>MU001679.1:265473-320551 GCA_010093515.1 Lineolata rhizophorae | reverse complement strand
AAAAAAAAAAGGATCCTCAAAGGTCGCCCGAAGGTGCCCCGCCTGCCGGGCAGGTGCGGGCTGTCATTTTGCGTGCCCCGCGCCCGCCCACGAGACGAGACAAGACAGTTGGTGGTAGCTAAAAATACCGTTACTCGAACAAAGAGTCCACCGACAAATGGAAATTAAAGTAAATAATCGACCCGTGCGGTCATGGTATTTTAGCTGATCTCAACCGCGGTAGCTAGCAATGCGTAGAGCGTGTAGGTGCCCTCCTTTTGCCTATCAAGTCCTTGATCGCAAAAAGTCACCCGTCTTCCATTTCGTTTGATCGAGCACTTTTTCGAGCCTGCCTTGCCCAGGCTGGAGGCCTCCCCTAAGTTCGTAGCTGCACACAACACCACACCACCACTGTCATCAGCACACCACCTCGTTCTGTTAGTCTTATGCATCTAAAGGCGATGCTGGTCTCCCGTCTGCATCGTCCACGGTCTGCCTAGCCGGACTTTAGTCCCCTTTTACTCCCTCCCTTGGATCTATGTCCCTACACCTCTTTATATCTCCCCATACCCTGTACCGTAGGTAGGACGGCCTACATATGTCTTGAGCTTACTCGGTACCCACATGTACCTTCCGCCCTTGCCCGACTCTGTAGCCAAGTCCGCCGGCGCCCCAGTCCCAGACGACTGGTGCCCTCATACTTGCGTCTCGGACATGCAGTGGGAACAGCCTTGCCAGATGGTCGCTCTTAGCCTCCGCTGCCGCCGTCGCTAGCTCCCACCTACCAGATCTCCCCCATCGGCCCCTTCCCGGCGGTCCCGGTTCTATGGCTCGGCCGCGAAGCCGCGCGCCTAGGTTAGGGCCACAGTAGCTGGGCTACTAGATTGCCTTGGCCAGCCGGCGGCGCCCTTGCCTCTTTCCTGCGGCCCCGCCGTCGCCCTGCGGTAGGGCTGCACTGGGCTGCGTTTCCGGGTCTGCCGGCATTGATTTCGGCTAACCTCTGGAACAAGAAGCTAAGGATAGCGTGGCCGGAGCGTTGGGAATGCGGGAGGGGGATGGTGTTGGGACGGAGTCAGGACCGACGTGGTGGGTGGGCTAATGTGGTGCGGTTGGCGACGGGTCTACCGACGGCGTGGGCGTGGTTCGATGCCGCTACGGAGTCCGGTCTTCTTCTGTGTAAAAGGCGTCGCGGGTTTGTTGGATAGATGATGGGTGGTATGCGCTGCTGTTGGGGAGTAGTGTATCCTGAGGTTCGAACAACCTGACGCTGTTCGAGATAGATCCACCGGGTACACAGACTGGGCTTCCGGCCAGCGGCAAAAGTCACTTGTCCTAGAAAGGCGAAGGAATGCATTTCCCGGATATTTGTCCCGACCAAGCGGTGACAGGTCAGACTGCAGATGTTGTAGGTATGGATGTAGGCATCTATAGCGCATCCGGGATCTTGCATTCGGCCATTGTATACCAGCGTTGGTTGCCTTCTGGTGAGGCAAATTGACGGGCAATCGGGACGACGCCCGTGAGCACATCGCTTGATATTGCACACACAAAAAAAAAGAGAGGAAATAAGATTAATTTTAGGCATTGATGACTAGTACAAATTTCAATAGCATCGTGAAGAAACGAAAGAGATCACCAACAATCCTCAGTTATGGGAAGGTTGCACCAACGATAATCAGATAACCCGGAAGGTTGGACTTCTCCTTCCGAGAGATAGAACAGCACCACGAAAGCGGATTCGAAGATCTTTAATGAAATAAAACCGGAGATGGCGGCATATCCGCCATGCTCGACAGTCCACTTCAGTATGAATTATGAGTTCAGCCAGACGACGCGCGACGTTGAGCGAGAGACGCGTTTCTTGTAGAGGTGCAGCACCCTCGCGCAATCACGTGCTTCCCCTACCCGACTTTTACACGCAGCATCCCGAGCACTTAACTTTTCTCGAGCCTTTTTTTTTTTTTTGGGCTACAGCAACAGCCACCCCCAATCCAGGCCAATTCGCCAACGCCCGCCCCGATCGCCCCATGCTGGACTGCCCAGCCTGCCTCTGGCGCCTTGTCCGAGCCTCCGTCCGCGATGTGTCCAACTCGCGCCGCCTCGCGCCGCTCGCGCAGCCGCGCGTCCCGCACCAGCGACCACCGCCGCCAACCGTCGGAGGACTGCAATGGCGTCGCGGGACGCACGCGACGGCCGTAGCGGCGGGAGCGCCCGCCAAGGAGGCGGCGCGGTCCCCTGGGGGGGCCGGCGGGAACGCGGCGGCGAGCGCCGCCGTCGAGCACGCCGACTACGACTTCCATCGGCCGCGGGACTCGTGGGGGAGGTCGGCCATGGCGCGCAGGCAGAAGCAGGTCGTGCGGCGGAGCCAGACGGCGCGGCCGGCGGCGGCGGCTAAGGCGCGGCGGGGAGACGGCGAAGACGGGGAGGAGGGTGAGGATGGGGAGGGGGGTGGAGGGCAGTTGTCGGTCGCGGAGCGGGGGAAGCTGAGGAGGGAGTTGCAGTACTTGAAGGATCCGCTGCACTTTGCGGAGCATGTGCGGAAGTTGCTGAGGAAGCAGGAGAAGGAGGAGTGGGCGGTGGCGCTGCTGCGATTGGCGAGCAAGCAGATGCGGTGTACGGTGGGGTGGAACCATTTGATCGATCATCAGATGGGGCAGGATAAGGTGAAGGCGGCGCTGAAGTCGTTCAATGAGGTATGTGTAAAAGAGCGTAGTTGTACTTTCGGTCTCTTAAGTGTCTGAACGTCTCTAATATTCCCCGTTATGCAGATGAAAAAGCGCGGCCAGAAACCCGATTCCCACACGTACCTCCTCATGTTTCGTGGCCTTGCCTATCACGCGCATTACCCTCAAGCTTTGACGAAAGCCATATCCTTATATCATGCCATGCACGGCCCCCAGTCCACAATCAAACCGAGCATCATCCATTCGAACGCCGTCATCAAGGTCTGCGCCCGCGCTGGTGACATGGACGCTTTGTGGGGTGTTGTAGCAAAGCTTACGGAGAATGGATCTGGCTCGGCCGACACGACTACCTATACTACGATCCTGAATGCCATGCGTACGTACGCCCTCAAACCTGGGCCGAGGGATATCGACGCAGACCAGGTTGCCGAGTCCCGCGAGGAAATTATAATACAGGGCCGTCAGATGTGGGAGGACATCATTCGTAGATGGCGGGCCGGTGATCTGCTCCTAGACACGCGGACCGTCTGTGCCATGGGCCGCTTGCTTCTGATTGGCAGCCGGCCGCGGGATTGGGACGACGTGCTCTCGCTCGTCCAGCAGACTATGAACATTACAAGGCTGGTGCCGCGTCTGGGCACAGAGGCACGAAGTCGCGCTGGAGTACCGCAGATCCGCGCTCCTTATACGCCTAAGAGCATGAAGGACGATAGCGTGTTCGACGACGGCGCCCATGCCCCTGGGAGCGAGTTCGCTAGCTTCGATGCTCCTACAGTCGTCCAGACAGGCCGCAAGAAGAACGGCTCCTTCGCATACGTTCGACCCGACAACAACACCCTCTCCCTCATCCTAGAAGCCTGCCTCAAGACCATTGCAAAGAACCCTGCCGTCGAATACATGGACCTCCTAACGGACCCGGACACCTACGGCATCGTCCCCGACGCCGACAACGTCCACATCTACCTCCGCATCCTCCGCCAATCCCGCAGCAGTGCCGCGGCCGCCGAGCTTCTTCAGGATCTCGAAAAGCGCTCTCGTTGGAAAAAATTGGCTTTTCCCTTCAGCGCGAAGACGTTCCGCATCGCCATGTCGGCCGCCGTGCGCGATAAGAATAACCCTAACGCTCTTGCCAAGGCTACCACCATGGTTGACATCATGGGCCGCTCGAAAGTGCAGTTTGATGCCCGCTCGGCTGCTATGTACGTCGACCTAGCGTCCGAGGCCGACGTTGATGGCAAGGCCGCGGTTGCTGCTTTGGAGCGGTTCAACCCAGATAACTACGGCCTGCGGCAGCTAGCGGCTCTTGGACGGGGTATTCGTGGAAAACTAGTCTCGTCCGAGGAGCGAGTGGATGTAATTGATTTGCTCAAGAGGTTGCAGGCGGCTTATGATCGGCTATTTGAGCGGAAGCTGGTGCCGGAAGAGCAGAAAGAGGAAGTGGAAGAGAAGAGGAAGAAAGTCTCTGCAATTATTCTTCAAGCTAGCCAGAATTTTAAGCAGGGCCAAAGGAGTGGGGGTGGGAGGAAGGGTAGGAAAGGGACTGAAGCAAATGAGGACGTTGACTGATACTGAGGATGCACTTCCAGGCGCACAGGCATCTTTGCATAGACTTGGACCATTATATATTGTAACTATAGAACTTGTAATCATATAAATGCCTCCTCATCATATTTGTATATTATATATAACCAAATACGGGCTGTTTTGAACGTTTGGCTCGTTAGAAAGCCATTTGGGTTTACGATTACGGCGAGGGACCATTTCTGCCCCTTGCCCGATCAAAGTGTCGGAACCTCTTGTTTTTGAACGCCCAAGTCACCAAGAGATTATTGAGAAATAGGAATAGGAATACGCAGAACACAAACCCGACCAGAGCAGGCGGGCCCAGGATGGAAAACACCGTGAAGCCGTAACAGACGCGCTGGAAATGTATGTTGCCGGCCAATCTATCCGTAGCCAGCCCCACTTGCATAGCCGTCAACACAATAGCCACGTAGCCGATGAACGACAAGATCGGCGTCAAGTTGTCGATGAAGAACTGGCTGTACTGTTGGTACGGGTACACGTAGCCGCGCCAGCTGCCGAGCGCGAAGCGGTAGATGAGGTTGAGGCGGTTGAGCCGCAGCTCGCCGAAGAGGTAGCGTTCGTTGACGTCGACGTAGGTGCTGGAGCGGTCGGCGAGCAGGCTCTTGACGAAGGCTCGCCAGCGGGCGAAGGACAGGTTCGGCGGCACGAGGCGGTGCTCCTGGGCGATGTGGAAGTCGCTTTCGTACTGGATCAAGGCGACGTAGGAGAGCAGGAAGCCGAGCGCGCAGCCGTACAGCTGGCGCTGGCTGCATTGCTTCGAGCTGCTGTGGCCGTGCTTCGTCGAGAACTTCTGCGCCATGCTGTGGTGCTTGTCCGAATAGAAGTCGCCGGTGTTTGAGCAGGCGCACTGTTGAGGGCCGGCCTTACAGACTATCTTGTCTCTCCAGAAGGCATAGTCCAACAGATATCGAGGAATAGGCTTCAAGTACATTTTCCCATGGCCCCACAGAAGATGCAAGCTCATCTGTTCCGTGATGACGATTTCTCGTCCTGACGCTCGCTGATAGTGCAGAGGTCGAGGAGGCATCGGTCGACCTGCCAGCCAAAGCAAGTTATGTACCTTGTTCAGTCGCTCAACATTCAACTCGCCGTGCAGGAACTCGAAATCGGGACTTGGTACGTGGAAGTCGTCGTTGCGACGATAGGACGCTGGAAGCATCGAATCAAATCCAGGGAGGGATCGTTCAGACTCATCTTCAGCCAGGGCAGAAGGCGGTATTATATTGTCGTCGAATGGAGGTTCAAGAATTGGCTGTTCAACAAGCTCGTGTCAGTGAGTTGGGACAACAGAAGAGCTGTTTGACGCACCTCAAGAGGTGCCATGAGGAGCAAAACCGCGATCGGTGTTGTCCACTAAGCGCTCACAGAGGACTCTCAGGGGTAAGCGAAAAAAGAAAAAATTGCCCATCCGACTCTCATCCTAGATGGCAAGTAATCGACCTCGTAGTAGGTAGATCGTTCAAGATATAAAAACATGGCAACGAAAGCGTCGAGTCAGAAAGACGCGTACGCAGAATGGCAAAGAATGGGATACCAAGCTGAGAGTCAGTTTAGGCAGAGCGGGTAGTGCCGCTCCTCCTGGCCCAGTAGTTCAAGGGCCTCTGGAGCGCTGCCGCCTGGCGATCAAACACGCTTGAAAGGCGCAGCGGCTACTCGATGTGCGGGCGCGGGTACGTGCATGTGTGGCGTAGGATTCCTTGCACAACCTTAACACCTAGAACTTGCATCATGCAAACAATGGACATTCTAGATCCAGAGGGCGTACTCCGTAGGAATAATTATAGAATTATCGCCACCTATTAAAACAGGATTTTCCCCGAACCTGAGTACCCTAGAATGTCTTGCAAGTTTGTGGTCGCGCTGAAAAGGTTTGAAGTGTTTCAATTGTCCACATGATCTGATCTCAATGCCGTTGCCATATCGGCTTGCCCGAAGCTTTGCGGCACAGCCACTTGTTTCACGGCCAAAACTAGCAGGTAAATCCAGTGCGGGAAATCCTCAGAGAAGGCATCGATTCCAATCGCTTGACACGGACAGGGCAGATTTCAGGCAGAACTGGTTGAGAGACAAGCATGCAGTGCATGCCCTTGTAGCCGCTGGCTTAGCGCCCTGGGGCAACCAACGCGACCCCGAAGGGTCCCTATTGGAACTTCAGGGGTGCAAGCTGCCAATGAGCTTGTTCCCACTGGCGAATGTGCCGCCGACAATCGAGATGACTCTGAAAACTATATGTCGATATCATGTCATTAATGTTACCTTTCGCTAAAGAAAAGTTCATGTTCAATAGAAGTGGCAGAAGTCTCTAACTTTCAAGGCTTATCGACGTTGAGTCTGAAAATTTGCAGTTACTCGTTAACTTCCAGAAGCTCAACTTGCATAGTTGTATTTTCCCACCAAACAACGATGTCAAATTTGCAGCACATTTCCTTGCTAGATGAATACACGCTACCTTGTTCTTTTTATTCTGTTGCAAATTCAAACTAGAAGCCACGTCCGTAGCATGTCACGACTATGTAAAGCCTGATTTGATGTTCCTATGCCCTTGGACACCACTCACGCTGCCGAACGAGGTTTTACAAGGTAATTATAGGAGTGCTGTACACTGCAGCCAAGATAAGCAGGCAATGTATTGGGTACCAAAAACATTATCCGCCGGCAGCCTTGCTACGCCGCAATGTTGCCGCTCCTCAGATACAACAATTGTCTCAGGCCATCTTCACGCCCCCCTCAGCCATTTCTATTAAAGTCGAGATTCCGTCTGTTCTATCAGTAAAGCAGACTCACTCGTTTCTCACTTTCCATTTGCAAGTCGTACATATCAACTCATTTTGGTGTAATCTGACCCGCCATGGAAGCCATTCGGAATACTCCTTTGGGGTTAATAACGGTCTACGAAGGCTACGATCCCGAGATCGAGTACGTCAGCTAGCTGACGAAAACGACAAGGGCGACGCTAAATTATTGTGCAACAGCATTGTGGCAGTTCACGGCCTTGGTGCGCGGCCTGAATGGGCCTGGACCAGGAGGGTTGAGGCCCCAGGGGGAAAGATGAAGGAGGTCAAATGGCTCTCCGATCCAAATCTCTTGCCCGCACGGCTTCCAAGAAGCCGTGTCATGACCTTCAATTACGAGTCTAGATGGCACCGCAACGCACCCAAGCATCGGAAGACTTCTGTCGCTGATAATCTCTTGCGGTGTCTCGAGGAACAACGCCAGAATGTGTGTCAACTCTACTTAATACGCAATGCAAAAGCTAACGCTTGTTTCAAAGAATCCAAGAGTCAGGAATCGACCGCTCCTCTTCATTGGCCACAGTTACGGAGGCATTGTGATTGAACAGGTCAGTGATCGAATCTGATATATCAGGAATCGAAGCCTAATGTTGATGTCCTAGCTCATTGTCCACACGCTTCATCGGGAAATTGGCTACATTCGGAAGGCTACTGCCGGCATCGTATTCCTAGGGACACCTCACAGGGGCACTGACGTGCAATCGTGGGGTGAACTAATGGCGGTCATGGGCCAGAAAATGGGTCTGGGCTCACACAATGAGATATTGAAAGAGCTCCGGGCAGATTCGGAGAACCTAAAAGACATGTCAAGCGCTTTCAGCCGCTGGGTGAACCGAGCCTCTGTACCTATTGTTTGTGGTGTCGAACTATACGAGACGGATTATGGTAAGAGGCTCGGCGGAATTCTACCGATGAAAGCAATGGTTAGTTCCACACCAAGCACTTTCAGACTATATGCTCACCACATACGCACCCTCGATAGGTTGTTCCGGAGGATTCTGCTTGCATCGATGGCCATCCCAGACTTTACCTTTACGAGGATCATTTGAAACTCAATAAATACTGCGGCCCGAACGATTCGTCTTATAGAGCAGTATCCTCGCAACTTGTGGATATGGCTTTGACGGCTATCCCGACTGTCAGAGGGCGCTTCGGACGTACGCAACCCACCAGTTACAGGCTCCCTCCAAATGGCAGAAAGCGCTGATTGGGTGTTTGTAGCCCAAACTCCGCCCCGAAACGAGCCAGGTTGGTACCATCTTTTGTATGTCACTAGATTAAACAGCTGACTTGTTCGCCAGAAGTGAGAGAAGAGTATCGTCAATGTCTCCGAAAACTGCTCCTCACTAATCCACGGGATGACCTCGATTTGATCCGCCGAACAAAGGGACGAGTTGTTCAGGGAACGTGCGAGTGGATATTGAACAAGAAAGAATACGTTGAGTGGGCTGGTACCAATTCTTCCCAACTCCTTCAGCTGGCAGGCGGGCCTGGCACTGGAAAGACAATGATAGCAACGCACATAGTCGATGAAATTCAGGGGAAGCTCAACAACCACCCTTCGACGCTATTTGCGTATTATTTTTGTGATAACAAAGACGATCGGCGGCGGACAGCGGTAGCCATTCTTCGAGGAGTACTATTGCAGGTGCTGAAAAAGCAGCCTGGTCTCGCCAAGCATGTCCAACACGAACTTGATCAAGCACGCGAAAGGTTCCGCGACAATTTCAGCGCTCTCAGCAGGGCTTTCCGGGCTATCTGTGACGATCCCCTGGCGCAGCACGTAATTATACTAGTCGATGCATTGGATGAGTGCGAGGGTGAATCACAAGAAACGATTGCCGACTTCTTTCGCGGAGTTCTGAGCCAACAGAACGGCACTGTAGTGAAGCTCTTGATCACCTACAGATCGGGATCAATTGTTGAAGAGATGCTAGACGGTGCTGGGGAGCATATACGTATTGGCGGCAGCGCGACCGGTTCGGATCTCGAAAAATATGTCGACATTAAGGTCAAAGAATTGGCAGTCCGGAAGAAGACCTTCCCTCCAAAGTTGGTTCAGGACATTCGGGAAACTCTTGGAAACAATGCAGACGGAACTTTCCTTTGGGCATCTCTTGTCCTTGACGAAATATCCAGTGCGAAGATATCCACGGTCGCTCGGAAAAAGCTTCAAACGCTCCCACGTACACTGCAGGACGTTTACGAACGGATATTGCTCACAATCGACTCAGACAACAAACCCGACGCCATATTCATCTTGCGGACAGTACTAGTTGCCCGCCGTCCTTTGAGAATCGAAGAACTTGCCATGACCCGGCTTATTGGACAAGAAGATTACGGGGAGAATTGTCTGCCACCCGAAATTGAGCTAGAGGAATACGAAGATGGCTACAAAAGTTGTGGCTCATTTCTCAAAATCGACCGGGAAACAAACACAATCAACTTGGTCCATCAATCTGCCAAGGAATTCTTACGCGATCATCTTGTTAGAAGCGAGAGGCTTTCAGATTTCTATATACCTCCTGACACGTCTAATTTCGTTATGTTCCAGATCTGCTGGAAATTCATGGGCATGGATGAGTTTGACAAGGGCAAAAATATCGTCAGACGAGTTGACCGCCATCTGCTGCAAATGTGGGACGACACAATCCGCGAAATGGATCGGCGAGCGGCTTTTTTGGAGTATGCTGCTTCCGAATGGGAATATCACATATGGCAATGTTCTCCAAAGTGCCTTGCCTCCATACAAGAGGACAATGTTCTCGACAGCCTTCCCAACGTTCGTGACCGGGCCCTAATAGATGCCGCGGAGAGGGGCCATAGTAGTGTTCTCGAAATACTACTCTGTCGCGCGGAAGATCTGAACGTGACTGACAACCGCGGAAGAACACCACTGATGTTGGCTGCGGCTTACGGACATTCCGAAGCAGTGAACCTGCTTCTTGCGAGAACTGGAGTTGATATCAACGCCTCAGATTACCTTGGAGAAACGACGATCGGATGGGCAGTGGTGGGGGGAAACAAAGACGTCGTGAGGTCAATACTGGCTAGGTCGGACCTACGACAATCATACCTGACGAAAAAGTACGGAGACACTCCCCTCGACCGTGCGACAACAGATGGACGCAGGGACATACTGGAAGTGTTGTTGGCACGCAGAGAACTCGCAAACCAGCTGAAGGATCCCGAAGTAAGAGCAACTCTGCTCGATGAAGCGGCGATGAAAGGCCATATCGACGTAGTCGAACTCTTCCTCGGCTGGGGTACATTTGACCCCAACGCGGCTAGCTTCATGGGCTTCACACCTATCCATTGGGCGGCCGCAGCTGGGCACAAGGCCGTTGTAAGAATCCTACTCGAGCAAAGAGACATCAAGCCGGACATACCGAACGAAATGAAAGTAACACCGCTTATGGCAGCGGCACGAGAAGGCCGTGAAGATGTGGTGAAGCTACTGCTAGCATCCGGGAAGGTCGATCTCTCCGCAAAGGACATAGACGGTTTCACAGCAACCGCAAAAGCTGCATGGATGGGACATAAGAGCGTTCTATGCCTCCTGCTGAGTCATAGCGGAAAGGAGGTTGACTTGAAGGACCGCAAAGGGAAGACACCTTTGTCGCGAGCAGCGGAGAAAGGACAAGACAACTGTGTTGCCCTATTGCTGGATCGACCTGATGTCGATGCGAACTCTAGGGATGATGATCGAAAGACACCACTAGCGTTGGCGGCGGAGAACGGCCGTGAAAGCACCATTAAATTGCTCCTGGGCTGCTCTCGGGTGGACGTAAACCCGAGGGATAAAAACGGGAAGACACCTCTAGCGCTGGCTGTGGAATATGGCCAAGAAGGCGCCGTCAAGCTCCTTGTTGGGTATGCCGGGGTCGACGTTTACTCCGAAGATAACCAGGGCCGAATGATCTTTAAGGTTGCACAACTCAAAAGATGTCACGAAACAATAATGAGCCTACTAGAGCGGTATTGTCTGGACGGAGGGTCTTCATTGGACTCTTAAAGGCTTTGCAATTCGATGATTGGTCGATTGCCTACTGTAAAATAAAGATGAGATGCGATCAGTCCAAAAGCGCATTTGCATGGATACAAGGTATCCTGCGACTAGTCGCCACTTTGAAGCTAATACGGCCCGCAAGAGTTGTAGCTTTCGGAGTATCGCAACAATTTCCTATTTTACGTTGCCACGAAACCGCGCGTCCTGTCCTAGAATAATTCGCGCATCAACATATGATATTGATTTATCTGCTGGAGCGACATATGTAACTGTCCTTTTTGGTTGGACTCCCCGTTAGAGGAAGGCATGCCGAGGTATGAGCTGCGTAACGAGGCGGAGTGACCAAGACTTTCTGCAGCAGGCAGCAGCAATGTTGTTTCTGTGCTGCAGACCCTTTGCGAGCGACGATGCAGGAGAGACTTGGTGGCGGTATTTTTCACTTAACGAACAGCCATAGAACAACACCACAGCAGCCTGGAAGCTGTCGTCGGAGCACGGTCAGATGCTTTTAGCAAGGGCGTAAGTTCAGCCGAAGGGATACCCCGTACGGAGCACTTCGTACGGCCGGGAAAGTTAGAACGGCACAGCCACTTGCAGGGCTCAGCCACGGTAAACGTCATCAGCCCCTCCCCCTCTCGTCTCGTCTGGCGCTTTCCATGTGAACTTCCGAGCCCAATCTAACTGCCGTTCTTCGCCGCATCATCAGACCACTTTTGCTGACCGTACAACACTCCGCCTCTTCGTTGCATTATTTTGTAGACCTTCTGCACATTTTCTTCACCTGCGTATTGACCGATTCAGACATCTACTTCAGAACGCCTCTGTCGTCAGGATGGCTACTACTGTACATGTGAGTGATCATTTGTGTAACTTAAAGATGGTTCATCTGAACTAATCTGAGCTTGGCAGGTCAAGAACATCTCGCATGAGACGAGTGAGAAGCAAATAACAGATTTCTTCAATTTCTGGTTTGTAAAGCACTAGGCCTTCTGTTGTTGGGCGCAGGGTCATAGCTAATTCATGCTATAGCGGCAAGATCCAGTCGATTTCTGTTACTCCTGTCTCCGATGCGCCCGATGCTGAGAAGACCGCGAGCGTGACCTTCGAGAAGGAGGCTGCCGCCAAGACTGCTCTGCTGCTGGACAGTACGCAGCTTGGCCCCTCTCAGATTCAAGTTAGTAGTGCTGCTAGTATCGACGAACTAGCAGGCAACACCGAAGAAGAAAGGTCTCCAGACGACGTACCCCAGGAGGAGAAGCCACGTACTCGGATACTAGCCGAATACCTCGCGCATGGCTACGAGGTCAGGGATATCGCTATCAAGAAGGCGATCGAGTTGGACAATAAACACGGCATCTGGAACCGGTTCAACCAGACTCTAACGGACCTCGACGCGCGGCTCAAGGCGACCGAGAAAGCAAAAACTGTCAATGCGAAGTTGGGCTTGTCCCAGAAGGCTGCCGCTGGATGGCGTGGCGCTGCGTCGTACTATGAGGACTTCACTAAGACCGGCCCCGGTGGCAAGTTCCACAAGTTCTACCTCGACAGCAGCAAAATGGTCAAGGACGTCCGGGACGAGGCCGAGCGCTTGAAGGAGCTCAAGCAGCAGGCTGCAGCAGAAAAGGCCGGTACTGAGGACCACAAAGAGATTGAGCATGAAGCCGAGGCGGATACACAGGCTGGGGCGCAGAATCCGGAAGTTCCTACGGCCACGGCTACCGACACGGCTACCAAATCGTAAATTGTGGTAGATTCTCATGTCGTTTTTTTGGCGATACTTGGATAACGTCTAGTTGGTTTCGTCGCTAGTTCCCTTTCGCATCGTTTTTTTCAAATGGACGCTTTGGCTACGTAGGGAATGGTGGGCTGGCGCGAAATTGGAAAAGGAGGATAGTCTTCGCCTGGAATGTGTACTATGGCTCTAGTAGACTTTGATATCCGCATTTTCTTTTCGGATTATATTCCTTTCGTTGATCCTCTAGCCTTGACTAAATATTCGTACTCCCGTTAAACGAGAACAATTCTGACTTTCTCACTCTTGATGACGAAATCGTTAGTAATCAATTCCGTTTCAATAGTCTCGTAGAGTAGCTAAGGTATATATTGCTTAAATATAGGGTATGAAACGGTACTAGAATCATCGTATAGCGACACGATATTCGAAGAACTCGTTTACAGCGCAAAGGACATTTATGAGAGTTCAATCTGCGCGTTCAAAAGTGAATGGTAGCCGCAGGCTCGTACGGAACTACACAGCGTGTGAATGCTGCCTTTCACTGTATACACTCAGTAAAGTAATATGACTGAGTCGTTGAACTAACACTAGAATTCTAATTGAACACGTAAGCCGCGGTGTATACGGAAAATAGATAGCTCGTCGCAGATATATACAATAACAGATCCATCCGTCTCGTACATGCAACATCTCTACAACTTCGGCGACGGCTTCTCCTTTGGTCCTGCCAAGGGATCATACACCCGCAAACTAAGCGTATCCCCCGGCACGCCCGTGCTATGCATGCTCAAGCCACGGGTATCCACAAGCGACGGATTGAGGTCGGCTACGGTCCGGCAACCAATCAGCCGCATATTCATCTCCATCTCGTCCTTGAGCAGCTGCATGGCGCGGTCCACGCCCGGAAGGCCGTACGCGCTCATGGCGTACAAGAAAGGCCTGCCGATGCCGACGCCCTTCGCGCCGAGACACAGCGCCTTGATGATGTCGGTGGCGCGGCGCACGCCGCCGTCGACGAAGATCTCGAGGCGGTCCTGCCAGCCGCGCTCGCGCAGGACGGGCATGACCTCGGCCAGGACCTCGATGCCCGAGCGCGCAAAGTCGAGCTGGCGGCCGCCGTGGTTGCTCAGCACGACGCCGTGGACGCCGACCTCGACGGCGCGGATCACGTCCTCGACGCGCTGGACGCCCTTGAGGATGATGGGCATCTTGGTGATGGAGAGGAACCAGGGGATGTCCTTCCAAGAGAGGGCCGGGTCGATGAAGGAGCTGATGGCGCGCGCGGCCCCCTGGCTGCGGTCCACGTTCTCGCCAGACGTGTTTTGCACGTTGGATCCCGTGTCGGCGAACTTGGACCGCATGTCCTTCTCGCGCCGGCCCAGCTGCGGCGCGTCCACAGTGATGAAGAGACCTTTGCAGCCGCGCCGCTCCGCGTGCTCCACGATGCGCTTCGTTACGTCGCGGTTCTTGTTCACGTACAGCTGCAGCCACTGCACCTGGCCGGGCTCGGCGGCGTCGACGATCTCGTCGAACGAGCATGATGCCAGCGTCGGGATCATCTGAATCACGTTGTGCTTCCGAGCGCCGCGCGTCAAGATGACCTCACCCTCTGGATTGCCGAGCTTGCCTAGTGCTGTGGCTGTCACGTAGAATGGGATATCCACTTTTGTTCCTAGCATCGTTGTGGTGAGGTCGATGTGCTCGACGTCCTCGAGAATCCGAGGTCGGAACCATATTTTGTGGAATGCGGAGTGGTTCTCTCGCATCGTCTATCGCAAGTTGTTAGCACGAAAGATTAACTCACACAACGAGTGAATGTCGCAAACTCACAATCTCGTCATCAGCACCACTAGAGTAGTATGCCCACGCCGTCTTCTTCATTACCCGCTTCGCCACTGCCTCAAAGTCCATGAGATTATAGCATTGCTCCAGAATAGGCATCGTCGCGATGCGCTTCTGCCGTTCCTGCTCCTCGGGATCCTCCTCCTTCTTCTCCTGCTCTACGGTGCCCATGTCCACTTCGCCCAGGTGCTTCGATTTGTCCAGATACTTGTCGAGCGTGTCCGGCGGGTGGATGGGGTCGAATTCCTCGGTGGCATCTTTGCCGGCATACTTGAGGATGATCTTGCTGCCGCCAGGGTGCTCGGGCAGGAACTCGGTCACGTCGTACGCTCGGCCGTGCACAATGACCCAACATGACTCGGCCGAGTTGTGCTTGGCCACGTCGGCGCCATTGAGTTTGTCCCTCTGCGTGTTGTTGCTATCGCGGTTCATGGCGGCAGTATGAGCGCGTGAGGTTGGACCTCGGGTTTTCGTAGGGCGGACTATGGAGCGAGCTATGAAAGCCGAGGAGTCGTGTATATTTGCTAAGGAACAATATAAGTGGGTCAAATATAACGGCGTTAAAAGATCTCTCAAGCAGTGGGCTTTGCGTCCTTTAAAACATTGAAGCGTTCTAAAAAGCGTTGAATCAAAAACGGTGCAGGGACAACGGAGTTCGAGCCACGATCCAAGTCTTGCCCGATGACGCTGGGGAAAGTTTGCCGGGAAACACGACGAGTTCCCGGGCCTGCGGATTGCCAGATACGGTAAAAAATTTCAATTACACAACGACGGCTAAACCCTGGAGGGACGGCTTTTTGTAGCTGCAGCCACAGCTTTCCGGCCGCTTTGCCGCCAGTCTTGTTCCCCAGTTCTGGCCCCTCATCCCCACACGGAAATAATCGAGGCCAGCCACCCACAGCGAGCCCATTTCTCATGCTCGGCCCGACCCCCGGCCGGCACAATCCCGACCGTACCCGGCTCGTGCATACATGAGCAGAACCATCCCCTTTCCAAAAGTATGCACGTGACCCATGTCCAATTCCACACTTCACTCAACGCCAGTTCGTCCAGTCAATATCAAACGCGAAATGCCCGTCCCAACACAATCGACAAACTCTCGGCCGTCCCCGCAGCCCTAGCCCAAGTAGACCCTAGCCTCGATATTGAGCATCGCATCCGGGTCGCTCTCCCACACCGGCGCGTTGGACAGCAAGCCAACGACGCCGCGGAACGTGACGGCATCCCCGGGCTCGAGCGCGACCTCGGTCACCCTGTCCGAGACGGCCGGGCCGAACAGCAGCTTGACCATCGCGGCGCGCTGGCCGACGGGCGTCGAGTCGGCGATCTTGGCCGCCACCTTGTCGAACAGGACCTGCACGCTCGCGCAGTTCTTGATGGCGAGGAAGAAGGCCGGGCCGGGCCCGTCGCCGATGGATAGCTGCAGGACGAGGTCCTTGTTGACCAGCGTCGAAGGCGGGCGCGGCGTCGTGGACGCCGCTGGTGCTCCCTCCGGCTCGTGGCCCAGGGTGGGAGAGCGGGCTAGCTGGACCGGACACGGAGTGTCTGGGGGCACGAACGTGCTGTCGTCGCTGTGCGTACTTGCCGGGCCCTCCGCAAGGCGGTCATGGTCGGTCTCGATGGTGAGAGCGCGGCGGAGTCGCTTGGAGCTGCTCTCTTGTTCCGGGGCATCCGCGGTCCGTCGTCGCTTTGATGTATCTCCTGTGCGCTCGACGCTGTGATTTTCTCTGTCAGATCCACGGCCCTCTTGAGGACGTTGAGGGGCGACAGGGCTGGTCATGACGGGACCGCCGACTTCGGACGACGAAGAATGAGCTCGGTTGAATGATGAAGCGCCGCGTTCCCGGCTTGAAGGGGAGGTATGCAGTGAACGTTGCCCTTCCGCTGGCATCTGTTTGGTAAAGCGGGAAGTGGGGCTGATTCTTGCCCCTATAGAAGTATTGCCGGAGCTTCGAGCATGCGGCGTATCCCTTGAAGGTTCCCCTGATGCTGTTGGTGCCCGGAATGGAGATGACCCGGGTGCATCTGGCTGTGCCGGTGCTTGTGTCTGCATAGATATCATTGTGGGCACGTGGAACCGGCCTCCATTCTCAGTGTTGTTTGCTGTGTTTTTAGGAGGGTGCGGCTCGTCGAAGAGTTCAGCAAGAATTTCGTCCTCATCGTCATTATCGTCCGAGCTGCCAGCGGGCACATTGATTGCATATGCCTCTGTATGTCCACCGCCGTTCTTGAAGAACGTGAACTTCTCTCCTGCTGCGGTAGTCTCGGGCTTGAGAATGGAGAAGTATACGGTATAATTGGCGTCGAATTTGTAGATCCAAACCTGAGAAATAGTCAGATATGCCACCCCTATGCTATCTATTCCACCGTTGCAAACTTACGGATTTGTTGTCGCCTTTTATAGAGAACGGTGTGAACTTTTCCTGCTGAGCCGCCCTCTCCAGCTCCGGCAGACCTCCGAAGCGGAGAAGTTCAACCGTCTGTGGCCGGTCCGTCGCTGTCCCACCCGTGCTGTAACAGTATGCGCAGAACCCTTGCTTACTTGCCGGGCCAGTTTGTTTGAATCTGACCGGGGCGTGGTTATTGCGACTGATAGACTGATACTGCTCTCTGATCTCGTTATAGGGAGGTAGTCGCTCGCCACTTAGGTCTGTGTCGGCGCTAGCATCCGGATTGTCGAACTTTCCAAACCATATACCGGCCTCTTTGAAAAGCCTCTGGATGTTCTTGTATTGGTTTGGGCGACAGAAGCACCGGGGGCCCTTGGGAGTGGAAGGCGACTTTTTAGCTTTGGTGGGGGATGACTTCGAAGGGGTGTGCTTTGCCCACATCTCAGTCGATGATATAAATGACTTTCAATGCCCTTTGATCGCTCTGGAGGGAGAAAAGTGTTTACGAGGCTCTAGATGCTTGTCAGTCCAAGAGAATGCGGGTAGAGACGTTTGGCTGTTTGGTGTGGCCTGGCAGAATGCGTAGGCAACTCGTGCTGAGAGTGGAAGATGGTGAATTTAAAAGGAGCTGAACTGACTCTGAAATCTTGCTCAAGTCGAAGGCATATATTCCACTTTTCCATAAGTTCCAGAGAATTCAGTTTTCAGGAATCGAGTTTTGCGATTTGTTGAGTTCAATCGTTAAATGAGCGCGGGAACTCCGCAGACGCCTGTTCTGAGTGTGCTAATTTCTGTTCTCACGCGCCCGAAATGAATTCGAACTTAGGCTTCTTGCGATTTTCTCAGTCGATGAGTGGGCTATGTGGTCGCAGTGAAATGACAGAGCAAACTGGGGGAGTTGACTTGGCGGTTCCGTTGAGTCATACCATCGACTGATGGCGGCGTTAAGTACATCTCGACGGGCACCCTCACGCAACAAGCCACACCATGCACTCGAGCTGCACAAAAGACCGAAGGTGGGGGTTATGTCGAAGCCACTCTCTCGCGAGCTTGTTGCACTATCACTGAAACAGTGCTGTGCCGCACGCGCCCCATCAGCCACATTCCTCCATCATGCGACCAATAGCTGGAAAGCGTTTATGGAGTAGGAGACCCTGAACGCAGGACGTGCGGTCCAGGCTCCAGGGCTCGCAGCCTCTGTATGGTTCGTGAAGAGTGCATCGCCGCAACCTGCAGAACACCCTAGTCCAAATCGGCAGCCCCGACTGACCAAACTACCTAGTTGCAGATGGCTCGTAGTCGAAGCTTCGAGCACATTCAAGGATTGCCGCGAGGAAATTAGCCAAAAATAAATGCTTCTATGCTCTATTGAGGTAGGTGTTAGCTCCATTGCTATTGTTGCATAATGTGGGTGCCTAACTCGATAACTGGAAATGGGAACTCGGCAACAGAGACCGAACCCTAAGTCGCGTTTGAAGCTACGAATAATCAAAAGTTAGCGGCGGCAAGAGGAGGAAATAACGTAGAAGCCTAGTCGGCAGTCGGCATCACTTTCTCTAGCATTTCGAAGGCTAGTGCTTGTGAGAAAGTGACTGGGAGCAAGCATGAATTTTATTTTAGACCTAGTAATAGTTTTCTTGGGCATAAAATAAATTGTTACTTACGTACCTATAGAATCGACTAAAATGAAAAAGTTCCCTATAAGTCAGCGCTGAGTGAACTGCGTAGATTGTAGTTGTTTCTGTAAGTCCAGTGTCGACCTAACCAATTAACTTGTCACGAACAATGTACATCCCCAGAACATCCAATCAAGACATATTTAGACACGGACATCAATAGACCAGACAAACTGAGTATCCTTTAAACAATGCAAGAACCAAATGAAAATAGCATGCACCCTATTCCGACCGCAAAGGAAAAGATAGTACAGCGAATATTTTCACGCCTTCCGTAACAGCTAAAGGAAACCCAACGGTGTTCAACCGACGCGCATTTTTTCTGGCAGCCCTGAGCCTAGATACCCATCTAGTCACTCCTTAGCGGCCGTAATAATGTAAAGAGACAGGGAAAAAAGCTATAGTATACATGGAAAGCCTCAAGAGGAGACAGGCCTTGGTCAAAGCAGAAAACGCCGTCCCTACCGACCAGTCCCGCAAGAACCAGAAAAGGTGAAACCCTCGAGAGTATTACAATGACTTAGCAAAGACTTAGCAAAGTGAAGTGACCAGCCCGCCCATGCTGCAACAAGAAAGAGAACAAAATTCTGGGCCCTCGTGTCCCGTATCTTTTCTTTTTCTTTTTTTTTTTTTACTAACCCAGTTCCCAAAGTAACCGCCAGTCGCCCAAGATACCGATATGGAGCCTACGAATCATCTTGCGGCATGTCCTGGAATCAAGCGTCATTTAGCGGGGCGTTTTCACTCGGTATAGGACCCCTCAACAAGGTAAATGAGGCCAAAGATAATAAACGCGACGGCACCGCCCAGCGTAACTACAGCCACGATAGTTAGCAGCCACATCCAGCAGAAGGCTCACGCAAAACAGGCGGGCACCAAACTCACCGACTCTCATGCTAACGCGCCCCGCAATCGCCCTGCCGCCAATCACGGCCCCGCCCGTGCACATGGCGTGCCCGACGATCGCCCCGCTCGTGACCCACCAGTAGTCCTGGCCGGCGGCCATTGCGATGGTGGCGATCTGGCTGCGGTCGCCCCACTCGCCCAGGAACGTCATGACGAAGGTCTGGACCCAGGCCGGACTGAGCAGGAGCGAGAAGAGGTTGTTCAGGCCGGTGAGCAGGCCGGCGAGGCGGTTGCGGCGCGGCGAGGGCGAGCGCGACGGCGAGCTGGACGGGCTGCGCGGCGGCGCCGGCAGGCGCGTGTTGGAGCGGGAGCGGCGCGCGTGCGGGGCCCGGCCGGCTTCGAGCACGTAGGGTGAGATGGAGGAGCGCCGCCGCGAGTTGCGGCGCGCCATGGTGTGCTCCTTCTCCTCGAGCTCCATTTCGACTTCCTTCATCTCCTCACCGACGCCTTCGTCGGGGCTCATGGCTAGGCCTTCGCGCAGCATCTTGGCGCCGAAGATGAGAAAGAGGATCGCGGCCATGAAGGAGGTGAAGCGCTTGGGGAGGAGAGTGGGGACGGCGTGGCCGAGCACGGCGGACAGGACGGTCATGGTGATGAGGGCGGCGAAGGCGGCGGAGAAGACGAGGAGACGCGGGTGGCGCATAGCCATCAATGCGGCAACTAGGAACGTCTTGTCGCCTATTTCGGAGAAGATGATCATGGCGAGTGAGAGGATGAAGGAGTGGAAGGGCTGGATGACGCCGCTGGGGTCTTCATCCTCGAGCGGCGTGCCGTCGCCGGTTGTCACGCCCGGCTGTATATCGGCGGGTGGCTCTTTGGCCAAAGGATCGTACTCGCTCGAAGCGGGATAAGGGTGTGGGATATCGTGCGGCTTGTCGGGAAGATCTTCAGGTGTCTGTGTAGAATTCATCGCGTGTCAACACGAAATATCTGATGGCAATGTGGATGCTTCGAAAGACCGAAAAAAACGTACCTCCAAACCAGGAGCTCCCTTGGGCCTATCAGCATCGTCGACCGCCTGCTCCTGGTCAACATGCGGTAGCGGCGGCGCCTCCTTGGGCGGATCCGGCGCGGTCTCCAGCTTCGACCCCGTCTGCTCCTCATGCGCCTTCCGAGCCCTATCCTTCTCCGAGATGCCTCCCTCCGTGCCCGTCGTGCCCTCCTTCGGCGCCGGATGGCTCAGGTCGTCCATGACGCCGTCCGGCTCCATAAGCTGCCAGCCGCCGTCGGACGAGGCGTCGGCCTGCGGCCCCCCGCCGAGCGGCGAGCTCGACGGCGCCGGCGCCGCCAGTATGTCCTCCACGGCCGCCGCCGGCTTCTTCTTCGCGCGCGTCTCGGCGCTCTCGACCCAGGGGCCCTTGTGCGGCTTGCCGTCGAGCCCGTCCACCGGCGCGTCCTTGGTGCCTAGGTCGAGCTTGTTCGTCGGCAGCGATGACGCTGGCGCTATGGGGTCGGGTTCGACAGCGGCGGCGGCATCGCGCACCGTGCGTTGCACGTCGGCGTCGGCGGCGGCGGCAGCGGCGGGAGCGGCGGCATTGTCGGTCGAGAGGGCGGCGGCGAGGGTAGGGAGCAGGAGCAGGAGGAACGGCGATGCTCGCCTTCGCATGCGCATCGTGATGTGAGCACTGTGCGGTGTGAGGAAGACGGAGGTCGGCGGCGGTAGGGAGAATTCAGGGGAGCTGCGCCGTGCTGAGAAGCGCAGCCGCGAAGGGGTTTGACAGGAGAAACTCGGGTGAGACAGAGGCCGTCGGGAGGAGGGACCGAGTTGAGCAACAAAATTCTCAAGGCAGATAAAGCAGGAAGCGGAGTGAAGGAGAGACGATCTGGTGGGAGGAACAGAAGGCGATGTGCTGGAGGGAGTGCGTCGTGCGGAGAGAAGTTCGGTGGTGATGGAATGTGATCTACACGTAAGTTTGTTGGCCGCCTCGCGCGCGCGGCCCCCAACGCAGGGGGTTCGCCGGGGGGCCGGTCGGCTCGTCTAGACCCCCGGCCCGGGCCCGGCGCCCTCTTGGTGCAGGAAGCTGAAGGGGCAAAGGCAAAATGTGGAGTCCAATTATATTTTGTCGGGCGAATTTACGTGCTGGATTGGACTTGGATGGCTAGTATCCCGTGTTTCGTGCCATGATATTTGTGCCCTTTTCCAATTCCGCATCTCAGTCGCCGAGCTAGACTCGTACGAATGGCGCCCTTTTTGCCCTCCGAGGCGTGCAAACCAACAAGAGCCCAGTACAATGATGAGGGCGCGCAAACTCCTTCTCAGATCAAGATGAGCGCTAGCCAGAGACGCTGCTTGTAACGGCTGGAATCATTGTGGGACGCCTACAATTTGCCTGAGAGTCCGTTGCTCTTGTAGAGGTGCCAAGAGCAACTTGTAAGTTCAGCGAGACCTACTGCTTGCTAGAGCCTATTGGAAGCGCTAACAAACGACAAGACGCAGAAAAAGTTTCTTGATCTGCTCGCCGATCCGGAAACCGACGACAATGTGTGATATTGGGCGTGAAAACGGACCGTGTGAAACACTGAAACTTTTGCTGGAAGGAATAAAATTGCAGCAAAAGCCGTTTTTGGAGGTGTGGAGAAGGCCGTAAGGCTGAAAGGAGTAATGCACAGCCACGCAGCCCACGCAGCCCGCGATTTAGACCGAATCCGGTTAAGGCCCGAGCCCACCCTGTATTTGCCCCTTCTTTAGGTTGTTCTCCTTCCTCATCATCATACACTCCATCCCAGCTTTGTGGACTCAAGCTCTGTAACGCCTTTTGATGAATCTAAGCTTTAACCTGTCAAAGTGTGATTGATGCCACCTTCTAGCTCTGCCAAGGCATCGATCATTCCAGGTAGTAGGCATGCTTAGCATGCAAGACACGATTCATCGTTTCCTTCACACTGCGATGAAACGTCGAATTGCTTGATGGTTCCAAGTACATACGCTCTGCCCAATGTTGAAACTATTTTATACATCCTTGGCCGCCGAGAGTATTCACATCGGCCGCCACTTGCTTGTCAGGATTCCAATTTTGCTATTTAACATAATCCAACTCAGCCCTCCCGCGTCCTCTATTGCCAAATTCTCTTTATCTTCCTACCATCACATAGGACCTCCATGAGAACCTAAAGTCCGGCTAAGCTTGCTGTGAGTTCAATTAGACTGACAAGAGAGGTGCTAGCGTCCACGAGGACTAAGTTTCCATACAACTATTATCCTATTTTCCAACTCATTAAAGCCGTCACTATCAGAAAAGAAAAAAAAAACTGCATATTTCCGCAAGTGATACTACGTTCTAAGCACTTCAACCCCTGCATTTCAGCACGGAGCAAGAACGGCGCAAACGTCGAAGCTACCACGGGCCTCATCCGTGGCTCAGCGGCATCAGCGCCACCCTGTTCTCGTACAGGAGCTCGACGTCAGCAGGTCAAGACAATTCGAATGCTCGGCTGTTAGATATCGACAAGAGCGTTCCTAACAGGCCCGCATTCCCACGTTTGCGCCAGGCTCCACGCGGAACGTCCACCTTGACAAGCCAGCCGAAATCTCCCCATGATATACGACTAAGCGCGCATCTTAAGACCAGCCGCAGCCCGCCAGGGCAATTGCCTTCCAGGCAGTTCCTAAACGAGCCAGTCACAAGGAGCGGAAACCACTTGGAGCGATGCTGAGTGCTCAACAGCACTGAGCCCAGAGTCATACATACCAGGAGAAGGACGAATCCGTAGCGATCCTCCTAATAAGAGCTCCCGCCATCCAAACAACCACCAAAGCCCGGTCCGAGCTAGTCCACCGGACCCAGGCCCGCACCCCTAGGCCCAGACGCTGAACGCGAATACTATCCAGCCAGGTCGAACCCTTCAACGAGAAGCAATCGGATCGCAAGTGTTCCCCGAACCATCACTCAAGACACATGCATTACGCCAAGCTAAAGCAGTCATGATTCAAGACTTTTTGCCCCTCCCCTTTTACGAGGACCACGCAGTTCCAATGCATACTACACAAAGGTACCACCGATGTTGCGGACTTTATGTACTGACCTAGCACAGGATCCATTCTGCCCCCTACACCACGAACCCGATGCTTCTCGTCATTCAAGGTCGCTTTTATGCTCTGACTTCCCCTCCCAACCCCCATCCCCATAATCTCCCATGCAAAGCCTGCCCCCGGAGCCCGCCCAACTGAAACAAAAGCGCAGCTTGCAAAACTTTTCGTCAAAAAGCCCAACGACCACAAAAAGTTCCGCCCCGAAACTTTTACTTTTCTCCGAAGAGCGGACAAAAAAAAAAAAAAAAGAAGCCCCCGAGATGCAAGAACGGACAAGCCACAAAAAGGCGTCGAAAAGGGGGGGTAGGGGGCCGAAGCCGAAACGAAACGAACAAGAAACCTAGCGCACGGGTATCTACACACACCACAACGAGGGGAGGGCAACCGACCACAGACCACAGTCCACCGAAGCCGGTCGGCATCTCTCTCCATCTACAAAGATAGGGAGGGGTTGGAGCGCCCGACTCAGCGACCGGTCCGCTCCCTCGTGCGCTGCCTCCTCGCCCTTTCCTTCTCTGCAAGACCCGCCGCACGTTAGCATCCGTCGCAAACCAAGCCCAGCCGTGCGGGAGCCATCGCAATTCGAAAAGCGGGGAGGAGGGGGGAAGGGGGAAAGGGGACATGCAGGGATCACTCACCCTCGTCGTACACCAGAAACTCGTGCAGCGCGTTCCCGGCCGGCACCATGGGCAGCACCGCCACCTTCTGATCGGTCACGACCTCGAGGAAGGCGGGCCCGTCGGTGTCGACGAGCCACTCGAGCTGCGCGCGCAGCTCGTCGACGTGGCTGGCGCGGCGCGCTTGCACCCCCATGGCCTCGGCCAGCCTGACGAAGTCCGGGTTGCGCTGGTGCGTGTGGGCGAAGCGGTCGTCGAAGAACAGCGTCTGCCACTGCGTCACCATGCCCTGCTCCTCGTTGTTGAGCACCACCACCTTGACGCCGACGCCGAACTCGGCCGCCGTCGAGAGCTCCGTCTGCGTCATGCAGAAGGAGGCGTCGCCGTCGATGTCCACGACGAGCGCGTCCGGCCGCGCCACCTTGGCCCCGATGGCCGCCGGGAGCCCGTACCCCATGGTGCCGAGCCCGCCCGACGTCACGATGCTGCGCGGGTGGCGCCACCGGAAGTGCTGCGCCGCCCACATCTGGTGCTGGCCGACGCCCGTCGTGATGATGGTGTCGGCGTTGCCCCGGCGCGCCGCGATGTCCGAGATCTCGCGCATCACCGTCTGCGGCTTGATGCGGCCCTCGGGCCCTTCCTTCTCGTACGCCCAGGGGAACCGCTTCTTCCAGTCGGCGATCTGGGCGAACCACTCGGGCCGCTCCTTCGTCTCGCGCACCTGCGGCAGCAGCAGCGCCAGGTTGGCCGCCACGTCGCCCTCGACCGCCTCCGTCGCCTGCACCACCTTGTTGATGTTCTTGGGCATGATCTCGAAGTGCACGATGCCGCCGCGCCCCTCCTGCGCCGCGGCGCGCGCCGCCGGCGCGAACTTGCCCACGTGGCCCGTGATGCGGTCGTCGAAGCGGGCCCCTAGCGCGATGATCAGGTCCGCCTCCTGCATCGCCATGTTGGCGTAGGCGGAGCCGTGCATGCCGAGCATGTGCAGGCTCTTGGGGTCGAGCTCGTCGAAGCCGCCGAGCCCTTGCAGCGTCGTGGTGACGGGGATGTTGGCCTTGTCGGCGAGTTCCTTGAGGAGCTTGGGCCCCTCGGGCCCGCTGCTGATGATGCCTTGTCCGGCGTAGATGACGGGTTTCTTGGCGATGTTGATCAGGTCCGCGGAGCGCTTGATCGCGCCCTCGAGCTGGCGCTGGCTGAGCTCGCGGGCCGCCAGCGTAGCGGCCGAAGGGTGCGTCGGCAGCGTGCTACTCACGGGGATCGCTCGTTGCAGCACTCCGCCCGTGATGTCCTTGGGCAAGTCGACCAGCACCGGGCCAGGCCGCCCCGTCGTGGCAATCTCGAACGCCTCGTTGATGCGCCGCGGCAGCTCGGCGATGTTCTTTACCATGACGTTCCACTTGGTGCAGGCGCGGCTGATGCCCACCATGTCGGCCTCCTGGAAGGCGTCAGAGCCGATGGCCGTGGTGGGAACCTGGCCGCAGAACACCACCATGGGCGTGCCATCCATGAGCGCGTCCTGCATCGGCGTCACGACGTTGGTCGCGCCCGGCCCGGACGTCACGATCACGACGCCAGGCTTGCCCGAGGCGCGCGCATAGCCCTCGGCCATGTGGCCGGCGCCTTGCTCGTGGCGGGGCAGGATGAAGTCGAAGTGCTTGGACTGGTATATAGCGTCAAAGACGGGCAGGATGGTGCCGCCGGGGTAGCCGACTGTTTTACGACAATTGCACGGCTTGGGTTAGCCTCTGTTTACGTCTGAATTCCCCCCCTCCCTCACCCCCGCCAATCCCAGAGGAACGGCCAGAGAAAAAAAAGGTGCGCATACAAACGTGCTTCACCCCCAGCCGCAACATCATCTCGTGGAAAATCTCCCCACCCTTCATGCCCACAAAGCTGTGGTCCATCTCCGGCTGCCGGAACGGCCTCAGCGGCTGCACATCGCCCCAGCGCGTATCGTCGCGGTTGAACGCCGGGCTCGGAATCGGCCTCTCCTTCGCCTTGGCGCCGGCCGCCGACGCCGCCGACGTGCTCTGGCCCCGCTTCGCGGCCTCCTTGACCGCCGTGCGGCTCACGACGCCGCTCTGCTCGCCGGCGCGCCGGTAGGGCGAGACGGCGCGTGGGGCGGCGGTGGCGGAGAAGGCACGCGAGGAGACGGTGGAGGGCACGGGGGACGGGGACGAGGAGGGGCGGAGGGCGCAGGTGCGCGCCGTGGCGGCGGCGCGGCGCGCGGGCAGCATGGCGGGCAGGAGTTACTTTGGCTGCCGGCGGCGGTGGCGGTGATGATCGATGTTTGCGGCTGCGCAGAGAGACGTCAGGGAGAGGGCGAAGGCGGAGGCGGCGAAGGAGGAGGAGAGACGCTTTTGCAAACAAAGAGGGAAAAAAAAATATTTGAGAGCGCCCGCCGCACACAAGCGAGTCGCAGAACTTCGAATCGTTGGCCACGCGACCACCGGAAGGACAGAACGAAAAAGAGGAGTGGAGAGGCCGACGCAGGTCACCAATTGCTGGTGGGAAGTGTGTGAGCGTGTGTGGGAGAGAGAAAGGATCGAGGCCGGCGGAGGCGCAGGAGGGAAGGGAATCGGGGCCGGCGATTGAGTCACCGCGAGCGTGCGCTGCGGGTGGTGTGAAAGCGCCGAAGGCGCCGAGCGCGCCCGCCGGGGGTTCTCCACACGCGCCAGGCCTGGCCCGGCCTCAGGCCCCGGCCGATTTGCCCCGCAGCCGGCCGATGTCGGGCCTATCGCCGCCGCGCCATTACATACACGCTGCGCCAGACGGTCACCGCTTGGCGGACATCAATTGAACAGCGACCTGGGCTCCCAGGCTTCAGAACAGCGCAGTTGCTTCAATTACCAGGTCGGAAATTCTGCAGGCTGTGAGGAGGAGGAGGATCTGGCCGCGTGGGGCTGGGACTCCAGGCGCATATTAGAACGCTAGAACGCGCGAGAGCCCATGCCCCTGTACAGCTGGGCCAGACCAGATCGAGCCGGCTGGGCTCGACCTCCGCTATCTTCCGGCCAGCGCCTTAAGTCCTTGGTGGACGCGGCTTCGGCCAGACAAACGCGCCCGGAAATAAACAGGACAGAAACAACCGCACAATACAGAGTACACATCGGTGAAACAGACCAACTAGCCCAAACCGAACCATCCACGGCCGAACACCCATCCGTATGGCCCCGTAGCCATCGGGCCGCCTATCCTAGCAACTCCAACCATGGGGTATCACAGTACAAAACACGTCCGAGCCGCCCATGGCCCCGACACGAGAGCATGAAAGCAAAAAGGCAGAACACAACCCATCCTCGAGCCAATGTCCACGGTCTCACTCACCCCGTGCCTCAGGCCTGAACCCGGGGAGAACATTACCAACCCAACAGGCAACCCGCCGGAAAAAGGGAACTTGAAAAAAAAAAAAAAAAAGAAAGACTATAACCGCACAAAGCTCCCAAACACTATGTCGTACAACAAACCCGCAAGCCCAGAGCTTCACCTGCCTCCCGCCGGTCGAATCCTCAGACGTGGAGGAACGACCGCCGGAGCCCCGATAGCCAACCTCCTACCTCAACGCCCCCAACTTCTTCAGGTGAGACTCCGGCACAAGCACGTTCTCGAGATAGTGCGGGACGGGAGTACCATTCCTACGCCCAAGTCAGCCAGCGCCGCGGACGCGCCTCTTCGCGAGGACCACGCAGTCGAACGCGAAGAAGAAGAAGAAAAAGCAAAAGACGACGCAAAACTCACTTAATATGATCCATCTTCATATTCCTCGCCTTATCCCTCACCGCGCCCTGATCCCTACCCGCCAGGACCCCGCCGGCGACGCCGTCCAGCTCCTTGATCCACGCCCACGACGGCGCCCCCGCGCACTGCTTCAGCCCCGCGATCAGCGCCTTGGTCTCCGCGTCCGTCCACTTGCTCCGCGTCCGCGGCGCCTGCTCCGCCGCCCCCGCCCGCCGCCGCCGCTCCACCTCCGCCTGCTGCCGCCCCTTGTGGTTCACCACCCGGTACCGCCGCAGGTCCTCCTCGTCGCTGTCATTGGTCGTGCCGCCCTGCTCCGGCTCCGCCGCTGCTTTCTGGACGGGTGCGAAGTCCGCGTCCGGCGACACGCGCCGCGCCACGACAGGGGCGACGGGGGCGGCGGGGCCGGCGGCACCGCTGCCTATCCGCCGCCGCTTGGCCGCCGCGGCGTCGTCGCTGGCCGCGGTGGAAGCGGGGAGCTGACGGCGCCGCGAGGGCGGGGCCGCCGGCGGGGCAACCGCGTGCCTGTTCGCGGCCACGTCGACGACGCGCGTGTCCGTTTCGAAGCCGTCTTCTTCTTCATCTTCTTCATCTTCATCTTCCTCGTCCCGACGCTCTTCCAGCCGCGGGTGGATGAACACCGGTCTCGTCTCGGCCCTCGAGCGGCTCGACGCGGGCGCGTTGCGCGCCATGACGGCGACGGGAGCGGCGGGAGCTGCCGGCCTGGTCGTTTGGGTGGTCGCCTGGCTCAAGCCGTCGTCAAAGTCGAGACGCGTGGCGCCCTGCTGCGCGTCGATGAAGCGCCTCCCCTGCCGGCCTTGGGGCTGCTGCTGCTGCTTTTCGGTTGGGGTCGCAGAGCGACGCCCCTGGCGCCGGTTCTCCTTGTCCTGGCGCAGGTGCTCGTTGTATTGGCGTAGAATCTCTTGGGTGGAGCGCGGACCGGCGGAGCTCTGGGGTGCGGTACTCTTGGGGGCCGAGCTTTGCGGTGGAGGTTGCGCCGGCGGCGGCTCGTACGGTTCAAGGTCCATGGCAATCTCGGGCTGCTGCTCCTCTTCCTGTTGGATAGCGCTGCTGGTAGCAGTGGTTGTGTTGGTTGCAACGGGCGCCGAGGAGGAAGGCAAGCCGCCCGACGTGCCGGATAGGCGCTCTTTACGGGCTTTCAGACGGGCGATGCTGCTGGCAGAAGCAAAACTGGAGGAAGATTAGAGTCCATACAACATTACGTAAGATTCTCAAAAAGCAAGTGCAATCTCACCTTCTACCCCCGTGCCGCATCGCCGCGCTACCAGTTGGCGACTCATTCATCGCGGCCGACGTGCGATTCTTTAGTATCGACTTAGGCGTCGTCTGGGTGGTGGCCGGAGGGGGTGGTGGAGCCTCCCCGCCCACCGCCGACGTGAACGAGCTTTTCTGACTAGGAGCTGTCACGACTTCCTCACTCAGCCGATCAATAGCGTCTTCGAAGCCGCCGACACGCTGATATTGGACGTCAATCTCCTCACGGCGTAGGCGGGCCCACGCGATGGCCTGGGTCGCAAAGCGCCGCCAATCGTACTGGCGGACGAGTGCGGCGGCAAAATCGTTGCCCGCGCTCTCGATGAGGTCGCGCATCTCGCGCACGCGCTCGCGTACATCTTCCTGCTGGGCAGGCCAAAGCTTGGGGCCGGCTAAGTCCGGAACGCCCCAGCCACGGACGTCGAGCGCGTTGGGGAACTCCTCTTCATCTAGCACCGCATCAAGGCCCTCGTTGGGGACGACGAAGAACATCATGGCGAGCTGCTCATCAATGGACTTATCGGGTTGGTCGTGAGGCTTCTCCATGATGAGTCGCCGGACGGCTAGCTGCGTCCGAATATCGAGCGCAAGCGCGAGTGTATTATCGAGGAGTCTCGACTGGCCGGGTTTTAGCGACATGCCGGTACCAACAGACTGGAATGAAGACGCAAAAGGCGCGGGGAATTGCCGGTCTAGTTGATCAACGAATTTGACTAAGTCTGGATCGTCAGGCTCGATTAATGCGATGTTGTGCGCGAAGGTGGCGAGATTCGCTTTCTGTAGGATGCCATCCGGGCGCCACAGCTCTTCGCGAGACGACGGCTCCTTGGTGCTAAGCAGAGACCGAACTACAGCGTCGGTACGAATGTATTCGTGGCTTCCGAACTTCTCCAAGGGCATCTTGAACGACCGCTCGCGGACCCTCAGGCGCTTGCGGAGGGCGGAGTTGGGCACTCGAAGGCCGCTCCAGATTTGAACCAGGTGCTCGCTTCTAATTTCAGCCGGCGCTAGGAATCGCAACACGGAGTCGGACTCGTAGTTCAAGCTAGCAAGGGAAGACAGCATAGCGTCCGGATTGAGTTCCGCGGCATCTTCTGCCGAATAAGCAGCAGTAGTACCAGACATATTGGACAACCGCCCTTCCGAGCGGCGACGGTGTGAATCACCTGACTGCCTGCGAGGGCTAACGGCGACAGGTTCTCCCGTGGACGCATCTGGGCGCGCTGAAATAGGGACTTCTTCCTCAACGGTGGAGAGGTCTAACATCTTGCTGTTAGTACCGATGAAGAAAAGACACACTTTCTCAAGGTCTCTGAAAAATGGAATGACCGCGTGGAAGGACGGCTGTTCGGGGCCGGAAGTGGAAGATGGTAAGAGCTAGAGAGGGGTGACCAGGAAGTAGAATTTGGCATTGTGGGGTTGAAGATGAATTGAAGGAAAGGCAACATATCGAACAGAACTTGCAAGAACGCACCTTCCGCAGCCTTCTTCCTTGTCCGCGAGGTGCGCGCAAGTGGGGCATCAGCGTTGTCCGCACTCACGACGCTGGCTGCGCGCTGTCGTGTACTTCGAGTCGACCGCCCAGATGGCATCGGCGCGCCCTCGGAGGGCTCCTTGCTCGTGCTTCTCGTCGCCCGAGTAGAGCGCGTCGGCGCAAGTTCTGGGGTTACGGTGCGCTGCCGGTTCGAGCGCCTGGGCGGCATCTCGGACAGCGCTGTATCGATAGAGTGTGCTATGCGCGCAAAGTGTGCAGGATGTGCAAAATGGTAGAATGAAAGTGCAGTGAGCGGAGGGAGCTTGCGCGCGACACCGACGGCTTTCGCAGACGCAAGTATTATGATGTCGAGTATTGCAAATGGTGGTAGTTGGAATTGCGAACAGTTGGCAAAACCAAAACAAACAACCGAGTCTGTGAGGATATGAATGAGCGACATCACGTGGTGATAAGATAACAGTCTGTACGTGTAACGAATCCTAATCGATTCGCGCTACGCCTTGCTTTGCTTCGATTGTTTTGCAAATGTATCAGGCATCTCGCTTGATTTTGTGTTGCGCCCATAGTTCCTAGAACGGACACCGGAAGTTTGGGTTAGGGAGTTAGGGTTAGGGTTAGGGTTGGGTTAGGGTTAGGGTTGGAATATAACTTTCTGGTAGCCTTCATATCCAGTTACCAATCGATGCAACCAGAGAAGTTATTTGAAATTAATCTAATATTCTTTCAACAAGATGATTATTATTTTCAAATTCGCTTCAAGATTGCTTTCACTATTCTCCTGGCCTTTTTAACGACTGTGTCGTGGATATCATGTATGGCATCAGTAGTCACGTGATTCTCCGGGCCAAAGGTAATGCCGGCCCCTGTTCAGCGCACAGCGTACACAGATCGCAGAAGTGCAGGTTCCCCTACACTCTGCAACCTCGAACTTCAACCTCGTATACACTCTGTTTGCCACCGTATACTCTGTGGAGCTCGACAGACTGGCCTATTCCCGACAAGCTCTATCCTTGCCATTACTACGTCTAGGCCGACGGCTTCTCTGCGGCCTAACGAACTAATTCTTCTGGATAGCAATAATGAAAAACGGTTATGCTGTAACTATCCTATTATTTTTGCGGTGTATGAACCTAAATGAAACAGGAATAGCTCTACGCTAGGCCTAAAGGAGCAATCTCCATTATCGGCGGCAGAATAGGCCCTGGTCAGGGCGGAAAGCGTCGAGCCACCTTTTACCAAAAGGCACCTCCTTCTATTTGTCGGATTCGGTGACATAGTGGTTACAGGAATGACTTGGGGTGGCGGGAAGATGTGTAAAGGAGAGCAGCGCCACCGAATCGCGATATAGAGAACGACAAAGAACACGAGGAATTGGAGTCTTGAATTTCATTGTATAGGCTTTGTTCCTTTTAGGTGTGTATTCGAGGTTACCATTTTTGCAAGCTTATAGGCGTAACTGTTTCACATTTTCCGGTATGTAGAACTGCTACTTTCCCGCAGTGGAACGACTCGAAAAGTTCATTGATAACCGGCTTGTCAACCATGTCATAAATCTTAAACTATATCATAATTCACACTCCGTAGCTCAGATCTACAGGCGGCGATATATGTCTATCCAGACCCAAGCCTAGCTAAGTTTGCCATATTCCGTCTTCCAAAATTCGAGCAACTCCATCATGCCAATCCTCTCGTTGGGGTCCAGCATTCTGCACTTTGTGATGGACTCCTTCCAAGACTGCGGAATATCATCAGACCACTCCGACCAACGTACTTCCTCGGCGGAATAGTCGCTCACTCCTTCGACGTGGACTAGCCGCACTTGCTCGAGAAGCAAGTATAAGGTTGCACCGGTGCTGTGCACTTCCGCCAACTCAACTGCTTTAGGGTGCTCTTCTTTCCATGTCGGAAGGACGTTCCATTCTGGGTGGCTCAGTGTGTTGTTGACTCTTCTAGGCCCTTCGTAGCGCGTGTACACCAACTTTTGCTTCCCGCCATCTTCCTCGACAGTGCTAACATCAAACGTGCCATCCGATTCCGGCGCTATGAAGAAGCCACCTTGTCCCACTTGCTCCCAATCGATGAGCAGGAGGTCGTCGTTGTCGTCAATTAGGATGTTCGGCGGCTTAAGGTCCTGATGCCAAGCACTGGCAACGAAATGCACATGCGCCATCGCGGACACCAGCTGATAGCACCACTTAGCTTTCCTCTTCAAAGAGATCCTGGTCCGTTCTTCCACGCTACGATTGAGGACAGCTGCAAGGGAGCCGTTGTTGTAATACGGGAAGATGCAACCGCAGATCCGCGGCACTGTGGAGCCGTCGGGGAAGGTTGAATCAAGTGTGACGTACGCCTTAGGTGCCGCCATGATGTTTGGATGGGGTGGGATCACGGACGAGATGAGGTGATGCTCTCGGTAGATGGCGTTCACGTATTCGCGGAAGCGGCCTTCGCCGAATGCGAGGAAGTCGAGGAAGGAAATGCCTTTGTAGACGACGATGTCCTGGCTTGAGCCGATCTTGGCAGTGCGACTTGTACTGCGATAGCTGTCGAAGGCGCGGACGTACGTGACAGTGCGGTATTCAATGTGATCGACCTCGGAAGGCGGAGTCAGGTACCCGCCTTCTCCTTGAACTGACTTGTTGAAGTACTGATCAAGTGGCTTCAGATAGGAGTAGAATGTATTGTAATCATCCAGGTTGTTGACGAGCACCCCCAATAACCCGGTGGCGCTGGACTTGATCCGAAGGATTGAATGCGGCTTGATGCCTTGAGGCGTGTAGGCACCGCGAATCCAGGCTTCCTCGACTGCTTCATGAATTGCATCTTCTGCCAAGGATTTAGACTTGAATGAACTGAGCTTAGGACTATCTGCTGAGTCCAAAAAATGAGAAAGAAGTCGACTTTCGAGGCATTCCGGGTCTTGAACGTCTTCTGCAAAGCTGGAGAGTAAACGGCAGGACCCCTTGGAATCTTGGAGGAGCACGTATAGTTCTCGTGTCATCGCATTGGCCTTGATCTTGTACGACTTCCAGTACATGCTGTCTTTGCAGGGATAAGTTGGAGTAAATATCCAGGCGTTAAATGGAGCAATTTAACTACGGGTAATGCACTTTGAGCTTTCCACCTTGTACCAGGAGACTCAAACCTGTTTAAGTGCAATCAACAATCTGAAAAAAGGAATTTTAGTTCCTTGGCTACATTATCAGCCGCATAATGTGCCAGTTCAGCTCTGTTTTTGTTTGATTGATATCCAGTGCGGATCGTCCGGAAATCAGCACATCGTAAACCACAGAACAGTACGTCCCCTTGAAAGCGGTGCTACTATCATGCAAGCCTCTTAGCGCATACCAGTTTTTAACCCACTTATTCTGACTCTCTCCTCGTCCTCAAGTGGATGTGAAGCGCGGAGTGAGCTGCCGGCGAGTCTCACAGTCTGCCGCATTTGGTTAGCGCGCAGCACAGTTCGCGCAGCTGCAGGCGGCGGGCATCGTGCCCCCCCCGCATGTTATCGATAGCAACCTACAGAGCACATACAAAGCGTGACATAATTTCGATTGCTCTAGCAAAATAAGGCTGAAACAAGTGATACCAAAACGGAGGTGGTGCGAGGCTTTCCGAGGCGCACAGTAAGAACGGGCTTGGCTCGCGGCCCGGTGAGAGCCGTGGGGCACCGCCGACACACCTCGGGCGAAGCTTGGAGCCGACCGATCACCAAAGACACAAGAGCCGGGCGGATGGAGCAGACCTCGGCCGCCACCCCGGCGCACCGTTGCAATTAACCTACACGTTCTGACGGAGCGCTTCGGCTGCATTTGCCGCCTGTATAAAAGATGCAAAACGGATAAGCCGCCACCGCGAGGAGCTGCACTCCGTACTCCGAACAGTCAAGCCCTCACATCCAGGCCTCTTCCGCCTGAGTCAGAAGCTGGCACGGCTCGCGAAGAGAGACGAGCAATTTTCGGTGACCGCTTTTGCTAGCTGGCGCGTCCGTAGCTACGCCCCGCCGAGCGCGGTCTTGTCATCGGTCAATCGACAGAACGCGACAGCGCATCGCTCTCGTCTTCGGGGTTTCTCTTTTCTTCGCGCGAGAACGGGACTTGGGAATCCTTCGTCTCTTCGTTGCCTCGAGCGCGACCCGCGCCGCTGCCCGGGATACAGCCCCGGCGCATATCAACCTAGCCGCACAAGATGCCGGGCGGCTCGAGTGCGGAAGAAGCGACCCGTGACGCTGCCCAGACCTCCGGCACTCCTGCCGCCCGCGACGCCCCTCCTATCGCGATCCCCTCCGACGTCGCGAACAGCTCCACCACCTCTTTGCCCTCCAGCGGCGGCGGCCATGCGGCTGGCAAACGGCCTCAATTGGCCGGCACAGCGGTGGCCACGGACCCTGCGCGGATAGAGTCGGCGATATCACACCCCGGAACGGTGCGCATCAATGTGCAGGGCGCCTTCATAGTCGAGGACGAGGCAACGACGCCCGGAGGCTCGACGGTGGACGAGGACTTCAAGCATGAGAATAAGGATATCCGACTGCCGAACCACACGGCGGTCGTGAGCCATATCGCGGTTGATGTACGTACGTAGGTGGGGTTCTTCTCGTCGCTGCTGAGCCATATGGGAGCTGGCGACTCTGGCCTTATATGGCGTGCACCTTCCCAGCGGAGTCATGGTTCTCGTTGAGGTCAAAACTCTATTTTCTCTACGCGCGGAAGCTAACGGCGCGCTATTTGCGCGCTCTATTTCAGATCGGAGGATCACTCGCCAAGCTCGTATATTTTTCGCGCGAAACTGGTACGGACAAGAGCAAGCAGCCCGAGGTAGAGCTCGGCGGGCGGCTCAACTTCTTAAAATTCGAGACGGACAAGATCGATGCGTGCGTCGAGTTCATGCGGCGATTGCAGCGCGACCATCATGCTGCGAATGGGCACGGTGGACCGGAGCTGTGCGTTATGGCAACAGGTGGAGGTGCATTCAAATACTACGACAAGATTAGAGACGCTCTGGGTGTGGAAGTGTTGCGGGAGGATGAAATGGAGTGTCTAATTATAGGTTCGTAGGGATCGCGGAGTGAGTCTTGTGCCATTGGTCGCTAACGTACTCAGGCCTTGACTTCTTCATAACCGAAATTCCCAACGAAGTTTTCACCTATACTGAATCAGACCCGATGCACTTTGTCGACGCTCGCCCGGATATATACCCGTACCTCCTCGTTAACATCGGCTCGGGCGTCTCCATGGTAAAAGTTTCCGGTCCTCGCCAGTACGAGCGTATCGGTGGCACATCTCTCGGCGGCGGCACACTCTGGGGCCTTCTGTCCCTGCTCACCGGCGCACGCAACTTTGATGAGATGCTGCGTATGTCGGACCGGGGCGACAACACAGCCGTCGACATGCTGGTCGGCGACATTTACGGCCAAGGGTACGGCAAGATTGGACTTAAGTCGACGACGATTGCGAGCAGTTTTGGCAAGGTATATAAGATGAAGAGGGAGGCGGAGCGAGATGCGGAAGACCATGGCGGACTAGCTAACGGAGATGCGAGAGAAGGAGAAGCGAACGGAGATGGCGGAGGAGGAAAGGAATTGGGGATGTTCAGGGCGGAGGATATTAGTAGGAGCCTATTGTACGCTGTGAGGTGAGTCCCCATTTAGCCCCAGTGAGGGAGAGCTGCACGAAGCCGAAATGTGTGACCAGGTTTTTACTGCATCTATGCTGATGGCTCATTCGCCTGGTTCAGCAATAACATCGGCCAAATCGCGTACTTGCACGCTGAAAAGCACAATCTGGGCCATATATACTTTGGTGGGTCTTTCATCGGCGGTCACCGCCAGACCATGAACACGCTCTCGTACGCCATTCGCTTTTGGTCCAAGGGCGAGAAGCAAGCGTACTTTCTGCGGCACGAAGGGTATCTTGGTGCTGTGGGGGCCTTCCTCAAGCGTCAGCCGAGGAATTGGGGCCGCCGGAATAGCTTGGAGGCGCTACATCCAATTGCGAAGTCGATGGCAAGGCCTGAGAGTTGAGGACAACGCACTCACTTTGTGAATGTTCAGAGGTTTAATATCTAGCTGCGAGTTATAGTGGTCATGTAATGCGTTTGGTACGAAGATATGAGGCATGATGTTCACCGACTGGAGGTCAGACTCATGGCTGCATGGCCGCATGCAGCAGCAGCAGCTCTTTCAAACTAATTCACGCAAAATACCTAGCAAGAATGTGGAGCCTATATCCGTCTTCTTAATGCATTGCTGCTAGAAGTCTTCACAGTTGGAGAACTCAATGGGTACTTTCAGACTTGCAGCGCTCTAGCTTTGACAAAGATGTTTTGGCCTATTCGTTAGCTACACTGGCACGATAAATTGGGGTGGCTGAAATTCTGAATAGGGCAAGTTAGAAAAGAGAATGTTCTTATACTTGTGTGCTCATTACATTTTATTTGAAAAGGAAAAGACATAAGGAAAAAGGAATACAGCCACAAGGGCGCCTGACAGCCATGCAATCCTTGCAGCTTAGCTACTGTTCGTTTACATGTTTTCCCCTTCCACTTTATCATAACCTGCAGCAAGGAGCATTTGAACCAACATACTGTAGCGAAGCAAGTTGAAACCTGATCACTCCAGCTTCATCCTCCCGCAAAGCAGATTCCCTGCTGAATTTCAGATGGTGGTGAATCGACGGTGGTACGAACCAGCTGGAAGTGTTCCGTGCCGAAGATGTAGTATTTACCTACTAGTAGATCCCTCTCGTCGAAGCGGAACAAGTATCCCTATTCGAATGCGCAAGGCAGCATAATAAACATAATTTTCATACATCATTGCTGACCGCACGGCATGTGCCCTGGCCAACAGATGGCAGGGGGAACCACATTGCGGGAGACTCCAGTTCAGTTAGAACGCCCAGTTCTGGCAAACGCATTGATGATGCTAACGACCACTCCGAGAGGTCATCGACTATCATATCATGGAACTGCATTTGGAGAGCAACGGTATCTTCTGTAGGCACGGGATGAAAGATTGTCGGACTAAGGAGGCCGTAGAGGTGGCTGCACCCAAACTCTCTCGCAATCTCTAGAGCAGTCAAACTTCGATATTTGAAATTACTGTCGGTCCATCGAGTTCGTGCAATCCCTCCAACTCCAAATAGTCGGTACAGGCCATACATTTATTCTTAGAGCCGCAGAAATTACACACTGAAAGCACCGCAATGCAACATTTTTTGCACGATTTCTGCTGATGCACTTGCCTGGTGAAGTGGCGTCTAGAGTGAAACTTGATCTTCCATCGACGAAGGCTCTGCGAGACATTTTCGTCGGCGCAGGGCTGCAATATCGCCCGAGTGTAGAGGGCCTACTTATCCTGGTATAGTTGATCCAATCTTCTTCAAACTCGTCCTTTCCATTTTTCACCGTCTTCCAGAATGTTGACCAGTCCCCAACGTATGCCGAGTTCGAAAGTTTCTCGCGGGATTCGACGTATTCTGGAGGTCGACTATCCGTAAAGTAGTACCCATGCCAAGTGATAATGTCTACTTCTGCTTTGTTCACGTAGTCTTTAACCGCGCTTCTGGAGTCATCCACGAGACTCACAGAATCAAAAGGGTCTGCGATTTCGGTTCTCTCACGATAGTTTCTGCAACCCAGTCATGTGTTCATGAGCCTTGATGCTGGTTTGCCTAGATGCGGGTGGCCGCAAGTCAGCCTGGCTTCCTTCCGCTTGTAAAATGTTGAGATACGACTTACGCTACGATGAATCCCAGTAATAAAAGGATCTAGCCTTCACGGGCTTTTAAGTCGCCAACCAAGACTTCGACTTGATGTTTCTACCGGAGACAATTGACCATGAACGGAGCTTTGGAAGACAGTGCTCGGTCTCTTAATTTCTGCACCAAGTTGATTACTTCATTGATCATCGCTCCGCAGTCGGTCTCGTTGCAAGATAGAAGAAAGCCATGTTTCCTCGATTTGCAGTGAAGCTGAGCCGCCATGTTTCGTTGTTCTTGGAACAAAAGATGGATCCACTTGGTGGTAATCAGCAACTCTACATTGGCTTTCTGGCTGTTTTCGGTTGCCTCCAGGACTTCTTTGATTTATAAAAGATGGTGGAGCAAGCAGCTACAAGCGTAAGAGCTAATGCACCGGCACAGAGCAGATCCATTTTAGATTGGACTTTGGATTTACCGACAAGCGTTTCGCCGGCAGAGAGGGAGCGCTAGTTGGCAAGAGATAAATCTCCAGTACGAGTAGTATCAACCCAAAATGAGGCTCAAGTGAGTGGAAGGCCAAGCAATCAATGTCCGCAAAACTCTTGGCAGATTCACACTGAGGCGTAGGGTGGGTATGTCGTTATCTCTTAGGAAAGCTGCAGGCTTCCGTTTTCAGCGAGACATCTAGTCATCTCTTTTCCTTGGGCTGTATGTGCAATCCTCTAGCGTCGCTTGGCTGCATGGGCCTAAGCAAGTTGGTCACTCTAGAACGGGCGAGACAATCACTGGAAAATATGCGTCAAGCCCACTGAAATATGAGATTCGAGCTTTGGTAGTTCCTGCCGAGAGCACAGCCTGACTCAAAATTTTTGCGCGTTTTGTCATAGAAACCACTCCAGAAGACCCCAAATTTTAACCTATCCTTGAACATTTGTAGCCATCAGCCTTCCTACTAGCAAGGCTAAAAAGCACCCACTTTCAGCATTTTAGGATGATCGCACGATTTCGAAACAATCTAGGTGATTGGTTTATTGGGACTTCTGACAAGTCTAGAAGAGTCTTATGGTGTGACAAAGAGATAGGAAAGCGGGATAGCATGCAGCTTGCATTGCATCAAATCTGCGATTCTCCGTTTGGAGAAGCGTGTCATTGCGGTTGAACTGTCGGTGAAGTGCTATTGACGTTCATCCGATAACTGCGTAGTGTCGAAACCACGTAGACCATTGGCTAATCACGACTTGTGGCAGAGTCTAGAAGGCTGTCATAGTTCAGCCAAGAGAAGGAAAGCAGGATAGCATGCAACTCGCATTGCATTAAATATGCAATTCTTCGTTTGTGACAAGAGTGTCACTGCACCTGAATTGTTCCGGAAGTGCCACTGACATGAATCGCCAAGCGAGACGAGAGTGTCATGGGACAGCCCAACCTAACCATTTTGATACGTACAATAGGACGGAATGCTCTAAGGACGACTTTGGCCTTGTGTCTAGCTGCCAAAGTCAACTTTTCTTGTAGAGCTGCCACCTACTACGTCGTTTCCTACTCCTCTAAACACAACTCGGAGCGCGCATTCTTCTCACAACAAAACACTGACAAAATGGAAACAAATTCTCGACTTCGCCGGCCTGTCTTCACCAACGTGAAGAGTCTGTCAGCCTTTGCGGGCAACGATGAGAAGATGAGGATGGACGTCGTGCGAAATGCCATATTTGACGTTCGGAGATCATGGCGATCGCCAAAAGGGCATGATGCCTTGCGTAGGAAGATATGGGACTTCGTCTAAAAGCCGATCGACAGCTATTCACCACAGCTTCGCAACGATCTGGGGCAGACTTTGGAGAGGTTCAACGATTTACGCCGATATTGCAGAGGAAGAGATGCGCATCGGGGCCAAGGAGGATTCGATCGCACTCGAAATTTACTGTTCGAAGGCCGGATATGATTTCCTATGTCCGCTTGGTTTATGAATTGTTGCGTAAGGAAAGTGTCAGTCAAGATCATCTTGTCACAGCAGCCGCACTGGTAGAGTGCCTGACTATCGAGCTGTATAACTTTCGGCTGTCAAACGTGGGCGACCCCAAATATAGCCACTTTGAAGGGATCACTTATTGAGGAATGAGCGTGTCTCCAAGCATGGCTGAAGACTTCAGGAGCATCGCAGAGACGGGGAACGTAGCAGACAGGACTTTCGCAATTCCTCTGTCTCTTATTTCTAGCGGCATATCGAAGGCTACAGCGGGGAACTTTACTTGCGGACTAAATGAGGATTCTATGTCCTGGATGATTCACATTTATGGACTGCACTTAGAACTCCTCGAGCATTATCACAAGCGTTATCCTGCCACCGTGGTCACTTCCATATGCACAATGCCAGTCGCTTGTATTTTGGACAACGAAGAACAGGAGATCTTGCTTCGAGGACCTTTCTTCCACGTCATCGGAATGGAAACGGAACATACGGCTGGCGGGAGGACTCATCAAGTTGAACTTATGATGCTCAATGCCAATCATGACTACGGTAGGAACGTGGAGAGCAAGATGGTGAAAAGAGACTCTAAAGAGAATTCTTTGGTCGCATTATCTGAGCTTCTCGGTATATCTGCGCGAAACTTGCAGCGAAGAATTCCCCGAAGATGGAGCCGCATACCGAAAGCTTGTATCTGCAGCTTTGAAAGACATCGACCTAGAAAATTCATCGGGGCCGACGTACTATCTAGGTATGGGCGATTCGGCATTAGAAAATCTCGCAACCTGGCTGGGAGGGTCGCTTTAGATTTCGTACCCTAGAAATTATGTGAGCAAGAGACTTCCGTGGTAGAAAGCTATCTAAGAGGGGAATTGGATTCATGTCGAGAAGTGCCTGTGCTCCGAGTACGACTGGAAGAGACCTGACTGGTACATGTGGCAACATTGAAAAGCAAAGTGAACTGAATAGGCCACTTAAATAGTCATTGAGCATGTGCTGACGCGTGTTTAGCAGACTCCGAAAATTCTGCCGATGACCCAAGGAATGGCTATACGCTGCTTCACGAGATAGCTAGGCAGGGAGAGCCCCAAAACGACAGCAAGCATGCTGACGCTTGGACTAGGCTCATCAAGGAGATCAAGCATTCAAATGCCTGGAGTAAGTTTGCAAGCATCCTAATGGTAAACCGGTTTTTGTAGATCCACTCACACTAATCGCGCTCGAGGAACTCTCCATGCCTTCAATGCCGAGGGCAAGACCGCAGAGCAAATCGCACGGGACAATTGCCAGGGAGATCTTGCAAACGCGTTCAAATCCAGAATTCAGCATCAAATCTCGCAGCTCGGTCTGCTTGACATGGAAAGTCAGTTGCATAATCTGATGAATACAGTATGCGGAGACTTGGTGAGACCGGGACACCCAATCCCTAAACCCCTCGAACGATCTGAATTAACAGACTGCCAACTAGCTTTAAGAACACCAAATCCGCATGCCGCAGCTGTCAGTGTTAACAGAAATGCAAAACCCTCGGATGTGGATACTAGTTCCGCACATATACGGCATAAGTGTCTGTCTCGCCGATTTAGCGTTGAAATGGTACTGACATCGCTTTCATTAGGGGTTCTTAGTTTTCCTGGAGGATGAGGCCCTTGAAACCACACTGTTTGAAATTGTTGCTGGAAATTCACAACCTCTGGAGACCAAGTTTTGTTTTCGGCCTCAATACAAGTGACATCAAGAGGCATAGCGAGTTTCTTTCCAGCTTTTTGAGCCGCAATGGGAAGTCTTCGTCATGGAACACATAGGCAAACCTACTTAAATTGATCTTACTGAAAAATTGAAACGATTGCTTTGCCAAGTTGGTCAAAGTTTCGGTTGCAATAATACTCAGACATTAATGGAGGTGTGAATTGGTTCGTGTGCGTGCTATCCTAGCACACCATGTAGACCGGACATTAATATTAACTCTTATCTCTTTCCTTATCGTACAATAAACCCCCTATGCACAAGTTGGAGGGCCATCGCCAAACGTCTTTGCTTTCAATATCCGACCTCTTGAAGCTCATATAGTGCACCCACAACCGAATGCAGACCTCCGCCCAAGTAATTGGTTTTATGCTCTGCAATCACTATTAGGGTACTTGCCGGGTGAAAGGCGTAGCGGAAGATGTCGTCGGGTCCAATGTGCGACTTACGGTAGCAGGATCTCGCTCCAGCTGCTGTGCAGGAACGCGACGCCGACCTAAGCCGACAGACAAGTCAGTCTTCTCTCTAACATTGATATCATAGAGCATGAAGCAGCGGAAGCTGACGTACGGCGAATAGGCCCACGGCCGTCACGACGGTCCGGTTCTCGCTCGAGGTTATGCCGTTCACGACGGTCTTGAACGTCGACTCAGACTGCTGGCTATTGCGGCCAACGAGGGGACGACCGGCAGGCATTGTGAATGAAAGCGTGTGTGGTTATGGTGGTAACGGATAGGGTGCTAAAGTGCGGCGGATTCGCCAGTGGACGGAGGAGATGAGCCGGGGCGCAAAAAGTGGCAGCGTCACCTGTAAAGCGCCAAAGCTAGAACAGGAGAATTCGAGTTTCCCAAGTTGTTTGTGAAAGAAGTATTGGAAAAATCGCAATGCGCACGGCCTTGTGAAGTTGGATAATGCTGTTTTTGTGGAGGTTCAAGATCTTTGGTCAAAGCCTAAGGGTTCGGAAAAGGAAGCTTTCGGCTTCGGCTAAACTCAACTTCCGACCAAGCCAAGCTCCCAGACCTTCACTGCACTCAGATGAGCTATGTAAAGCAGAATTCTCCATGTCAATTTAGACGCAGCTTTCTAGGAGCTATCTATTTGACTCTCCATGAAACAGTAGTCTAAAAATGTGATTGCATTATATGTTCAATAAGCAAATTCTCACTGCAACATTACCGCTAATCTTGAACAGCCGACGCAAGCCGATAAGAGGCTCGGAGACTCGGAATTATTTCCGGAACAGTTTATTGCGTATTTCTGGGACTCTGGTTCCCCTCTACTCAGTCGCAGCTTATATATGTCAGCTCCAGCTTGATCTTTGAACTGAATTATCGTCAAATTTGTTCCGACTTGATGCGTTTGACTTTACTGAAAGCTATTTGAGAATCTCTTCAACAATGACAACACAAATTGAATCGTTGGACTTGCATGGAATCGATAGCTCCGTTCAAGGGCACTATACTGCTTCGCCAGTGAAGCATATGATATATGGATTAGGTGCTTCGTGCTATTATCACTCATGAAATATCTGGACTCTGACCGCCGTTCAACAGGGGCCATTCAAAACCTGCTTTCGCTTGTTCAGTCGATCGGAGCATCAAAGGCCTTCATTATCACCGGACGTTCACTTTCCAAGACGCCAGTTATTAAACAGGTCCAGTCAATTCTTGGAGATGCCCACGCTGGTACTTTCAATGAAATCGGCCAGCATGCGTATGCACTCTATTGGAGATTCGACTCACCGTTAACATACGTAACGCTGACTCGAGTGTACGAAAAGGCCCATCGATGCCATCCGCAAAGCGATCACCTTGTTCAAAGAATCCAGCGCCGACATCCTTGTCTCAGTCGGGGGCGGATCCCCGATCGACTCGGCCAAAGTTGTGGCTCATACGTTCCACGGAGACACCGGGAAATGGATTCCTCAGATTGCGGTCCCCACGACGTTGAGCGTAGCCGAGACGACGCAGAATGCGGGGTTTACGAACGACGAAGGCCAAAAAGTGGGAATCAGCGACTCTGAGCTCGTGCCGAAAGGTGGTAGGAAAACACCTATCTCTCCGAGCCGCTCTGCTAATAGATGTTGTAGCGGTACTGTACGATGGAGAGCTAGCCCTGCACACGCCAATCGAGCTCTGGACCAGTACCGGGGTAAGCCACCAGCAGAACCACCCACCTCCCACAGCATCGAGTCCGGCTCAAACTCACCAGCTCCGCAGCTCCGAGCCCTCGACCACGCCCTCGAGCTGCTCTACCACCCGCAAGCCTCCGAATTCCCCACCAAGCGCCTCGGCCTCGAGGCGATCCGCGACCTCTTCGCCTACCTGCCCGCCTCCAAAGCCAAGCCCGAAGACGTCGAGGTGCGCCAGCGCCTCCTGATCGCCGCCTACGGCGCGCTGTTCCCGTTCCTGTACCGCGGCTCTGTCGGGCTGAGCCACAGCATCGGCCACGCCGTCGGCGCCGCCTACGGCATCCCGCACGGCATCACGTCATGCATGAGTCTGGCGCCCGTGCTGCATCACAAGGCGGACAGCAGCGAGGAAGCGGCGAGGCAGATTGCGAGGGCGTTGCCGTACATTGGGAAGAAAGCGGCGGCGGAAGGAAATCATAAGGCTGCCGCGCATGCGGTTGCGGATGCCGTGGATGAGCTGGTGACGAACTTGGGCTTGAAGCGGGCGCTGGCAATGGTATCAATCGCGCCCCTGGAATTCTTCGATGCGAATCGCGGTGCTGAAATATGGTGTAGTATAACGTCCCGCCTGGACAAGAAGAAGCGATCGCTATTCGTGGACTTCGGAGTCCAGAGCACCCGGATTTGGAAGCATGTATGATCACGATGTCGGCCATTCTCCCTTCTCAGCAGCCACGCTGACTATGTCCCAGGCAAGAAGATTGTTCGTGGACTGTACTAGACTCTACTCGCAGCAGTGTCACGTGACGTTGAGCTGTGGTCCAAAAGATGCTGCATTGGAAGGCAAAAAGAAAAAGGTAAAAATGTTCGGTAGCATTGGAATGATTGTTCGTAGTCGTATGAGGGGGTCCTAAATGAATGAATTTGCAGGACTGGCGACTGGAAAAGGGAAGTTACTGAGTACTGCACCAAATGCCGCATCTCCGCTTGAAGGGTCGCAGGGGGTAGTGCGTCTAGACCGCAGCAAACAAAAGCTTCAACACTCTTCATGGCCCATCATGGTCTGTTCGATTCTTAGTATCCGTGCGGCGAACGTGGCCACGCAAGACAGAAATCCGAAATGAGCAATTGAAGCAACTGACGGTGCGATATCGCGGATGATCCGGACCCCTTCCGTACATACGATACGGAAGCGTGGCGAGCCCAGCGTCACAGGTCACCATCTCATGAGGTCGAGGTGGGCCGGAAGCCCTGCTTCCGGCGGCCCGCAAGCAAGGTACCGCCCAATCAGGGCGCTCCGATCACGTGTGCACACCGCCGGTTTCCCTCAACACGATCTCACGTCCTGGGCCACGATTGGCCCCGGAGGCGAATCGGCAGACAGCCGCCGTGCACCCCGGCAGACGCCAATTCCGGCTCAACCTTTGTGGCGTGGTTATCGTGCCTGTCCCTGGCGCCGCCGCCCGCAACAGTTCTTCTTTTCTCCTTCTACAAAACCACCGAACGGTTCCCTCCACACGCCTCTTCGGCCTCCTACAGACGCGCTCTTCCTGCGGGGATTTCTGTTTCTTTTTTTGCGCTTTTCCTGCTGGAGACCGACTCAACCACCGAAGCCACCGAAGCCGCGCAAGACTTGCCGTTCCACCATGTACGGTTTCCCCCCAACCGCCCGACGGATACCTCTCCGCGCGGCTTGGCAGCAAGGGCAACGCTAACGCCGCAAGCAGGAACTCGACGACAATCGTGCAGCCGGCGGCGCTGCCGGACACGTACTGGGGCCAGTTCGACGAGATATCCAAGTACAACGTGCAGCTCAACTACGCCGAGCGGCTGTGGTTGACGTGGTACTCGTTCATGCAGAACGACGTGCTGGCCACGGGCGTCATGTCGTTCGCCATGCACGAGCTGGTCTACTTCGGCCGGTCGCTGCCCTGGATCATCATCGACTGCATACCCTGGTTCAACAAGTACAAGATTCAGAACGTATGTCCAGGTCCTGACGGCTGATTGCTTGGGCCGACCTTCGATTGAACATGTGTCGGCTAACGTGTTTGATAGCAAAAAATCCCCACGGCCAAGGAGCAATGGCAATGCGCGATGCTCGTCCTGCTGAGCCACTTCACTGTTGAATTGCCTCAGATCTGGTACGAGAAGCCCCCCTTATACCGTCCCCGCGGGCTGCTGGGATACTGACTTGGGAGCAGGCTCTTCCACCCCCTTGCGCAATTCTTCGGCCTCGAGACCAGCGTGCCCTTCCCGTCGCCCTTCAAGATGGCCTACCAGATCGCCATCTTCTTCGTGATGGAAGACACATGGCACTACTGGACGCACCGGGCCATGCACGTGTACCCGTCGCTGTACAAGCACATCCACAAGATCCACCACCAGTACAGCGCGCCCTTCGGCCTGGCAGCCGAGTACGCGTCGCCCATCGAAGTGATGATGCTGGGCCTCGGCACCGTCGGCGGGCCCATCCTCTGGGTCGCCGCCACGGGCGACCTGCACATACTGACCATGTACGTCTGGATCGTGCTGCGCCTCTTCCAGGCCATCGACGCGCACTCGGGCTACGAGTTCCCCTGGAGCCTGCACCACTTCCTGCCCTTCTGGGCCGGCGCCGACCACCACGACACCCACCACGAGCGCTTCGTCGGCAACTACGCCTCCAGCTTCCGCTGGTGGGACTACGTCCTGGACACCGAGTCCGGGCCCGAGGCGTCCAAGCGGCGCCGCGCCAAGGCGGCGGAGAAGCAGAAGGCGCTGTCGGCAAAGGCTCAGTAAGCCCCGGGGGGTTGGGGTGGTTCGTTGAAGCGGAGATGGCACTGTTTCATGGGCTTTGCGAAACTATCAGTCCCTGGATTTCCCCAAGATGAAGTCCCGAGCTTTTGAAAACGGAGACTTGATTGGTTCAAGTTGGTTCCATCCTCGCGTCTGTATAGATGGTGTCTTGGCGGCTGCGCGTTAATTACGGGCGGAGTACTCGGAACCGGGTCCGGCTAGCAACGGGCTAGACTTGCGGGTACCTCGACCATTGGGGGGATTGCCCTTCGAGTTGGGAAGTACTGTGAGCGTCTTTTTGTATTCTAATACGCGGGCCACAACCGCATGACACGGGGCGGGCGGTCGCGTCTCTCAACAAAAAGGTGGAGAGCGGCGGCGACGCGCGGTGTCAGGAGTGGTGGCTCGCTTTCGATTGGGCGGCTGGCTGGTCCGCCCTCTTGTACATATTATTTTTAATCCTCGAAATTCATGGTGGGAGGTGGCATGATCTTATTTGAAGAAATGCAGATAGGTACACCGACGCAGCGACTGCTTATAGGGCACGCGGAGAACGCGGGGCACCCGTATGTGCTTTACGTCACGCCTCTGAGCGAGCCTACTGTGACACCCCGTCGGCCCCAGTGCAGATTCCCGGGTGACATTTGGAGGCTCGTGATTTGTGCGGGGATGTACATACCTACCGGTGCATACAACGTACCACATACTGTAGCTCTCAATGGCACGAACAGATGGCGGCTGGACGGGCGGGACGCCACGCTGCTAGTTACGCAATTGGACAGTTGCGATTACCTGTTCGCGTTACTACGGGCATTCACGTGGACCCGGAGCGTTCGGAGCACGACAGGGACGGACGGGACGGGCGGGATCGAGACACAGGGACCGGGCCGTTCGCATTTTTTTTGGTGGTCAAGATTTCAATAGTTGGCTGCGTGAGTTAGGGAGGGTGGAAGAGGAGAACTGCTGAGATCGGCTAGGTTGACTGTGGGCATGACCAGAGCCCCCCCCTTTTTTTTCCCCATCATTTCCTTTCGTAAATTCTGTCCATGGGAGTACGTTGCCGTGCATGAGGATTTGTGCCTAGCTGCAGCGTTTTAGGACCTGGGGCCTGCATAGGCGTGGCTTCCGCGCGGCGACAAGGGTCCTTCACGGTCCCAGGGCTCAGCAGTTTCGCCTACGGAGAAGTTTGGAGCACGGTAGGCGCAGTAGCGCCAAGGCGGGCGAGTTTCTTGGAGAAAGGCAAAAGAAAAAAGGAAGAACAGAAAGGAAGAGAAAGGTCGAAACGGCGGTAAGTTCGGGTGCGTGTGTATGTACCTAGCGAGGGCTAGTACGCACAACCTAGGTACACTAGAGCTGAAGCCCGTTCGTTGCCTAGCGTATGTACAGTAAGTAAACAAGCGGCGGGGCGCATCTAGGGGGGGCAAACGGCGGGGTCGTCGGTCAGCAGACGACGCGGAAGCCAGCAGAATGTCAGGAACGCGGCACGCGAGAGCAATCACGGGGTTGTGCAGTCGTGGAGGGTGCCGAAAAAGGTCAGTCTGCGAAGCAGATTCTTCATCTGCGCTATGCCGCCTTGACCGCAAGATGCAAGACGCCGAGGGGCTGTGCATGGTGGTGCTGCATCGATCGGTAGGTTGGGGCTGGGCGATGATGATGATGATGCCACATCGGGCTCCTCGGCGGGCGTCCACGACGAGCCCCGGCGGACGTATGGGACGATTCCTGCTCGGCAACAGGCGAGGGAGCGACCGGCGTCCTTTGGATCCATCAGGGTGGTTTTGTCGTGCCTGGGTACAGCACGTCGTAGTACTCTGGGCGGCAGGCAGGTACTTGCTGGCAAGGGGGCTACCGACGGGAGGGCTCGTCCGATGGTTGGAAGCCCTTCTGCATGTTCTCGCAGACCGGTCTGGCCGCCCGCCGGCATGAACAAAGCGCACAAAGCGCACAGGGCTAGCAAAACCCGCACGAACTTGCTGCAATTTGCCGGATTGCTCGAGAATAAAATACGCTCCTGGCGAGTCAAAGCCTGGGGAAGAAAACGGGGCGAGGGGCTGCCGTTTGGTTTTTCTTTGAGCCTAGAAATGCCGCAGCGGGGCGGGCTGGCCAATGGCGGCGTCGTCATTGCAACTGAGATGCACGCTTTGCGCCATGCCAAGCCCGCATCAGATCGCCCGCCCGCCTCCCCCATCATAAACCTTCAATTCTCCTCGGACGTGTGCCGCCCCCCTGGCCCTTGATCCCTTTCTCTCTGCACGCAGCATCTCTCGTCTTGCCAGCTGAGTCGTGACCACCCGCAACACCACAACGCTCTCTCCGCGAGATTGGATGCCACGAATACGCTCCTGAACCCACGCTCGCTGTTTCTTGAAGCTTCTCGGTGAGTCTGCTTTCATGTTCCCGTCCCCCGTTCCCGGACATACTGCCAGGCGTTATCGTCACCGCCTTGCTGCCCGCCGGTGGGCCGACGCCAGCGCCCCCCAACAACAAATCATTGTTATCGCCGTGCGCCGGCTGGCTATCAGGATCGGCTTCCTGAGCCTTGCCGGCGACGGCCAGGGCAACGGCGGGGCAACGTCCGTCTCCCACCGCTGCCGGAGCAGCTTCCCGGGCTGCCCCTCCACAACAGCCCACACGCCCACGGGCCCCTCAGCCCGGACAAGCTCGCGGCTCCCTCACCTTGTCTCAGATTGGCGCCAACCGCGTACGTAGCTTCACATGCTGACCATTGCGCCTCGCAACCGCTCTCGTTCAGACTCTGCAGCGCTCGCATCCCACCCGAACAGCCTCCTTTTCCGCAATTCGCAGTACACACACACGACACGCACCTACGCACCACGATGTCGATGCCCACGGTTCCGCCGCGCCCCGCGCGCACCCAGAACCAGGCGGCCGGGCCCACGGCGTCCATGGACGTGCCGCGCGTGCCTCCGCGGCCGGCCCGGCGCCCGGACCGCTCCGCCTCGCCGAACCGCAACACGTTCGCGCGCTCGCCCCTCAACGACCCGTCCTTCGTGCACAAGGCGAGCCACGGGCCCAACGGCCTCGGCTCCAAGCGCGAGCTCGGCGACTCGCCGCCGCGGCGCCCGCCCAGCGTGACCCTGCCCTCCATCGGCCAGGAGGGCCAGGAGTACGCCTCGCTGCTGCACCTCACGACCGGCGGCAGCGGCGACCACGACCACGACCACGACCGCGAAAAGGACGCCGTGGCGGCCGCCGCCCCCGGCGACAAGATGGCCTACGCGGACGACGACGCCGACGCCGACTCGGTCGTCGGCAAGCCCGAGCAGACCAAGAACGTCGCTGGCGACCTGCCGCTGTACGCGCCGACGGCCTCGATGCCCAAGAGCATGGCCAAGTCGCGCATCGCCACCGTGACGCGCACCGACAGCAGCCAGGCCGAAGCCGCCGGCGTTGGCAAGGGCGCCGCCTACGACGGCGCCGACGACTCGTCGTCCGCCGCCGGCGGCGCCGGCAACAAGGCGCCGCGCCCACCGTCCTCGACGAGCGGCGGCGGCGGCGCTGCGTCCGCCTCGGGCTTCGGCCTGGGCCTCGACGCCACCCGCTCCTCCTCCTCGCTCGGCACCCGCCCGCAGTCCATATACAAAGAGGACGAGGAGCACGGCATCCCCGAGATCGGGATCCAGGTGCCCATGTACCCGAACGCGGGCGACGTGCAGGCGCCGACGCCGGCGCCGGGCCAGGCCGGGCCCTTCCAGACGAGCAGCGGCTCCGTCTCTGGCGGCGGCGTTAGCGGCGCCGGCGCCGGCGGCCTCGGCAGCGGCGATGCTTCGGCCCCGGTGCCGCAGCGCCCGAGGCATCAGCGCACCAAGAGCGGGCGCGAGATCTTCACCGTGCCGCCCGGTAGCTACGGCTTGCATGGCCATGGCGTCGAGCCGCGGCACCCGCTCGAGAAGAAGTGGTACGAGAAGCATCCCGAGGCGCTCGAGGGCGAGTACGGGCCCGGCATCCAGGAGAACCGCAAGGACTACCACCTGAGCAGCGACGATTTGAATAAGTTGGTGCGGGAAACCGCGCGCAATGGCGTCGGAATGGGTGGGTACTTTCGATTCCAAGAGGTGGCTACATGGATGTTCTAACGCTGTCGTTCGTAGGCTCCGGCGTCAACGCGATGAGCACGCCCGACGAGATGATCGGTTACATGGCCCACGAGGAGTTCGCGTCGAGGATGGCTTCGCCCCGTCCGCCGTCGGTCGCCAAGGGCCGCTCCGGCAGCTCCCAGACGCACGCCGAGTCCCCGCTCCGCAAGGCGAGCTTCCCCATCAACGAGCTGAAGAAGAAGACTTCGACGACGAGCGAGGCCGGCGCCGTCGAAAGCGAGGCCGAGGAGGACGTCATCCACATTGACGCGCCGCAGAAGAGCGTCGATTGGGCTCCGAGCGTCCCTGGCGACGAGCACGAGGACCGTGAGACGCCCATCCTCGCGGAGGACGAGGTGGCCAAGCACCCCGAGGCCGAGTACCTGCAGCCAGCCGTGTCGCCCGAGCCGGAAGGCCGCCGCAGCAGCATGTACACGACCGAGGAACTCGATGCCCTTAGACCCAAGAGTAGTAGCAGTAGACCGACAACACGGCCGACGAGTAGAAACAACAGCCTGCACTCGCCGCCAGCGGGCATGTCACGCTTCCAGTCGTCCGAGGACCACCACGAGCCGCTCGAACACGTCAAGGAGTACGAGCCACTATTCCCGGAGGAGGACGAGGACGACGAGGACGACGAGGCCGGCCAGAAACACCGCGGTGCGGACGGCGGCAAGGGCGGCAGCGGCCGTAAGGGCGAGGACGGCAAGGTCCCCCGCCCGGCCCTGCCCGCCCGCCACTACTTCCCGTCGAAGGACGTCTGGGAGGACACGCCCAACAGCCTGCAGCTGCAGACGGTCGTGGACCACCTGCCGTCGCCGACGGACGAGAAGAAGGCGGCGGCCGCGTTCGAGGGCGCCGGCGCCGGCGCCTTCGAGACGCCCGAGCAGGAGCAGAGCCGCAAGCGCGCCATGCCGGGCGCCAAGGCGGCGTCGGACAAGCAGCTGAGGCCGGCGGGCGAGGACGAGGACGAGGACGGGGACGGCGGCCACGCCGACTTCTTGTCGGCGCACCAGGCGTCGCGGCAAGGGGCGTGGCACAACCGGCACCTGCGGCGCGTGCTGGACGAGGAAGGCGGTGCCGGCGGCAGGCGGCCCGGCATGCAGCAGCGCTTCCCGTCGCAGGACATCTGGGAGGACACGCCCGACCACCACCAGCTGGTGACGGTGGTGCGGTCGCCGCCGTCGGTCGAGGAGCAGAAGGAGCAGCAGCAGCTGAAGGAGCAGCAGCAGAAGGAAGTGGCGGAGGACCAGAGGCAGGCCGAGGCGGCCATGGCCACGGCCACGGCCGCCACCGCCAAGCCGAGCGTTCCGCCCAGGCCGCCGCGCAAGCAGCCCTCGGGCGACGCCGGCCCGGACAAGAAGGCCCCGCCCTCGGTGCCGGAAAGGCCCAAGCCCTCGGTGCCGGCGAGGCCGGGCGCAGCGGCGCGGGCCCCCACCAAGCGGTCGTCGGCGGCCGCCGCGGCGGACGAGGAGGCCGCGGCGCCGGCGCCCAAGCCGAAGCCCGCGGCGCCGGCCCGGCCCCCGCCCGGCGGCAAGATCGCCGCCCTACAGGCGGGCTTCATGAAGGACCTGAACAGCAGGCTGCAGCTGGGGCAGCAGGGGGTGCGGATGCCGGGGGCGTCGGAGAAGGGGGAGGCGCGGGGCGGGGGCAAGGAGTCAGAAAGGGAGGACGAGCAGGACGAGGAGGAGGAGAAGCGCCCGCTCGGCGACGCGAGGAAAGGCCGTGCGAGGGGCCCCGCGAGGAGGAGGAGGCCCGGCGCCGCGGCCAGCAGCGGCAGCCGGAGTCCGGGGCCCGCGGCTGGCGCGGCGACGGCGACGGTGGCGCCGAAGGGGGCCCCCGCCGCGGCGGACGGGCAGAGCAGGTCGGCGTTGAGGCTGTCGTTCGCGCCGGTGTGGACGGCGTTGGAGATTGGTGAGGATGGGGGCGTGGGGCACGGGGCGGAGAAGAAGAAGGCGCCGGCGCCGGCGCCGGCGGAGGCAGAGGCGGAGGATCTGGCGACGCCGAAGGCGGAGGTGCCGCTTGCGTCGGCGATGGGGGGCTCGGCGGTGGCGGAACCGGCGGCGGAAGCGGAGGCGCCGGTGGAGGTGGATGAGGAGGAAGTGAGCGAGGAGGACGGCGAGGCGCTGAGGAAAGGAGCGGGGGCGGCGAAGGACGAGGCGGTGCAGACGGGGAGGAAGGACGTGGCGATTGGGGCGGGGGTCGGGGCGGGAGAGGGGATGGGGACGGGGATGGAGGTGGGGGTGGGGGAGAAGTTGACGGCGTTTGTGGGCGGGAAGGCGCCTGATGAGGGGGACGTGGTTGTTAGGGGGAAAGAGGGAGGTGCGTGAGGGCGAGAGTGGAGAGGGGCGGAGATGGGAGGGCGGAAGGCTGGAAGGTCTGAGGTTGGTGCTGGTGTCTGCGTAGTGCGGTTTACGAGTCTGATGCTCTTCTGTTCTATTACTACTGCATTTTTTTTTTTTTGCTAGTTTAGTCTAGTCTGGCTTTTTGCTCTTTTTCTTCTGTTTTCTTTTCTCTCTTTTTCTTTTCTTCTTTTGCTTCTGCCATGCTCGCCGCCCGTCGGAACAATCCTCCCCTCCTCGCGCGTTCCGCGACCGACGGCCGGAGACCCACGCCCGCAGCCGTGTCTCTCTCTCTAGCTTGCCTCCTCTTGCCCGGGCTCCAGCTCTCCGCTCCACGGCACGCGCGCGACTCGAGCTCGGCTCCACGGAATTCGACACGGCGGTTCTGGGAAGATGGTTCTGCGTGGGGCTGGCTGTGGGTTTCTTACGCACGCGTGCGGGCGGGTCGTTTGTTGCGCGGTCACGGGGCGTATGGAAGGCGCGTTTGGGGGTGGGTGGGGTGGGTGGGGTGGGTGGGGTGGGTTCCTTAACGGTGAGAGAAAAACCAAATTGAGGGGAGAGAGATGGGTGGAACGGGTGTTTGAGTGTGCGTGGTACGTGGGTAGGCTTAGTTGAGATACGGTCGTCTTGTTTCGTTCTAGGTAGTGTAGAATTGAGCCGTGTGATTTACGGGCTTGTTCTGGCTTTGAGGTCGGGGCAGTGCGTGCTCGTTGTGCATGTGTGGTGGCGGTGCGCTTGCTGGTCGCGGAGAGAGGAGGGAGGGGGTGAAGTGAGAGGTAGTTGCGGAAGCGTCTAATGTGCTGCGAGGTAGATGGAGGACCATTTTGGCTTGGGGAGGTGGGAACCGTGGCCCTCCTTGGCGTTTTCACGTTGTCCCGCAGAAATTCATCCATAGGCCGGCAGATCCAGTGATATCTCCCCCCCTCAACTTGAGCACGGTAGTACGGCCGCAGTGCTATGCGGATGTGATTCTGGTGGGCAACGTACGGTGCTAAGTCATTGGTCTCTTGATATTCGTAGTGCTCCTGTACTAAGATATAGGAAATTTACCTAGGCATTTTAACACAAATAAAAATGGTATCGCCATGAAAAATGTAGAGTACTACTGTTTAGAAGATAGAATTTTACTTAAATAAAAGAATGAGTAGAATCTTTTCTTTCTAACTAGAGCATGGGTCTAAGCTATAGGAATTTAATCTACACACTATTCCTTAATCTTGATTAACGTGTTTCATCACCGAGTCGTCAATATCACCGAGCCGACAGCGCCCACCGATCCCGCATCATCCCAGACGAACCAGTATAATGCCTCAACAACCACGCAAAGATATTAATGCGCAGGAAGCTAGGATTAAGCTTGCTCTTCAAGCTATCGAGAAACGCGATATTAAATCAGTACAAGAGGCTGCCCTGGCCTACAACGTCCCCCGAACCACGCTAATCGACCGACGCGCTAAAAAATCCTTCCGACGCGATTGCCAACCCAACTGCAAGAACCTCACGCCTATAGAAGAGCAGGCGATAATCGAACACATACTCAACCTCGACGCGCGAGGATTCCCCCCT
>MU001679.1:245038-263683 GCA_010093515.1 Lineolata rhizophorae | reverse complement strand
ATGATGCGGGATCGGTGGGCGCTGTCGACTCGGTGATATTGACGACTCGGTGATGAAACACGTTACTCTACTTTAGAATTAAACTAGTCTTGCAAGGGTAGGTTACTGAATTTTTAAGGCGTCAATAGACTGATATCCTGGTACTATTCGTTGGAATTACTGTCTAAACGCAGATTAAAGGGAAGTCTACCTCCGAATTTGGAGGATTCTACTGTTATTTTCGACTATACTTTTACCTCGTCACTAAATATTCTACGCTAATCCTTGTAACTATCACATATTCTTGTACTTAGTATGTAATTCCTCTTAGTACATTATATACGTATTCTTTAGTTCTAATCAACCCACGTGAAACCCAGCTAGGCTCTCCTAAACCCAGCATCTCCGTGTTCCGTCGAGTTCTATATCGCTCAAGAACTTCCTCGCGTATACTGACCAATCTCGTACCACTTGCCTATATCCTGCTACAGCGTCCCTCGAACATCTGAGGCCGTGCGTATAGCACTAACGGAGATTCCATAGATATAACTATACCGGTGTATTGACTCCATTATAATAACTCTAATTTTTTACTGTATGTAGTGAAATGTGAGACCAGCTTTAGCGCGAAGATCAACCCACCCAGCACGGAGAACTTAAGGCTTTTGCAGAAGTTACAGGAATGGAGGGAGAAGACAAGCGCGAAATGGGAGAGCAGGCAATCTGCGGAGGAGAATCATCGGTGGTAGGGTATAGTTAACCTCGTATAAGAACAGATTGCTGTATACACTACTATAGTAGGTGATTTTAGGAATCGGACCTCGCAATGCTTCCAAGGGTTAGAGAAAACTATTCATATATTAGAAGTAATTAAGACGGGAGTATTGAGCAGCAATGGATGAGAATACGACATTAGCCAGGGCTTTTGTCATAATTAATCCGAGAATTGACCCTCTTGCTAACCGGCTTTCCAAACGCTCAGATACGGCTACAGCGGAGCGGGAGACACTACAAACTGGTAAAACCTGCTCATCTCAAAGGTTGTCTCTCTTCATGCTGAAACTAGTTCCGTAACCCCAAGACAGGGCCTTTCCGCTCCGACTCTTCGCCACATATCTGGACTTCCCGTAACGCCCACCGCATCTTCCCCTTCTCATGGAAAGCGGATGACGACCTTTGTCTCCAAATGCTGGTCAAACCGGGAGTAGTACTCTGGCACATCTTCGATGCTTATCTCGCTGCTGATGATAAAAGACGGGTGAGCGACGCCGTTGGAGATAAGCTCCACGAGGTGAGGTGCCACCACTTTGGGATCGACGGGGCCCGCCTGAAACTGCAACCCCTTGTTGAAGAAGTCCGACATTGGAAACGTGATGTTGGGTGACAGGGTGGCAGCGTAAGGCGTGCCTGTCGTATTGCCGGCAGAGTCCCAAACGCCCACCTGGCCAACCCCACCTCTGAAACCCGTTACGGCCACCATCTGATGGACGATGATATTCTCCTGGAGTTCCAGATCTGCATTGACCGCCTCGAAGCCCACGCAATCAACAGCTCTCCTGACGCCGCTCGGCTCTAGACGAAGAATCTCCTGCACAGGATCCGTTTCGACGAAGTTTATGGGAATAGCACCGATTGACGCCGCCATTTGAAGACGAGATTCGACATGGTCAATGGAATACACCCTCGACGCACCACGGAGAATGGCGGAATATGCCGAGAGCAGGCCAACAGGCCCAGCTCCGAACACAGCCACGGTATCTCCGGGTTCAAAGCCGGCGTAATCGAGGGCGGTCCAGCCGGTGGCAAAAATATCCGAGAGGAAGAGGAAATCAGTAGGATCCGGGTAGGAAGCATTCTCGTTCCCACTGGGCACTGGGATCAAGTTCTCGTCGGCGAGAGGGACACGAACATACTCAGCTGAACTTGTTAGCTCGAGAACCCGAAGCGGGTAGAAGCCTCACCTTGACACCCTCCGGGGAGGCCGAAATCAGTGCCTAAACCAATGGCCTCGCCCATCTGAGGCTCCAAGTTGAGATGCCCGGATTCCATGAGATCTGGGACCACGACAACGTCTCCGACATTCAGGAACGTCACGGAGTCGCCAATTTCCGATATCACGCCCATGGCCTCATGGCCAAGGCTCCAAGGGGCATTACTGCTGCCATACACACCGTGGTAGGTGTGCAGGTCGGTCCCGCATATAGCAGCGGCTTGAACTTGGACAACAGCATCGGTGCCCGTCTGTACTGTTGGAATGGGGAGGCTCGCAACTGTCACGCTATAAGGGATTCCCTCCCACATGACGGCGCGCATAGTCGCGTTGAGCGCCATTGGGAAGAGTGTGATAGGCTTGATCTCCGGGGTCACGAAGCAATGGAATCGCAAAGTGGAGTCTTTCATTCGCCAGGCCTTTCATCAACCGGCCCGTCGTCTTATATACGAGTGTGTCCTGCCGTCTGTCGCGGACGGTTTCTACCACCTATGTCCAGTCGAATGGCCATTCCCACATACCTCATACTTGGCTCGGAGATTGATGTCTTGGCTCTTTATTTAACGCCGAAAGATCAAGAAGTGAGAACCTGGTACCTTGATCAACGCCACATCCGGATGCTACATAGCCACCGTACTCTGTAGATCGACCTTATTTCATATGCATCTCCGTCTTGTCCGCGTCATCGTGCATGCACGACTTAATCTCTCTACATCTACCGAAGATGCAACTAGCTGATGCCAGTGGCTCAGACGCTATATCACGTTACCAGGCTGTTTCCTGGGGTTAGTGATGACAAATGCAAGCCACTAGGTTGTCACGCTGAAAGCCGTTAGTCCTGGACATGAGTGCGATCCGACATGGAGGCCCATATATTGGACGAGAGCTACCCAACGCCCCTTTCGGGATAGATGTCCGTCTCTAGAGCTAAAGCCGTTGGAAAGGGCGGATCTTCATTCGCAGTAAATGTCTAGATTGCCTCGGAATCTTGTGTTTGTTCGATCTCCCGGCCGCCTTCTTATTGTCCTAGCTAGAACAAGTAGTTTGGGAAGTTCTTTAACATGAGACAGGATATAACCGGGTTGACTCGTGGGTCTTCCGCCTGAAGACCGGAGAACGACGAGCTGAAGCGGCGTAGTGTCAAGATCGCGACGACAGACTCCGACGGACCAGAGGATGCGCTTGTCTCAGGGGTTTCGGGCGCGGATGTTGTCATTTCGGCCGATGGCTCTCCAAGTGCAGGTACACCTAGCGAGGGCCACGAAGCGGGCTGGTGTCGGGCGATTTGTCCCATGCTGCTTCGGAACTATCGTACCGCTAAAGGGAGTGATGCAGCTCCAAGACGAGGTAGGAGATCTGCCTTGCACTTCAGCACGCCACTCGACGACGGCGAGGGCGTGCAGACGTTGACGACACCGCTTGGAATATAGGTCGCTAGCGTCCATGCGGGATGTCATCGACCACGCCAAAAAAAAATTATCTTCCCTATACGATCATGGACGCGGGCTGGTGGTGTCAGGTCTCCCTTCTCCGACTTTTTTCGGGCCGCACAGACCATGCCCTGGCTATGCCCGGGAACACAATTGCTGGAGAGGGGAATGTGCCCATTGCGCTGACAAACTTGATGGATATTGGTTAATACGTGGCATTGATCATTACTAACCTGAGAACGCTAAACAGGATGGTGATTGCATACGACGAAGTATTGTCGAGCGTCACAGCGTATACGGTAGCAAAACAGAGTGTATACGGTGAGGTTGCAGAGTGTAGGTCGACCTGCACTCTGCGATCTATGTACGCTGTGCGCTGAACCGGGGCCGGCATTACCTTGGCCCCGAGCGTCACGTGTCTACTGCTGCCATACATTGATATTCACGACAAGTATGGACTCCGACTGAGGTCCGCGGACTCCTTGAGAGATGCAGCGGGGAAAGGACTGAGCGGAGCTTCGTGAGTAGCGGCCAAGTTTTTTTCGACTGTGAACGGTTTTAGAACTGACTTGGATGCGCTATCCTAGATGACCAAGGCGGAGCTCAAGACCGGTATCATGCAAGTCCAGCATCAGATACGGGACAAGGACAACAGGACCGGCAGGCCGTATATCGACTCTGGATCCTTCAGTATCTCTACTCGCGGGGTATTCGTGGGGACAATACCCCGGAATGAGCCCAGTATCTGGGCTATCTTGACTGTAAGGGGTTATATCCTAGCCCGAAGTGGACGAAGTTTGAGGACTACATTACGAAGGTGCTCGACGGCAAGGCCACGCGCATCTTTGCGCGGAACAGTGGAACAATGGTTGGAGGGACGGACCTAGGGGCTTCCCGTTCGACAATCGCTCGTAGTACGACACCTCCAGTTGAGACTTCGTCTATTGGCGTGGCCGGAGATTAGAATCATGCTTGCATTTTGACGAAGATCTCCGTGGTCGTGTAGTCACATCGCATCGTTTCTTGCCGTCCTTCAAGCCCTGCCCGATCTATCCGACGAAGGTCTTGATGCTCAGCCGCGTTCAATCGTCGGCATCAACGTAAAACCGAACGCATGTCTACTTAGAGGGAAAAGCATGCAGGCTGCGGGCGGGGGTGTTGCATTTTTCGACCCTCTCGTAAAATCCACGAGGGACAGAGCCATATCTCTCCGATATCTTCTTCCACGTCTTCGTATACACGTCGATTGGAGTGTCGACACCCCAAGCTATATAGCTGCTCTCGTCGCTCGGAAGGAATGCCGCGACCGTGGCTGTTTCCTCGGGCTCGCCCGGGCGATCGATCGAATCGCCGAGTGGAGACCCATGGCGACAAATGCATGGCGCATCGGAGTGTCGACAGGAGCAGCCGAATGACAAGGTTCGTGGGAGCCCCATGGTGAGGCGCAACTGACAGGGTCAAATTAAGCATTCCTCGGCATACAGCTCAGCCAACAGCGCTGATATCTCGGCCCGCCGTGCAGATATCTCGGCCCCCGCGGCCGGAGCATCTGCCGAACTGTTATCTCCGGTGGCTGAGCTGGAACGCGCATTTCTCCCGCTCTCGACAAAAGGCCTTTGCAGAGCAGCGAGCTCATGCCACGCTGGGGACCCACCCAAAACCTTGTTCAACAGCTGTGAAAGGACGGCGGAGTTAGGGTCTCCGACAGAATCGTCCGGCGTGCGCTTTTATTGATCATGACCCACTAATTGGCCGCAGCCCGCTAGAATATGCGTCGAAGCAGGTAGGACCGATACGCAATGTTTCGCCATGCGTCCGATTCAGGATCGATGGCGAACCGTCCGACAACAAACGCGGGCTAATGCAGGCTGATGACACAACAACGAAAAGCCATCCAGCGCCCTCTGTCCAGACAGAAAAGCGCTTGGCAAGGACATGCTTCAAGACATGTATGATAAGGACAAGAGCTGGATGTGCAAAACTTGACGTCGAGGATCCCAGCAAAGGCTTTGGCAGGGGTTTCCTAGGACATGCGAATGCGAAAGAGGAAGCCGCAAGTCATGGCAAATCGCTAGATCATTGCTCTGTCCTCCGAACATTGACTTGAATAGCGAGCCTGAGTCTTGAAGGTACGAAGAACGGACGGACACGTTCTAAGCCAAGTCGAAAGACTCACCCGTAAGTGCAACACTCTCCTGCCGGACTGTCCGACTTTATACTGACGGTCATAGTATATCTCCAATTAGCCATGCCCGAGATGTTGATTTCCCGCGCCTCCCGCGCCGGTGCCTCTTCCATTCTCGGCCAATCGGCCATCCCCAACGCCTTCAGCGGCAACAACGTCTACATCGACCCCGTTCTCTCATCGCAAGGCATGTCCATTGCCAATGTCAACTTCGCTCCATGTGGCCGCACGGCCTGGCATACGCACGAGGACGGACAGATACTCCGAGTGTTGGCGGGAGCAGGATGGGTCTGCGATCGAGGGGGCAAGCCGGTGAAGATCAATGTTGGTGACATCATCTGGTGTCCGCCGGGAACGACGCACTGGCACGGAGCGGACGATGGGAGTTATATGGTGCACCAGGCTATCTCATTTGGAGGCGTTGAGTGGTTGGATAAAGTGGCGGACGAGGAATATGGGAAGAAAGCGTAGGCTTAGGCTAAGACGAAGGCGGCGCTCATATGGTGACCATTGCGTCTCTGACCCCGCTGCTTAGATGATGACGAGAAGGTTATTGTACTGTACTCTCGAACTATGTAGAAAATTGGTTTCCTAGCTTCATTGTAGCATAGGACCCAACGGTTTAGGCTGTTTCGGCCCCAATGCATGTATATATGAGAGGTGAGTCTGAGAAGTGCTTGGGTCACGTGCAGACTCCTAGGAGAAATCTTCCAAGCTGAAGTACCCCAAAAGCAACGCAGGATTCTTCTACATAACCTGGAGAAAATCATATTCTGCGATGCACTTAGAGACCTAGTATTTACTTATGGTCTAATAGACTACTTTATCCTTATTTTTGCTCTGAATCTAGGTAGGCCAAGAGCACTGCCACCACCCCACATGACCCGAGCACCGCACTACCTAGATACATATGTAATGCAACCTGCTGAGCAGAGAAAACGCACTATCCCGCTAGCCTCGCAGTCCGGGCTAAGCTAGGGTGAACTGACAGTCACCAATGACATCAGGCTGCACTGTACTGAATGATTCATCTCTAGAAAGCTGTATAACCAACCAGCCTCCCCCCTCTCCATGATGTGAATCCTTGACAGAACACTCATTTTCCTTACCCTATGTGTTTAGGGCCGTTTGTTCCGGCCACACCTCTTCCCTGCCCGTCTGTATATTGTCAACTAGAATCTTCATTTGGAACTTCGCGTCCTCTGGAAAGGATGTCTCTGTTTCAAACCGCTCCAAAGCCAAAAACACTACTTGGCTATCATCGGATATTATCCCCTACGGCATCCGTCAAAGTCTCCCCACTCTGTCTTGGTGGAATCAGCATTGGGCAATCATGGAGCGTGTATTTCGGCAAGAACGAAGATCCCTTCGCGCTCCTGGACGCCTTCTTCTCTCTGGGGGGCAACTTCATCGACACGTCCAACGTGTACAACTCCGAGGACTCGGAGAGGCTCATCGGTGAATGGATGGAGAAATGCGGCAACCGAGACCAGATGGTCATTGCGACCAAGTACTCGGCTGGATACCAGGCGTATAAGCGCGACCAGGTGCCCATGCAGTCCAATTTTACCGGGAACTCGGCCAAGAGCATGCATGTGTCTGTCAGAGATAGTTTAAAGAAGTTAAGGACAGACTACATTGATCTCCTCTACCTGCATTGGTTTGCTAAACCCATCTTTTCAAGCTTGACAGGAGCTGATAACGGCGCAGGTGGGATTTTGCTACCTCTGTTGAGGAAGTCATGACTGGACTTCATGCCTTGGTGATGGCCAGACAGGTACTCTACCTCGGTGTCTCTGATACGCCTGCTTGGGTAGTAGTCAAAGCAAACAGCTGTCAGTGCACCTCTTGAACTCTAGCGTTCCCAGTTGGTCCTAATCATTTTCTCTAGTCGCCCGTCAGCACGGACTTACGCCTTTCTCGGTTTATCAGGGCAGATGGAATGCCGCTTATAGGGATATGGAAGCTGAGATCATCCCCATGTGCGAGGACCAGGGCATGGCAATCATCCCATGGGCGGCACTGGGCGGTGGCCAATTGCTATCAGCCGAACAGAGAAAACAGAGAGAAAAAGACTTGGATGCTCGCAAAGGATACGGCCTCCGCGAAGCTGATGTTCAAGTGTCGGAAGCACTAGAAAAGATTGCGAACCGGGAGGATACCACGGTACAGGCCATCGTAAGCCTTCCAAGTCCTTCCTGTCGCCGTTGGACTGCGCAGAGTGATTGATCGTGTAACTAGGCTTTGGCGTATCTGTTCCATCAGTCGCCGTACGTCTTCCCCATCGTCGGTGTTCAAACAGTCGAGCATGTCCATGCAATGCCGGCCGCATTGAAAGTCAGGCTTTCCAAAGAGGACATCGACGCGATCCACAGCGCCGTCGAGTTCAACCCGCTCTTCCCGATGAGCTTCCTCTATAACTACTGGCACGACCAGAAGTATGATCTTAGCCTCATACCGACGCATAACCAACAGTATCAGATGGCTGCTTGGATAGACGCCCCTCCGAAACAGCCGGTAAGGAAATTGCAGCATGTACAAATAACTGGTAAATTGGTTAACAACTGGGTAGCCTTATCAGCCGAGAGAAAGCTGAGCAGCGCGAATACTCCCCGTATGGGGTCATCTCCCAACTCACCTCTCGAGCGAACCCATTTTCTGTCAGAATACAGGTTGTTTCTGTCGGAATGGGGCTGTGTTTCATATTTCTTTGATTTTAGTGTATCTAATGTGGTTTACGTACACAATCTCACGTATAGCGGTGAAAACCAACTTCCGCTCGCTTGGTAGCATAACCAATCAATCATACCATTTTCCAACAGTTTCTTGTGTGCTCTGTATTTAGTGTATGCAGTGTGTTTTACGTACGCGACCGTACGTACAGGGGTTGGACCAACTCCTCCGCTCGCTTCCATAGTTTCCAATAACAACACACTTCTTCCGACATCTTCAACTAGCTCTGTAAAACGGGCCGAGAAAAAAAAGAAAAGAAAACCAGGGGAGAGCGACGAGGTACTGTAGAGAGACCTAACGGAGAATAGGGGACAATTTGTCTTTATCCATGCAGTGGTACTATTTCAGTAGCTTTGGATAGTTTTTGACGTGGAATTATGGAGAGAATCATTCGGAGCTAACTGCCCGGTCTGACCCAGGTAACGTCCATTTGACCATGATGAACCAGCCAAGACTCTGTGCGATTGATACAGGTCAAACTTTTTCGAGCTATCTAGAACTTTCCCATGATTCAGATGGTCGTTGAGCTTCTCCGCCAAGCAGAGATCCCAGGAGCGACGAAGATTAGAAGTCCGGCATGGAGCTAAGGATAGCGCCGCATTCACCCTTGTTGCTTTGAAACTTTCTGCTAACCGCGGCAGACTTCGGACTGACCCGACCGTGGCAAACCCAACCATGGCAATGGAGGCATCCCCAATCCATCATTGGCAAATCTTCATGTGTTGGCCAAACTAGTTGCGCTAGTTCGACTGATAGCATCTATGTACAAGGGTGCATGCTCGGTGATGATACGCGTTTAAGCAGATCGCAGCGCCTCACTATGTACTTGTACCCAAGGCTTAATTCCGACTTATCGCCAATTTCCGAACACAGCCACTAACAATGGCGGTGAAAATGACAGCGGCACGAACTGTTCCGACTGCACATAAAAGCTCTCATTCTGCTCCTGTTCTAGTTCTCTAGCACGCTATTGTGGTGCGTCCTTCCCCCTCTTCGCGCTCGGCCTCGCTTCGTTTCTAGGCAGTGTCGGGAACAGATCTGCAAACCATGGCTTCCACAAATGAGCCAAGTTTCCAAGGATGGGTAGCCTTGGATGAGCATTCAATCGGGCACTTGAAATGGCAGTCTTACGAACCGAAGCCTTGGGAGGAGACCGATGTCGACATCGAGATCACCCATTGTGGCATCTGTGGATCGGATTTGCACACCCTACGCAGCGGATGGGTATGTTCGATCCCCTCGGTCGTAAGCTTTCTAGCATCTTAACATTCCACCATAGGGGCCGACGATGTACCCTGCCGTCGTTGGCCACGAGATCGTGGGCCGAGCTGTACGCGTGGGCTCCCAGGTTAAGCATGTCAAAGTTGGCGACCGCGTGGGAGTTGGTGCCCAGTCTGACTCGTGCCTGAACCGGACAACCCAGTGCGGCGACTGTAGCTCTGGCCAGGAAAACATGTGCACTAATCACGGTCGGTGTGACACCTACAATGGTGTGTACCTGAACGGCGGAAAGTCGTATGGAGGGTACGGAGATTACAACCGTTGTCCTGGTCACTTCGTAGTCAAGATTCCGGAGGGACTGGACTCTGCCGACGCTGCTCCAATGCTGTGCGCTGGAATTACTACATATGCGCCACTTAAGAACAACGGTTGCGGGCCCGGCAAGCGTGTCGGGATTATCGGTGTCGGCGGCTTGGGACATTTCGGTATTCTATGGGCTAAGGCCTTTGGCGCAGATCGTGTTGTCGGCATCTCCCGCCGTGAGGCAAAGCGCGCGAATGCCTTGCAGATCGGTGCTGACGACTATATCGCTACAGCTGATGATGAAAATTGGCTCAAGAAGAACGCTGGAACCTTGGATCTTATTGTCTGTACCATCTCCTCCTCCAAGATGCCTCTGCGGGAGTATCTGGGGTTGCTTGACACCAACGGCCGAATGATTCAGGTCGGGGCGCCTGAAGGTCCTCTGCCGACAATAATGGCATTTGATTTCATTCCTAAAGGAAAATCACTTGGGGGAAGTTGCATTGGGCCTCCGTGGCAGATACAGGAGATGCTGGATTTTGCTGCCAAGAAGGGCATCAAGCCGTGGGTGGAAAAGCGATCGATGAAGGATGTAAATGCGACATTGATCGACATGGAGAAGGAGCTCGCAAGGTATAGGTATGTTCTCGTCAACGAGAGCCATGTATAGATAGAAATGTCTCAGGGTTCTCAACCCATTCTCTGCTTCAATCGCTTAAGAGCTAGATCTGTTTATATGACAGCATTGAGAGTCATCGCAATCGTAGTTCAGCGTCATCGCTAGAATCCATTAACAACTGTTCCTAAGTCTACCACGGAGAGGCAACTTCAGAAATGTGTACCTAATCATCCAATCGCGCAACTGGGAGAGGACTGGGGCATCCAATTTGTGATACCTGGACATTGTAGCATGCTAAATCCTTGTCTTTCAAGTTGTTATCGACGAAACAGTAGTACTACAGCCCTATAGTATAACACTTTACCGTCCTGCAAATCACTATAGGGCTTCTAGATGAAGAAGACGGCGGCCATAAAAGCAAGTCTAGGATATCTGGCGACAACTTGGAGTAACGAACTGCATGCGCAAACGTTTGGTGTAGCACTCCGGTCTCAGACTCTTCCGAGGTTGGTCTATCGAAAAAGAGCTTGCACCAACAGCTCGCTTTCTCATTCCGCTTCGTGGATTCTACTTTCCCTCTTTTCGCATCTTCCACGCGACACCAAGCCGCTCGTAGTAGAAGGCCGAACATATCTAGATGACCCCGGCTCACTTGATCAATCGCATTTCCGGGTTGCTCTAGTACGATAGTGACTTCCTGACTTCGACCAGCAGCTCGAACGTCTCGTAACGTTGGTTGAATAGCCCGATTGGAAAGTCGACACTTGCCCACGACCAAGAAGGTGCACGATAGGATCCCTTTTCTCACTCTAACGGCACCCTCTAGAATGAGTCTCAGAAACGCCACAGAAGACTGCGAACCAAATCGGTGGGGAAATGGCTAGCGAGGTAATCATCTTGGAGTATCCCCGTGTATCGACTTGCAATACCACCAATTGCCATCAGCCTATTGCTATTGGGATACGACAGGCCGAGCCCGGTGTGATTTGCAATCGCTCGGTACCAGGAAGAGTATGCATTATGCACATTTCCCACCTATTGTAGGGACGCGGAAGCCCGCAATTCCTATAAGGCCGCACAAATTTTCTAAGTAAACTGTTCCCCAAGATACTCAAAGAGAGAGACTCAGAAGCACTGTGGAGTCCGTAGCATTCCCAGAGGACCTATTCGGTTGTAGAATAAAGAATCCGCGAGAAAGAATCCGCTCCTAAAAAACCCAGGCATGCTTTGCTAGAGAAGACCTCCGACTATGACTTGTAAGCTGGCCGTCATCAACTACAGTGCTTATTCCATGTTTCCTCAATACCCTGCATGGTTGTGACTCATGCCTATGCGATAGTGGCCAAAATCCCTCGTTCGCGTCCGAAGCCTTGGAAGCGGCTAAAGTAAAGATGCTGTTCGATAAACAGCCCGTCGTAGTGCTCTGCTCCACCATGTTAGCGTGACTATCAGGTGGACCTTGCAATATATAGAGGGAATCGATCCGCAATAAAGAATGTCAAGGAGTTCTGCGAAATCAACAAAGTGCTTGGCGAGGATGCAATAGGTAATGGACTTTTGGAAAGTAGCAAGATTTCCATCGTTTAAGATCGGAAATTTTTCGTTGCCCCAGAAACGGCTCAGGGTAGCGTACGGCCTTTCAACTTCCTCGGTCGCTGTGTGAAGAATGCGGATATTGTCATCTGCCAGGTCTAGTAACCGCTTTGGTCGCCAATCTGAACTACCAAAACCTCACGATTCATGTTTATCGAAACAATGACAAAGCTAGCCCTTGGAGAGCAAGTACCACTCCTGGGAATTTTTTGGTATATTGTCGGACAGTAGATTAGAGACTAATCTCTATGTATCTTCTAGTTTGATAGATAGATTCTGAGGATTTAGATAATTTGTAGGGCCGTGGGAGCCGTGGATCTCAGGTTGTTCAGGAACGAGCCATGAACGATGGCGGACAGAAGTTTTCAATACTTCCGGCGAAAGCTGGACATAGAGTATCAAGTGATCCTCAACCTCAGGCGTCCTAGGGAACATCATAAACAGCACACTTTCATCGCCATGCAAACGAGTGAGGTTAGCATTCTCCGTGAGAGTTTTGTACGACTTTGAACAGAGCTGGCAACCTGAGAGAGTTGCCATGTCAAGGTTCCGGGCATTTTGATAGACATGTGGTCGCTGAAATTAATACGCTTCCTTTTTGAACATCGAAGGACATGCAAAGCATAACATTATGAGATAGCTCTCTTAGATGCCAACAAGCTTCTGCTGGAGTACGTATTGGCGTGCTTTGTGATAACTGTCTCAAGCTGAGGCTGAGGTTGAAATTTAGGTTCGTGGGACGCCGGAAATGGCACGTGATTCCAAGTTGCTTCAGCCAATCAGACAGAGCGCATTCACAAAGCGAATTTGGGTAGGTAGCTTCTCAGAAGGTCCTCACGAGCGCACAGGACTGCTCCGTAGAACGCGGACCGGGCTGGAGAAGTTTTGCTGGGGTATGTTGTGCCGTCGTCCCGAGCCTCGAACGATTGAAGAAAAGTTTCTCATGGCCGGCACGCCGTATCCGTGAGGCGTCGTATATGAAGGCATTTTTTGACAGAACAAAACTCAGCGGAGCAGCGGAGGGCGGCGGTTAGAGAGGGCGGTGGTACGTACCGCCCACGAGGACGCAGCTTGGCATCGGAGGTGGCCGACAGGCGGGGCGAGGGTCTGGCCAATCCTGGGGATCTTGGGCGATCAGTCGACGGCGCCGACGTAACGGCCGGCGCCATCGCGTACGCGACGAGCTCCGCCTCCCGTTGCTTTGTGCGGCATCCTCCGCCGGCTGATAAGACTCGCCGCTCAGCTTATAAGGACTCCGCATCTCCCCTCTCACCGGCCCGGCGTTGGTGCAAGATAGGCAGCAGCAGCTTTCGAGAGATCAATTGAGTTGTCTACATTTCTTATCTTCGAGTCAGGGCTTCTTTAGTCGCATTCGAAACACCCCAGGACCGCAGTGCAACGGACTGTACATTACAGCTATTTGGATCACCAAGAGCTTCATTAAACCCTGTTTACCTCTTCACGAGCATTTTAAACCGCCACTGGAGCTTTTGGGCATCCCACTTTGCCATCATCTTACGCTTTTGAGCTTGACGAAAACACTATCCTCTTGCAATCACAATGTCTCAGCTCGCCTACGCCCGCTACGGCAAGGACAACATCCGCCTGTACAAGGTGCATAAGGATGAGAAGACCGGCGTTCAGTCGGTCGTCGAGATGACGGTGCGCATTCTCCTTGAGGGTGACATCGAGACCTCGTAAGCAGCACCACAACTATCCACTGCCTCGACAAGGTCCAAGCTAACAACACTCTTTGCCACGCTACAGCTACACCGAGGCCGACAACTCCGTCGTCGTCGCAACCGACACCCAGAAGCAGACCTGCTACATCCTGGCCAAGCAGAACCCGATCGACCCGCCCGAGCTCTTCGCCTCCATCGTCGGCAACCACTTCATCACGACGTACCCGCACATCCACGCCGCGCACGTCCGCATCGTGCAGCACCGCTGGACCCGCCTAACGGTCGACGGCAAGCCGCACCCACACTCTTTCTTCCGCGACGGCGCCGAGACGCGCATCGTCGAGTGCGTGGCGCGCGACGGGACGCCCTCGTCGGCCGGCAGCGCCGGCCCCGTAGGCGTGACGCTCAAGTCGGGAATCGACGGCCTGCTCGTGCTCAAGAGCACTGGCTCCGCCTTCTACGGCTTCCACCGCGACGAGTACACCCAGCTGCCCGAGACGTGGGACCGTATCCTCAGCACCGAGGTCGAGAGCCGCTGGAACTGGAACCACTTCGCCGGCGGCCTCGCCGAGATCAAGGCCGTGGCGCCGAAGTTCAATGAGGCCTGGGCGGCGGCCCGCAAGATCACGCTCGACACCTTCGCCAAAGATAACAGCGCGAGTGTGCAGAACACTATGTACAAGATGTGCGACCAGATCCTGGAGGCCGTGCCTGCCGTCGACTCTGTCGAGTACTCGCTGCCGAACAAGCATTACTTCGAGATTGGTAAGTCGTTACTTGTCCCGCTTCACTCTACTGAATGCAATGGGCGCTAACTATTTTGCAGACTTGAGCTGGCACAAGGGCTTGAAGAACACGGGCAAGGATGCAGAGGTCTTCGCTCCCCAGTCCAACCCCAACGGCCTCATCCAGTGCACTGTCTCTCGCAAGGCGCCCAAGGCCAGGTTGTAAAACACCGGGAATAATAGGCATTTCCTATGACTTAATGCCATTCGCTTCATCGCGGACAGTTAACCGCGCACGGCCAATTTTCACCTTCATGTCTGCACTGCGATCTAGTCATTTCCAGAGCACTGCATAGCAAGACGGTGTATGGCGTTGATCTTCTTTCCTTCTTTAAAAAACTTATATATGTACATGTATTCCATGTTCTAGGGTATTAATTGCTGTTTTTCCCTTAGGTAAATGAACAATGGTAGATTTACCACCAAACCAAAGGTTCCCCTGACGTGACTGTGATGAATGTGTCTGATTTACAAAAACGCCTCCCAATGATATAAATAGAACTACGCTTTCCGAGCATGCAACACCGCATCACTCCTGCCGCTGTTGCTGAAATTGGGCCTTAACCTCAGGCATTTCGCCAATCTTCGGCATACTCTTGCTCGGCTTTTCTTGCAGCCCGATCTTGATGAGGTTGCCTTTGTAAGGGTGTGCCGCACCTTCGAAGACTATGAGTAGAGAATCGAGTTAGAAGATTATCCTGAAAGCACGACGTGTTCGTCGTAGTCTCAACGTTGCAAAGCTTCCGCAACTCGCCCTTAAACACAAAACTTCATGCCAATCTTCATGGCCCGGCGCCCCCCGGCAAGCCTGTCCTCTGCCCACGTACAACAGTTGCCCTAGAACAAGCCCGACTCACCTTTCAACCTCGCCAACCGCGGCTTCCTCAGCCTATTCTTCGGCAACATGCCGCTCACCGCCCTCCTCAGGATCTCGCCGCCGCCCCACTTCTCCATCAGGCGCAGCATGCTCATCTCCTTGAGGGAGCCCGGCCGGGTCGAGTGGCTGTAGTACATCTTGCGGTGCATCTTGCGGCCCGTCGTCTTGAGGTCGCGGCAGCCGGTCGCGACGACGTAGTCGCCGCAGTCGGTCGACGGGTCCCAGATGGGCTTGTGCTTGCCCATGAGCACGAGCGCGATGGAGCACGCGACCCGGCCGAGCGGGCGCGGGTCTGTCGAGAGGTCGACGAGGTGCCAGGCGCGGGAGTAGGCGAGGCGGGTCTGCGCATGAGGAGGGTCAGGATCGGTTAGGCACGCGGAATTGGACAGGATGTGCGCCATGAGGTTGGAGAAGTGGCCTGTGGAAAGTCGGTGGTGGTGTTGCGTACCTTGCCCACGGTCTGCGACATGGTTGGGGTGCTGTTGCCCGCCCGGTTGGACGCGCGCGCCGGGGCCTTTCAATCGTCAATTGCAACGGCGGCAATGTCGGCGAATTGATGGAGTCCAGAGGGCCGAATCACTCCTCGCTGCCAGAAGGGTTGCGCGTGAGGAGACTCAACGGTCGTTGCAGTCCCGAATCTCTCGCGGCTTCTAGCGTTGCTAGCGCAGGGCCGGCGGTCCCGGCTGAACGTTTCGGCGCTTTCCGAAGGATGGGGCCGTGGATCCGACAGCTCGTCGCGAATTGCCGGGCTCGCCCGCCGGGACTGCCCGTCTACCATCTGCCATAATTAGTAATGAAACGTGACTTGTCCGTCCCGATTGACGAAGGAGCTCCCGAGGTCCGTGAATGTCATCCCGCATTCGTCACTTCTAGAGCTCCAGTAGGACTGATTGCCCAGAACCTTTTTTTCTCTCATATTCAAACCTCCCAACACCTATAGCTGTTCCCTTGTTTCTTGCTCTCAAGAAACCTGCAAATCTTCACGCGAGTGTCACGAGTCATAACTTCTTTTACACGTAATCTTGTTCTTGTTCTTTTGCGACGTGTTTCTTTTTGCGTTTGACATTTCAAACCACCGAAACACCCGCCACTTGTCGGTTTCGAAATACGCCGCCAGATCACGCCGTCTAGCGTCGAACCTGAAAGGGATTTCCAAGTGACTCGTTCTGTCTTGGCTCTGTATCAAGCGCAACGTACTTGTTTCCAGTCATTACCAAAATAAAAAAGAGGCTGGTCTGGTTGGAAGTTGGCCGCGGGATTCATCACCGACCATGATCCCTCCGTTTCAGGTACGGAGACTTTCGTCTGAGCCGACATGACAAGAAACAAGTTTCTTTCTCTCGCAGAAGCCAGAATTGGATAGAGCAAAGAATACATGCTGATAGACTGGGCCTGGTTGATGTTCTCGCCTTAGACGACGTTTGCCGTGCCGTTGAGCTGCGAGAGCTGCATCAGGGACGTGTCGACTTCCCTGTACAAGCTGGACGGTAAGCTACTACCCGATCACCAGGCTCAATCCCGTCATTATCAATGCCAGCACGCGGGAAGCGTCTTCAGGTCCAGACCCTTCCAGCGCATGTTTCCGATACTCATTATCAGGGCGCCTGGAACACAGGATTCCCTGGAAGAACATCAAGATACCATACCCTATTGCCCAGCCCTCTCATTTGAACAACGGTGTAGACGGGAGATCCTAAAACTCGGCGCAAATTAATCGGTCTTGAGCAGGCATCAACAAGGTCGATGCAGACTTGAAGCAGCAAATCGTGTCCATCGAGGGCAACGCTCCGCCGTCGGCCATCGTGTCAGCGATCCAGGCGACGGGCCGCGACGCTATACTACGGGGCAGCGGCAAGCCAGACAGTACGTCTCCAGACCCTTTCACAAGCCCTACCCTGCCCTACCCATATATGCCCTAGATATCCCTTATACCACCCTACCTTATCACCTATCTACCCACTATCGGCTGCGTTCGCGTCGCGAAGCGCGCGGTCGCGCGCGCCTTTCGCGTTTGAAACGCCTCTCGCATCTCGCATGATCACGCATCAGTTCCACACCTTCGCTTCACCCTCAATTCATCTCACCCGCCCACCCACCCACCCACCCAACCACACCCAGCCCTACATCGCCCCACTCACCTGACCCGAAACAACGGTCACCAAAACCCGCTCGCTAACCTAGCCTCACCCCCGGCCACCCGGCCACCCGGCAACCAAAAGCCGCCGCCGTCTGCATCCTCGAGACGCACGCGTCGTCGGCGCCCGACAACAAGGTGCGCGGCCTCGCCCGCATGGTCCAGGTCGCCGCCAACACGACGGTCGTGGACCTCAGCGTGCGCGGGCTTGCGCCGGGGCGGTACCACGCGTCGGTGCGGGAGACGGGGGACATATCCTCGGGGCCCGAGTCGGTGGGCGGGGTCTGGGGTAGCGGCGGCGGCGGTCCTGACGGCGGGCCGCCGTCGTCGCCGCCGCCGCCGGCAAAGGCGTCGGCGCGAGGTATCTTCGGGACGGTCACGGTGGGCGCCGGCGGCGTGGGCGCCGTGTTCCTCGACCGGCCGGTGCAAGTGTGGGAGATGGTTGGGCGGGCCATGGTGGTGAGTCGGCGGGCTCCGGGCGAGAGGCTGGACAAGGAGGATCCAGACACGCTGGTGGGTGTTGTGGCGAGGAGTGCGGGCGTGTGGGATAACGACAAGACGGTGTGTTCGTGCTCGGGGAAGACGGTGTGGGAGGAGAGGAGGGAGCAGGTGGATCGGGGGATGCTTTGAGGGGAGAGTGGGAAGGGGGCCCGGGACGGGGACGGGGACGATGAGTAGGGGAAATGGGGTTATGCGAATAGCGAGGTAGGGCGTAGTTCTAGGTGCTGCGTGAAATGGTAGCTTGACCTACCCACTGCTGAGTCTAGCTCTTGTGAATGAAAGTAGGAGCATAAGCAAGACAAGGTCTTGCGTTTTGCACAACCTCACAGAACCCGTTTTCGGTTTCTGCTTACCACTATGCTCTCTTTTTCCTTTTTCTACTTCCTTTTCAGGTTCGAACCGCTCGACCCGGGTTTCTGGCCCCAGACCCGGCCTTTGATTTGGGGTTCGACACGGCACCACTATGTACATACCCCAAACCGAACTGACCCGGGCTCCCGGCGCCCACACCGCACCGCACTCAAACAGGACGACCTGACGCATCAAGCAACAGGAAAGAGAAGGACGTCGCCGAAAAGAAAGCGGCGGCTCCCAACGGACAAGCACGAGCAAA
>MU001679.1:178382-244958 GCA_010093515.1 Lineolata rhizophorae | reverse complement strand
GGCAGAGCCCTGGGGCCGGGTCCTGCTGCGTCAGGATTGAGATTGGCGGGCGGCTTGGGTCATGCAGGGCGGTGGGCGGGCCGCGGTGCAGCGGGAAAGGGCGGAAAAAGGTTTTTTTTTTTCTGAGAAAATAAAAATCTAGAAAGAATTGAGAAGGAAAAGGGAGGGCGGGTTCGTGTGTGTGTCTCGCCCGGTATGGGCAGCTGTTCCCTTCCTTCGAAGTTCGAAGGCTGGGGTACGGAGCTGGGTGGGAGTGAGTATGTACATAGTGGCGGGTGGGGGGTGTGCGCCAATGCGGACATGGGCCCCCCCTTCCCGGCGGAAGCCCGCTCGTCAAGGTCACAGCTCGACACAGTCCTGACACGGCTGCGGCGGCGGAACGTTACACGCCAAGCAAGGGCGCCCTGGCAGCCCGGCGTGTGCGTACTGCGTATGTAGTACGCACTACGTGCTACGCAGAGCTCGTGGGCGTCCCAGCCGCTTGACGGTCGTCGTCCGGACCGCAAAGCCAGCGCGCGGAACTCGATGATGCGGGCGCCCGACGCGCACATACGACGTATGTATGCGGGTGTGTGCCACTAGGCGTGTGGACGAGCGGTGCTCCATACCGCGCATTCTGTGCGTACTAGGCACGGGTACTACCGTGCTGTCTTGCCGCGGGCGGATGCATCGGAGGGCGCTCATTGCCCAAGAGACCTTTTTCCAGACCATCGCGTTTGAGCCGGAAACGTGCAGCCAGGCGTCGTTGGCGGCCGCAGCGCCCCGCCACCCCCCCCCCCCCCTGTTGCGGCTGCCGGCAAGCCAAAAAGCCCCCCCTCCCCCACCCCCCGCCCCGGCGTGCTGCGTTGCATGCCTGCCCGCTTGCAGCTCGGCGCTTAACGCACATGCGTTAGGCACGCCGCACAAGACAACATACCTAGCGGACGAGCAAATGCGCAGTTCGAATCGACGACGGCTGTGCAAGCAACAGCAACAGCAACAGCAACAGCAACAGCAGCAACAAGAAGCGTCGCGGTGCCGCAGGCGGAAGCCGTGCCAGCAGCCGGGCGCCTACGACATTGCGTGGTGCAACGCCGCAGCAGGCGAGCGACTCGGCGAAGTGCCCCCGGCGATCGACGACGGGGGAGGGGAGGGGAGAGAGCGCCCTGGGGCTCGAGGGCCGTCTGGTGCGCGCCCCGTTTCTGGGCCCCAGGGGAGGAGGAGGGTCCAGGACGCGCCGGGGGCTCAGCGCCGCCTTGTGCTCCCCTTGGCGCGGTGGTGCGAGCGCGGACCTGGAGCCGGGGGGCGAGGGGGAGAGGGTTGGTCGAGGTGTGCGTTGCGTCGCGGTGCGTGGAGCGAGTCGCAGGCGGTCGAAAGGGAACCGCAGGGCCATGGAATGCGCTGCGACACGGGCGTGGCCGAGGGGCTGGCCGCCCGCGAATCCCGGCCCAGGCCAGTTTGAGGAGCGCTGCTCCGGGTGGTCCAACGCTCACCTTCTACTCTCCTTCTCCCCATTTCTCTTGTCCCGGCTGCCCTCTCGCTCTCTCTCTTTCTCCTTTCGCCCTCTGCCCAGCCGCCCGTCCTTTTCTTTTCCCGTTAAACACGTTCTTTTCTGTCTCTCCTTTTCCCGTGGCCGCTGGCCGGTGTTGAACGCTGTTGCCGGGTAACGCATCCGCTCCCTTCGCGCCCTGCTGCGGCCTTTCTTTTCCGTGCTTCGATTCTCTCTGCGTGACGCCCAGCCCTCACTATTAGCTATTACTGCTTTAACTACGACACACTATTGATTGCTCTGGGAGTACAAACCAACCAACGAACACGACCGCCGGCCGACCACATAGCCGCTCACTCCACCGGCCTTCGCGCTCCCTTGCCAAAAAGTCTATTTCCGGCGGCGACCAATCGAGCGAGCACCGAAAGCGCTCCCTGCAGCGCGTCCTGCGCGTGCCTCGAGCCAGCACCTTGCCGTATCTGTCCTGTTCTTCTCAATCGCCGCGAGGGCAGCTCTTAGCTTCGTCCTTCCCGAGCCGCCGAAGCGCCGCCCCGCAGCTGCAAGGCCAATCGCCGCGCCGCGCCCCTTCCAACCCAAGAAAAAGCCCAGGCGGCTCGCTTGCGATTGGGCGCGTCTCTGTCCCTCCATCGCCAGCCGGCGCCCGCCCCAAAAAGTGTCCTCCCCCCGCCCAGCCACGACGACGCACACTTTCTCCTGCAGTCTGGTCACACAGCACCGCACCTGCACGCCCCAGCACGCACATACTATACACCTTCGCAACCCGTCTCTCTCCGAGCGCGACCACGTTCGCCTGCGAGCAAGGGCCGAGATACAAGGCGCCCGCCATCGTTTTTAATTATCGCCTTCCTTGCTATCGCGTGGCCGACCAGGGAGGCCGATCCATACTTCCCCTGCCACCTCAGCCGATCATCGCGCCTCTTCTCGCAAAAAGGGCCGGCCCGATATAATCGAAGTTCTCTTTCTCGGCGGGAAACAAAAAAAAAAAAAAAGAAAGGAAAGGAAAAAAAGAGGGCTATATCCCCGCCGACAACGGCAAGTTGCGCTGTCTGTGCGACCCGGCCACCACCACGCCCGCCCTCCAGCTCCTCACCCCTCGCAGCGCCGACAATCGTCCTGCAGGGCCGCCGCGAGCGAGGTGCACTTTTGGGACGCCCCGGCAAGGATCGCGCATCCTTTCTCAGGACCCGCCCGCTAGCAGGCCGCCGACACAGCCGCCACTGCTGCTGGCACCGCCGTCGGATTTCCGAGCCCCTCTTCCTCCACCTCCACCGCACCGTCCAACATGTCTTTGAAGCAGGTACGCCGTTTAAATTTTCCGTGCCGCAGTTATTGCCGCTCCATCGGGATGCGGCGAGGGAATGATCGCACAGCTTGAGCAATCACAATTCGATCCCCGACCTTGTCATAAGCGAGGGAAGGGAAGAAAATCAATTGGAATTCCTCGCTAACGAGCGCGCCTTTCGCCATCATCTGTAGGAAATCGAGACGTGGGTGACGGCCCTCGCCCACTACGACAACAATGAGTTCGACGAGGCGCTCAAGGCGTTCGAGAACATCGCCGACACGTCAAAAATTCTCTTCAACATGGGCGTCATCCACGCCACGCTGGGCGAGCACGAGAAGGCCGTGAGTAGCCCCAAACCAGCCTCTCTCCCCCACCACCCCGCTCTCGCGTGCGCTAGCAAAGCTGGCCGAAGATTGGATCGTCCCCTCTTGCTGATCATGGCGATCTGCCCAACAGGTCGATTGCTACCAGCGAGCCGTCAAGCTCGACCAGTACCTCGCCATCGCGTACTTCCAGCAGGGCGTGTCGAACTTCCTGATGGGCGACTTCGAGGAGGCGCTGGCCAACTTCAACGACACGCTTCTGTACCTGCGGGGTAACAACAACATCGACTACGAGCAGCTAGGCCTGAAGTTCAAGCTCTACTCGTGCGAGGTGCTGTTCAATCGCGGCCTGTGCTACATCTACCTGCAGCAGAAGGACGCCGGGATGCAGGACTTGGCATACGCGGCCAAGGAGAAAGTCGTGCCGGATCACGACGTAATTGATGAGGCGATCAAGGAGTCTGCAGAGGTACGGAGACCCAGAAACTCACTTTATGATTGCACTATTCCCTTTGGGAGGTTCAAGATTCTAACGAGGGATGCCTTGATCTAGGGCTACACCGTGTTCTCCATTCCAGTGGGCATCGTCTACCGCCCCAACGACGCAAAGGTCAAGAATCTCAAGACCAAGGACTACCTGGGCAAGGCGCGCCTGGTGGCCGCCACGGACCGCAGCAACGCCTTCACGGGCTTCGCGGGCGCCGAGATCAAGCGCATGAACGAGGGCTTCTCGGCCTCTGCCAAGGATGACCGCCCGGAGGAGAAGATCTCGTACGCCGCGACCAACCTGGTCAAGCCCGGGCTGGCCTCGCGCGCGCGCCAGCAGTCGGAGCCGCCCCTGCAGCGCAACATGTTCCCACCGACGCCGCCCCCGGAGAACGAGACGCGCCCGTCGGACCGCGGGTCCGGTGGCGGCAGCGGCAGCAGCGGCGGCGGCGGCGGCGGCGGTGGCGGAAACAATCTGCCCTCACGCGCGCAGTCCGTGCGCAACGGCGGCGGCGCGGGCATGACGCCGAAGCCTCGAGCGCTCGACCTGGGTCCCGCGGCCTTCGACCAGAGCGGCATGGAGCCGCGCCCCCGCATCGGCACGGTGCGCTCGGCGTCGGAGCGGCCGCGGCCGACGCGCGAGTACAGCGTGCGCGGCGGCAATCGCGACACGTACGGCAGCCGGGGCATGGGGCGGCGGGCGGGCGACAGCGACGAGGACGACCCGCGCGGGTACGGGCCGGACGATTCGGTGTACGACCTGTACCAGCGGCGCGGGTCGGCCCAGCAGCAGCGGCGCTCCAAGAGCACCCGGCGCACCCAGCGCCCCATGTACATCGAGGAGGAGGAGGAGGACGAGCTCGACGACGACGACGACTACGACCAGAGCTCCTTCGACGACGCCGAGTTCGAGATGGTGTCGCGGGCCAAGAGCAAGCGGCGGGTGTCGCCGGCGCGGGCGGCGAGCCGGCGGCGGCCGGGCGCGGGCGCGGGCGGGGGCGGGTCGTCGGTCGGCTCGGCGGGCGGGGGCGGGGTGGCGGCGGTGCGGACGATCCGGGTCAAGGTGCACGCCGAGGACACGCGGTACGTGCTGGTGGAGCCCGGGGTGGGGCTGGCGGACTTTGTGGACCAGGTGCGGACCAAGTTCGCGATGCGCCAGAACTTCAAGATCAAGATGAAGGACGAGGGCGACATGATCACCATGGCGGACCAGGACGATCTGGACATGGCGGTCCGGGCGAGCAGGGTGGCGGCCGCGAAGGAGAAGAATGAGATGGGCAAGATGGAGGTGAGTCGTCGGTCGCTTTTCCCTACTCTCTCTCTCTCTTTTTGTTTGTTTGTTTCGATTCGAAATTGGCTTCTGGTTCTTTGCTTTGGAATGTTTCTTCGTCGTGCTAACTTGGACGCGTCTTGCAGGTTTGGATCCAGGCGGTGTAATATGGCGGGGGCAAGCCGGGCTTCTCCGAGGCGTTCCCCCGAACCACGGCAACCCCAATCTTCACTTCTCGATATCCCTGACATTGTAGGGCTTGGGCTTGGAAAAGAAGACTTTTTTATACTGGTGTGAACACCGAACAGAGCGAATCTGGTTCCCCTGATTTCCCTTTTGTTTTTTTTTGTTTTTTTTTTTGGTTCCTTTTGCAAGTGTATCTAGTATATTGCCGAGTTTCTCTCCCCGTTTTCTTTTTTTTTAACCCCTCACTCTATAATCATGAGCTAGCCGAGGCGTTTTTTTTTTGTTCTGCTATAAAGGATGTGCTTGTTCCTGCTTCGGCTTTCTCCCCTCGATCCCGCGTGTCCCGTGTGCCTATGTGCCCGCTTGCCTGTGGCTTGCGGGAGTGAAGTGGTCGGGTGGGAGAAGCGCTATCTAGTCTAGGTATACCTGGTCGTTCGGCCCCCGGTTGGTTAGTTGGTTGACGGATGGATGGATGGATGGATGGATGGACGGACGGAATACGAGAACACGTTTCTTGGGCTTTTCTGGGCAACAAGGGAGGGAGGTGTTGGGTTCGTGCTTTTCTTTTTCCTTTTTTTTTTTTTTGCCCTCCTTTTTTTTTGTGTGTGCGTGTGTGCGTTCCGTTCTCCTTACTATATAGTCAGCTCGTCTGCCCCAAACCCACAGCGCAACCTGCCACGACACCTTCCATCTCGTCTCTTTGTCTTACCTTTGGTGCCTCCCCTCCCCCCAACCCCTCTTCCTACCTGTCCCCTCCTTGCCGTGCGCGCGTGCTTCCTCCTCTCGTATAGCGTAGAGCGCATCGGCCCGCGGACGCGGCGGCCCGGCTTGTCGGGCAATAGAGTAGTTGGTCCGGTTCGCTTTCTGCGCGGCTTGCTTCGATGTGCGCGTGCGTGCGTGCGTGCGTGGTTCTGGTCGGCTGGTTGGCTGCCTGCGTGCGGTGCTTTGGGCTGGGGCGTCGACGCGCCGGCTACTGGGGAATAATATATCGAGCGGGAGGAGCGTCGAGTGGGCATTTGTGTACGTGGGCGAGCCTTGCCGTGTGGGTGGCTGTGTGGAAAACTGGGTCAGTTGGAATGTGTTGCATACGTGGGGACCATCCGTGTCGGTCAAGGTGGGAGATCTGTTCGAGCAGTGGGTTGGTGATTGGAGAGTGAATAAACTGGCTTCCTCGGCTCTAGGAGGGGAGGCTAGTACCCGAACAGCATGGAAATAGAGAAGTATCAGCGCACGGCATAGGAGAGACAAGCAGCGTTATATAGATATCGTTCCAGCCTAGTCGAGCGGGCGTAACGCGCGGCTTTGGGGAAAGGAGAGGAAACAAAGATGCCGTACGTAGGGCTGGTGGAAGTTCTTCATATTGGCATGCTGCTTTTGGCGTCCCATGTAACTGTGTTGGATTGGCTAGACGCTCTTTTTGGATAGTCTCTTACCTTATCGTAAGATTTTTAAATATTGGATTTTTAGTTTACTTACATGTCTTTGACAAGACACGTGCCGCGAAAATGGCGATCTCGAGCGAAAAGTTCTCCGCAATATCGCAAGAGAAGCCGCGAGTAGTTTAAAGCCCTCCAACTACGCCCGCTACAAGCCAATAATATAGCTAGCTATGAGGACCGTTTAGAACCCGATGGGCGCGCGCTGAGCTCGACGTGGAAAGTGGTTAGACTCTAATATTGACGGAGTCGGATCCATTCAAAGGCAAACCATAGAGGAGAACTCGGAAGGATCCAAAAAGAGAAAAGTCTTGTCCTGTGCATCCCGTAACAGAAGTAGACACAAAAGCTGGCCATTCAGGGCGTGCGAGGTCGAATTGGAGTCGCGCTCTCTTCTCCGCTTGCTGCATCCGGTCTAGCCCCTCCAGACCACCCAACCCCAAGGAGAGCTAGCGCACGGCGATGCTTCATCGTCGACGACAGAATATCAATCCGTGCTTCTCAATGAGCAATCCAAGCAGCAGTCTGCCCACTCCGCGGCGAGGCCATGGACGCATGTCATCTGCAGACGAGCGTCGCCGGGGTTCGAGCCGCAAACCATCCGCCTGGCCGATCGAGCCACCGCTGACCCGAATCCAGTTGCCGTTCCCCGGCGGTCGACGAAGGGACCTCTGGACTCAGACGTAGACGAGTACGCTCCGCCTCCCGCACGACGGCCACGCAGCGCCCAGGCGGCCCGCTGACTCCGCATCCCGCAGCCCCCTCGCCGAGCGCGCCGCGACCCCGTCGCGGGCCCTCACGCCCGCCGGCTCCCGCGCCGCCCGCGCGCCTCCAGGCGCGTCGCCGTCCCTGACGTCCCCCCTATCGCCGCCCGGCCACCCCGACCCTCTCGCCGCGCCCGACTTTTCCTTCCTGCTGCACCCGTCGAACTACCACCCGATCCCACCCGCGACCCTCGATTCCTTCGCCCACCCGCCCGCCGACGCCCCGCGGACCTTCCCCGACGCCGCCACGCCGCCCCTCGCGCATCTATCCGGGCTGCTGCACGCCGGGCTGTTCCGCCCGGCCGCCAGCTTCGCCGGCGCGACGCTGGCCTCGCTCGCCCCGCCGCCGCCGCCGCCGGCCGAGCGCACGGGGCACGCCGGCACGCCACCGCCGCCGCCGCCGCAGCCGGACGCCGATCCGGCGACGATATTCGCGCTGCTGCACGCGCGGCTGACGGCGCTGCTGGCGCTGGGCCACGCCGGGCTGGCGGCCGCCGAGGCGAAGCCGCTGGGCGACCTGGCGCGCGCCGTGTACCGCGACGGCGGCACCGGGCGGCACCGGGCGCCGTGGGCGCTGCGCGTGCTGGCGGTCAGGCTGCAGGGGCTGGCGTTCGGGGAGGGCCGGGCGGGCGTGATGAGGTACTACGAGCTGGGCAGGGAGGCCAGGGCGGAGGTGGGGAGGCTGAGGAGGGAGGTGGTTGCGGCGGGCGGGGCGGCTGGGCAGGGGAAGGAGAGGGGAGGGGAGACGGAAAAGGGGGAGCGGGGGAGCGGGATGGAGGTGCTGAGGGTGTGGGAGGAGAGGTTGAGGGAGTTGGGCGTCAGAGTTGCGAATGCGTTGGTCGAGATGGGCGATCTGGAGGGTGCGGCTAGGCACTTGCGGGGGCTGGCCGACGCCGAACCTGCGTCACCGGGCGTAGACACTGACTCGCATGGTGCGGCTCTTTGCATGGCTGAATTGCGTGCTATGGAGGCGCTAGTCTGGCTGCGCATTGGAGATGTGGCGGCCGCGCGTCAGTGCGCGGCCGACGTTGCAAAGGACGAGGCTAAAGCACAGGTCACGAGTGGATATCTCGACGCTTTGGTCCTTATGGCTGACGGCGACTTCGATGCTGCGGCGGAGCGGTGGCGGGAACTGTATCAGCGGGCAGAATGGGACGGGCTTGCAGCACAAAACTTGGCCGTGTCGTTATTGTACACTGGAAAGATTGCCGAGGTAAGTTGTTTGACAGCCATTCTTTGCTGGCAGATGCAGAGGCTTTCGATCTGTCGCCACGGTTACACAATCACATGGCTGACTATTGTTTTGACTTCTCAGGCGCGCAAGCTACTAGAGGCGCTCATTGAAAAGGGGAATTCGTTCCACGCGCTAACCTTCAACCTGGCGACCGTGTACGAGTTGTGCACGGAACAAGCACGCACGAAGAAGTCAACATTGGCAGAAAGCGTCGCAAGAATGCCACTGAGAGAAGAAGGCTGGGAGAAACAGGCCGTAGATTTCAAATTATGAGTCAGACAGGAGATAGCAAACATCTTCAACGCCCAGTAGAATAAAAGTAGGATCTATGATCGAGTATCCCACCGCCAGGTTTCAATGCCCTTGTCCATCATGAATGAGGGGGCTTTCCCGGAGTCCCGCGCCTGGCCTCACCGCTCATTTCACTACACTTTGCCTTCCATTTCAGTAGTTTTCAAGGTCACTCATTCCGAAAACGATCTATTTACCCAGCACTTTGATCCTACGGATGCAATTGTCCCAACAATTTTCGTTCTCGGTGATGTATTTGGCCAATCCTGGAATTGCAACGGTAGATGTCCTCGACTGCTCAAGCCGTGTTTTGCGAGTATGAGAAGACTGTGCTCCACAAAGTAGAAAAATCCCTCGCCGTCTATATGTACGTTCCAAACTTTAATGCCTCCAGTGGACTTCTCGAGTCATGGGCGAGGCGTAAAATGAAATAAGAATATCTATCATCTCACCACTCACGGGTCAGGGGCGCATAGTCGCAGCATAGGAGCCCGCTGCGGGTACGTGGGGGACCTGCATCCCCGCGGTGAAGTGCAACTAGGAACCTTGTCGCCAGCTACCCTACATGGAAAACTTGAATAACGTCGGGTGGATAGGGGTTGCGATTAGCTTGCTCGTATGTCTGAGTTCGCGAGGGGTACGCAAATGTGCGCCCTACGACTGCACTTTGGCGATGTCTTACTGCCCAATCGACCCCGATCACCAAGCATACAAGCTGTCGGACCGGTCAAGGCCTACCAACCTTGATCATTCCATGCGTGCGGCACCCTTGCCGCTTATCGGCCGGACAGAGGATGTCCTGTCACAGCTCTCTTGCATATGCAATATTATCCCTGATCTCGTGCATATGCCGTACATATGTCGAACCGTTCAGCTAACACTGCTATCGAATTCGGCCACCCACATAGACCGCACTGAAAAGAAGCGGGGCTGTCGGACAGCCACAATTTGCCAAGTTGCGAACATGAGCAATTCAGCAGGATAACTAAGATTGGTAAAGAATGCTTTTGTGAATATAAAAAGGCGACACTTGAAATGAAATAATTCAAACGTCTAGGCCACTTTCCAGCTGCTAAAAGAGCTGGCCGCAGATTTAGGACTAAAAGGAAAACGTTCCAACTCTGGATTTCTAACTCCCTCTTGTCCCAGTGCCAACAATTGCTGCATGTAAGTAGGGCCGCACAGCGTGTTTACTTCTAGCTAACAACCACGTTCAGCTCTGTAGAGTAATTTTACTGTTTCTTCTACGATGTCTGAGAACGCAAACCACGGTGACAATCCTCCCGCAAAAGGAGCGCTTGAGGAAAACAATGTCAGTGACTGAGATACTCGAAAATACGTAGAGGGATATGTAGATGCTAACAAGACGCCAGCCCCCCCAAAAAGCTTCCGACACGACTACAAATAACGAAGGCAAAGCATACGGTCAAGCCCCGACTCCTCAAAAGCCGGCGGACGGGGCAAAGACAGATACAGAACATCGATTTCCGCTTCCAGTGGGGGGAAATTTCAAGCTCGACTCACCAGCTTTGCAACGGTGGATGGCCGAGTCAATGGAGGAACAGCCGTATCCTATCTTTGCTGCTGTTGAACACGGCAAAGAGGTGTCACCAACGACTGTGGACGGCAAAAATGCTGTCGAACATGGCAAAAATGTGTCACCAACGACTAAGGAGGGCAAAAAAAAGGTTGAACCTGACGGCACGGCGCCTACTCCTTGAAAGCGCTTGGATGCATTCCGAATGAATTCACGAAGTTTATAGTATTCGCTGTATACTCGCTGAACCTAGCTCTCGCTAAATTGCCTCAAAAGTTTTGAATTACATTCGAATTTTATTTCGCTTCATAACTTTTTTTCGTATGCATGTAGGACCTTTATGCAAAGTAATCGGCAGATGCAAAGCCGCGAGTCATTGTACATGACTGAGCTGATCAGCCAGCGCCACCTGTAGCCTTGTGCGAATCATCACTTGCAGCATGTCTTGGTTGCCCGCTTGGCGTCGCCCTTGTGCCACGTAACCTCTGCTGCCGGCACAGCCAACACGGGTGGACTCGAAGTTGAATAACCCGGAAGAGCCGCATTCCTGCATTTTAGGAGCGTGTCCCGGCATTGTCACATCATCCTACGGACAGTTCCAGAAGTGCACAAGATAAACACCCCAGTTCTTCCACTCTAGTTTTCAACGGTCTTAACACTGGCTTCGCTCTACCTACCAGTAAACTAGAGATCTCTAACTTTAAATAGCTTCTCGACATTATAGTTCGCACTTGAGGGGGAGCCGAGAGATCGCCTATATAGACGGCTTACGCGGAACCGGTCAGCATACACTTGTTATCCACCGGGTCTGCTCCTCCCAACCGTATGATCATATCTCGGCCGCGGGTCGCACAGGGTTCTAGAGTAGCGACGCACCTAGCCGACGATAACGCGACGCACATAGCCGACGAGATCACGCGCGGCACACAGAACTGGAAACGCTTCTAGAACATGCCATGCAAGCGTTCCAACTAGTCATTCTTGAGCCGCAGCAATATTGACGGGGAGAGGGTCAAGCTCGTCTCTGTGACGCAGCTACACTCACTGTTCTTCCGTCTCTTGAACTAGGAAGATATGACAAGTCCCCGCCAGATACGGAAGAGCAAGAATTATAATTTCACCGCAAGCTGGGTCTTGAAATTCCGACTTGAGGTATTATACGATACAGTGGCTCGGTCCTGTTTACCAGCACTTAACCGTAGACTCCTTCGCACGCCCTCTATGCCTACCTACTTTGTTGTGTTTACTCCTAGGCAAGGCGAACCTTGGGCTGAATTACTTCTCGTTGGCAAAGAGGTCGCAGGTTTTGGCAGGCTGTCACTGAAACCTAGGGCCCCGGGCTAGCTATTACGATAACCGCGGACACTCGGGAAACTTATAGGGGGCACTTAAGATTGCTATTCGTTGGAATGCTAAAATAGTTGAGAGACTATAAGCGGAGAAGTACATTTGACTTGTTCGACAGATTTGTAGACGACGAGAACAGCTCCAACACTTATTCTTTATAAAACCTCACTCACTACTGCGCCTCTCGTCATTTATTCGCTGGATCTGGCTACGTCTCGCAAGTCATCTGCGCCAGTGTTTTTCCGACTCCTAGATTTTCGCAAAGGCGCCGGGAGCCCGCACCTCTAAGTTCGGCGTGTGTGTGTCTCAAATCTATCTCGCCATCATGTACGCATCACCGTCTTCAACTGTCTGCCGCGAGCCCTGGGAAAGTTTATTCCAAGTTTCCCAAGCTGCTCGTCACTTTTGATTCTTCTAGACGTTGATAGGTTTTACGAACTGGCCGAAGTGAGCTGGAACAGACATCAGGACGGGAATATAGTGAGGGCAGTATGGTCCTTTGTGGACAGCCAGCGGGAATCCCTAGAGTAACACGAGAAAGACATGACGCCGAGAGTTTTAGGATCGTCCAAGCGGGATACTGCCGGGTATGGGGTAGAAATCCGGGAGCAAACGACTGAGAAAGCAACGAAAATGGTGAAGGGAATAATTAACAATTCTTTAGGGGGTGGATGGAGTGATGTCTTACAGAACAAACGGAGTGTTTTCATGCGTACGGGATAACCTCTGTGGCGTGAATCGGGTTGGAAGGATAGCAACTACATAGGCGCGGAAGATATTTACGGAGCGACCCAGTATCACTTAGCCTAACAGCCTTTAGAGCGTTTGTGCACGAACAATGGTATAGCACGTATGGATTTGACGTGGGGAGGTTAAGACGAGTGGTGAAGGGACCTCCGGCGGCGGACACGCTCGGCGCGTGCTTTTGTTGATGTTGTGGGGGCGCGTGCACCTTGAGACGAGCGAGACAGGCGGGCACGGGCCTATAGCCCGACAACGCAGCAAGCCACCCCGGCTCACTTCGCAGCCCTGCCAGCCACCGCCAACCGGCCCGACCACCTGACTGTAGCCGTCTCGTTCCATCTCCTAACCTTCGTCACCTCCCGCCCCGAGCTTTCCGTCACACACTTTCCTGGTCCTCCGCCTCCACACACTTCCTCCCTTGGTGCCTTGGCCACAACACAACTGCCACACTCTGATAGACAATCACTGTGTCTGCGGCAATTGCTCCTGTTGACCTGCGATTGACTCCGCTGTTCCTGCCTCGCACGCGCGTGGGCGCCTTGCCTCGCCCAAGAGCAAACCCAAGCTTGCGGCAGGCGCGGGAGAACAGTCTAGCGTAAACGACTCCTCTCGAGGGCCTCTTTTTCCGCCCGCGCCTTCTTCCTTCCTTCCTCCCCATCCCTCCGTTGGTCTCCGACCGTAAACAAGCGTTGCACCGACAACCTCAAGATGCCATCTACGCCGCCTCCGCCGGAGGGCCGGCGCGTTCACACCCCGCCAGCGCCGCTGCACGGCCCGAAGTTCGACGAGTGGGATCCCTATTCTTCGCCGCGCCGTTCTAGTCGCGTCGCGGCCCAACAGGAGCAGAAGGTGAAGCAGACTTCCAGCGTTGAGAACACGCCGACCCGCTCCGGCCGTGCTGCCGCGTCCAACAGCCTTGGTGAACCTAGTTCGCCAACCAGCTCTCGCAAGCGCGGTGGCATGATGGCGGCCGCTTCTGGTGGCTCCGGTGGCCTTCGTTCCGGTGGCAGCGCGCACAAGCATCGCATCTCGCCGCCGCCCATGTCGCCGAGCAAGCGCGCGCGCGCAACACCTAGGAAGTCCGGCGCCAAACATCTCCTCGCCCAAGAATACACCGAGTCGGATTCCGCGAATGAGGATGAGGAGGCTCCGCCGTCTATGCGCAAACTTCGTTCGGCACCGGCTGCGACGATGACGAATCCTGGTGCTATGTTCCCGACGCCTGTGAAGACACCGAATAAACCCGACGGAGAAGATGAGACCCCGAAGAAGGCTGCCTTGTCGTCCACTGCGCGCGTCTTGTTCCCTAGCAGCCGCACCGCCAAGCCCGAAGATGCGATGCCGACGCCGCGCCGCCGCCGCAAGCACTTGCCGTTCACCTTGGGTAGTTTTGAAGACGAAGTCGCGACGCAGGATGGTGACCAGATTCAGATTTACACCGACACGAAGGAGCGCATTCCAGAGCTAGATGAAGGCGAAGACAACCCGTTCGTTACGCCAAAAGGCCGCAAGACCAAGCAACACGAGACGCCCAAGCGCAAGAAGGAGCGCTCCAAGGAAGCCGAAGAGGAAGAGGAGCGTATGCAGGAGCGTGTCCGCAACAACGAGGGATTGATCTACGTCTTGTAAGTGTTTCGCAGAACCACGGCACTGAGCCGTTTTGTCTACCCGGGCAACTCGTACCATGGAACGGAGACCCGCCGTTCCTTTAAACCATGCGCAGCCATCGCTAATTCATCGTAGCCGCGGCAAGAAGGTGTTCCGCAAATTCGAAGACGCACCCCAGAACAACGCCTCCCGGGAGGTTGACGAGGCCGAAGAGACCCTTAGTGATAGGGAGCTGCGTCGCATGGCTGGCTCGCCCAACGCCCGCCGTCTTCCGCGCACCGACTACAAACCTCGACTCCTCTGGCCGAGCGAAGAGCAGCGCCGCGAGCGCGAGGCTGCCGCTGCCGCCAACCAAGATGACGACGAAGAAGCTATCACCGAAATCGACTCCGACTCTGCCGAGCGTTCCTCTAACGTGGCGCCTGCGACTACGCCCACTAGGAAGGGGACGAAGAAGATTGAAGTGGTGCCTGTACCTGACGAACCCGAACCGGAGGCCGAGACCGAAACGCACGCTAATACGCTCCCGGATCCCTTCAACACGAGCGGCCCGTCTCGCTCGGCCCGCAAGCCGCGCTTCCCGCGCATGCAGCTGGACGGCGCCAATGATGACGACGATTTCGACGACGCTGCTGCCGCCGAGGACAAATTTGCGACGGCTGCGTCTTCGTCCCCGTCCGCGGTGGCTACGGGCGCGACCCGTGGTAAGGGCAAGAAGATGAGCCCGTTCGACCAGTGGCGCCGCTCCAAGGCCTCGGTTCCGGACGTGAAGGGCACCAAGCGCGAGGGTAGTTCGCTGCAGCGCGGCGCTGCGGCGAAGCGTCGCGCTTAAAACTTTCTCTTCATCTTGGTCCTGCCCACGAGGGCGGTGGGGGAGGTGGTGAGTTTGTCTCTTCTTGGGTATGCGATGTCTTGTTTTTCATTCTCTTTTCTTCTCTTGCGGACGTGTTTTTTTTACTCTTTTGAATGTTGAAAGTCGAGCATTATGAGTCTTCGAGTAATCAGAGCGGCGGGTCGAGCCGTTCGTTTTACGACTTGGATGGCGAGATCTGTTGAGGGCGAGCTTCTTGGACACGGCATTTTGGTCAGTCGGCATTCTGATCGCTTGGGATTCCCTTGTTTGCCTCTAGGTGAACTAGCTCGGTGAGAGTTGGGAGTCCCTTACAGTTTAACTCACGAGTTTCCTTGCAGTTTTACAACACTGGGTTGGCGGTTATTGGCGCTATTGTTTACCGACCGCGGGTGGACCAATCAGGATTGTTTGTGCGGCGTGGCTTGCGAAGATTGTCTGAATCATGTGTGTTTGGAGAGGGACTGGGCGACAGCTTGTCGGTTTCTGCGGTGTGTGGAGCCTGGATCTGGCTCTGGACCCCGGGACCTTATTTCTTGCAGAGCTGCTAGACGATGCAGCAGGAAATCACCATTATTACGAAGCAGCACGAAGCGGCGAGTGAGTAGAGGGTTTCTCCGGCGGCAGCTAGGAAGACGTGAATGGGGCTGCTAGCGAAATGAACTTTGAAGACTGCGAAATGGATTACTTTAGAGCGTTGCGAGACCGGCCCTAGAATACGTCTTGGCTGCAGTCTGCAATGTTTGTAATGCAATTAAATTATTCTTAACAAAGCTATGTCGGTCGAAGTGGCATCGTTGTTCTAAGGGGCACCTCGGTCTCTCGATATTTTAGGCCCGTAGCTCTTACGGAGCAGTACTTTGGTTAGACCCAAATTCTAGTCATTTGATGCTCCGTAAAGGGCCTTGTTGGACTAGCCTCATTGGAGCATGCCGCTATTGTCTAAACGCGAGGATATCGAGATGCCGTAGATGTTGATCTATAGATCAATTTCTGCTCTGTTTGCCGTATTGAAACCTTACATACTCCGCCTACGCAGGTGAGCATTCGCATTATGAGGACGAAGTATCTCGTAGCTATCATCACGCTAAGTTGCCACGGGCTTGTTTTCCAGCCAGTCTCTTCACTAAGCTCAAGGAAAGGACGACTCCTTCAAACCGGTGGCGAAAGAGCCTCTTTAGTATCTGGAATGCTGAATTTGGAATCGTACTGGCTTGGTGAAATGAAGAAGTACTTCTGTACTATCCGCGACATGCTGTCTTTCTTTCCTTCTCGAGTCCATGTCGTGTGCATTTTAGGCCCGTATGATCTAACGGATGGAGTAGAAGTGGAGCTCTGATTGGTAGACAGAAGAAACACGTGGTGTGCACATAGCAATACAGCAAACATATCTTAGTGACTGCCAAAAGCCCCTGAGCAGAAATGCGATTCAAACTAAAGCCTATACTGGGAATGTGTTTCCTTTGCAGCGGGCACATGGGATTCGACTGTGGAATTGACGTCCAGCACCGCCAAGGGACTTGCGGAGCCGGTAACGCCACATGTGCATCAGTGCATTGCGCCCGTCGGAGCAGCCACGGCCCCCACACAGCCCCATACCGAGACGCTACTGCCTGCAAGCTGACATCTTGCCATCAGTGTCCCCCAACCACCTCCGTTCGATCGTCCACTCTTGCGACGCGTTCGAATCTCATCAAGCAACAATCCTACCGGAGAAATACTACGCTCCTAACTCATTGGCTCCGGTCCACAGCGGCCTTTCCAGCCTGTTCCATTGAGCCTATCCGGCAGGTCTCACCTCCGCCGTTCGCAGCAAACGACACGCGTCCCCTCGAGCGCCGCGGCAGCCTGGACGCCCCTTCCGGACCCTCGATATGGACTTCGCACCCTACCAAGACGCCTCTCCGGAGCGCAATCGGGCCCTGTCCCCGCCGCCGCCGACCTCTCCCCGCACCTCACCGCGCCCCTCGGTCAACCCGCCGCGCTCGGCCAACATCGGTACCGCGGCCATGGCGTCGCCGGCGCCGCATTCCGGCGGTGGCGGCGGGGGAGGAAATCCATACTTTGGTGGGGATGGAAGCGGGTGGGCTGGTGGAGGCGGAGGGGGGGATGGCGGACGCGGTGGTAGTATCGGGGGTTTTGGAGGACCGAGGGAGGACGTGGATGTTTTCGAGACGAGGTTGGGGATAAGGATGGATTACGAAGCCTGTCTGGCATACTTGCTGTTGCCGCCGGCTGGCGGGGTGTTATTGTTGGTGTTGGAGCACCGGAGTGATTATGTGAGGTTAGTTGGGCGACCATTCGATTGTATACGCTGCTTAGAGCGGGGATTGGGGAAATCGAGCCAAATGCTAATATGCTTTACGCCGACAGATTTCATGCGTGGCAGTCGAGTCTCCTCTTTACATTCATGTTTGTATGTGCCCTGCTCCCGATCCACTTGATGGGATTTGCTGATCGGTTTGTCATAGATCGTCCACGTCATTTTCAGCTGGAGCTCCGTCATTTCCTGGCTACTCTTTGTGATTGACCTGGTGCTCATTGCTTGGTTGGTTTATCGCGCATACCGCGATGGTACGTATATTGAAAAGTAAACCTCAGTTTAGGATTTGGAGCTAATTTCTATCAGCGGATACGCTTGACCGCTGTGAGGTGCCCTTCTTCGGACCTTTGGCGAGCTCCATCTTGGACGATGAGTAAGGCAACTTGGTAGTTTCGAATTTCGAGCCGTGGATTTCCTTCTATTTATCTGTTATGTCCTACGCGGAAGGCGTCCAGGAAATTTGCGTGGGACAGAAGGCGTTTTTAGGACCTTGCGGTGATTTTCACGGAGGAATGTGCATCGGTTAACTGTTCAATACCCGCCATTATTTTGCCCCTTACTACTGAAAGAGGACGCAGCAGTGTGATGTGTAATTGTGGTGGCAATATACGAAGTATCAACAACTCACTGGAAGCGTAAGAATGTTTCATTCCTAAGAGAGTCCAGAGCGGACGGGCTAAGCCTTTGACATTGGAATCTAGTGCGATCTAAGGACATAGACTTATACAACCACAGCCCTCCTATCATGTATCGTAAGCTAACCCTATCTGACAGGATCCGACAGTCCCACAAAATACTGAGTATCGAAATTTTATATTTTCTATTAACCTGTCTCGTTGCTGAAAAAGAAATTTCAAATTAAGTAATATCTTTTACCCGAATGTACTACACTTCGCCCCCCTCAACATTGTACGCATATCCTTAACTCTCAGGAAGCTGCCGTATAATATTGCTAAATTGTATGCTCCAACTTCCACGCACGCCCTGCCGTACCTCAGATGGTAGAGAGCCAACTTACGTAAAATCGCACCCCTAGTTAGCCTCTTCGTATAATTTAGTCCGTCTTTTGATCCCTAGCGCCTGATCGGTCACGGAATCTGGGACTATTATACGGCGGCCTGGGTTCTTTTCAATGACTAATTCGAGAGGAATCTTTGCGATTAAAGCCGCTCGTCGGAAAAGCTTGACTCTGCCATCGTAAGACGAGCTAGCCTTGGCATGGCAAAGAAATTTAAGTCTCGGTCTTCGTTTCTCGGGTGGTAAGTCGTGGAAAACTTTGGCGAACCTGCGTAGCCGCTCGGCGTAAGGGCCGTAGAGTCTAGAAGGAGACGGCCCATTGTAGCTATCGCAGAAGCCTATATAAACGTCTGCGAGATCTGGAAAGAAGTCTCGAATTCCCTGGCAATACGTGACCGGCGTATGGTCGTGAACAGTAACGCAAATGACGACTTTCCGAACGAGACGTACGAAGCCTTCGCCAAATTCGTGGCGTCTGAGCCACCTGACGCTGGCGAGGAAGTTGTCGAGCTTTGGCCCTGTGCATTGCATACAGATCCTGAATGTCATTCTGGAGCAAAGCGCCTGTTCTGCGACTCGATGCAGGTTATGGTTGAGGTATAGCGCATTCGTAATATTATTGTTGAAGCCGGAGCTTCTTCCTCGCAAGTGTTTGTACTGGCAGTTCCTCATAAGAGTTATAAAAGATCTTGGCCATGAAAACCCATGCCAATCGTCATAATTGTACATAAAATGGAGGAAGAACACTTGGCCTTGCAATTCTGCCGGCAAGTTGGAAAAAGAACGCGGAGTGGCCATTTTCGAGGTTGATGAGAGTGCCGGTCTAATTTATTCTTTGCTGCAGTACATATCAAACCGAAAAAGTTAACCCGCCCGTTTTGGCTAGAAACAAAAGGGAGTTTTGCTGGTGGCCGAGATTGAGAAAGGAAAGTGGCTAGAAATAAGGAGCTCTAGAGCGGGCGATGACTCAAAGCCAGGATTGACTACTCACTCCGGCAAGTGAAGTGAGGTAAGACTGTACCGAGCAAGAAGTGACCTCCTAAAGAGAACTAACGGTAATATTTTGACTTGAACCCAAACCGAAAATGGAGCACTGTCGGTCCCCACAATGTATCATCCATCCAATCCTTGACATAAAAAATCGTAGGTATAACCAGAGCAATTTACTAGAGCCTCTTCATCAATGTGCGCCTGGGTAAGCATGGTAGCGTCGACAGGCCTAAAGAAATACGTGAGAAGTTCATCGCGCGAAGCCACCCCGTTTTTATATGCATATAGCCCAACCCGAAGCCTTCTAAAGAGAAAAGAGAACGACTGGTCATGTAATCATTGCTTTTCAAGCCGTCACCCTTCATTCCACTCAATAAAGTGCCGTCGCTCCGAGCGGAAGTAGCCTTCTAGCCTTCCATTCTGCTGGCGACTTGGAGCGATGCGTTCATCAATGAACTTGCAAGGTAAGTCTCCACGCAAGCTAGCTTCGTAGACAAGCCTAGCGGCAGGGGCATCTTCTTGCTCGCGGTCATAGGACAGAAGGGATACCTCCTTGACTCCTCCAGCCCCACGAAAGACCTTTGCCAGGGCCAAGATCTGGTCAACGAGGCACAAGGCTTGGTCTCGATTCTTGACAGGAATATTGGTAGTCACGTGCAGTGCCACAGAGGATAAGTTGGGCAGGCCCTCCCTCATGGCCCTAAACGCATTCTCCGTGTCTTCCAAGGCGGCCACATTGCAGAAGCCGTCGTCGTGGCGCCGCAGCCTGACGGGGACGACAACGCGGCGGATGAGGCCGGGGACGCGCGAGCTGCGGTGGCGCAAGAACTGACGGAACATGCTAGCCGTGATGTAGGCGTGCTTGGACAGGAAGAAGACGTGGGTGAGGTGCGAGTAGAGCACTGACTCGACCTCGAGATGCAGCTGGCGGTTGAGCTCCAGCAGGCGGGACATGCGGCGGGTGCCCCAGCTACAGCTCGATGGCCAGTCGGCCAGCGTCTTCTTCCAGTCGCTGTCGTACCGTACGATGACGAAGCCGGGCGGGAAGCCATCGAACGAGTGCGAGTCGAAGTCCTCGAACACGAGCCGGAAGATGTAGAAGCGGAGCTCGGTCGGAAGGCGGAGGAGGTGGCAGTCCAGCTCCCCGCGCATCCATGGTGGCACTCGTGGCGGGGCTGTGTTCATTCTTCCTGGGGGCGGCTTTTGTTGGGGAGTCCTGTTACTAAAGGGCGCCGACGGTGGCACGAAAATAATAAGTTAAGCGTTGCTCTTACTGGGTAACTGCGATGAGCCGAGTGGACGAGTGAAAATGACTGGTTGATTCGATGAGGACGGTGCAAGCATACGGAATGCTATTTTTTCTTCAATCAGCTTTTCGACGGACGCACTGAAGCAACGCCTCGAGCGCCCCGGATTAAGTAGTCACTAAAGCGTTGAGTGTAGAGAGGGCGTTGAGAGAGTGAAACAGACAATGGAGTATACGTATTGCAGTCACAAAGGCCGGCGCATTCAGTAGAGCTTCTTGAAATGAGCGTACGTGCGACGTGGATGGCAGGCTGCAGTTGAGCTGTCCCGCTGAGCTGTGCCGCATGCAAGGTTGAGCCGTTCGATGCAAGGGATGCGCATGGGGAACTGAGAGCGTTCCTGTACTATTATTTTTTTAAATATATACTATTTTGAGCGAGAGTGCTCCAACAATTGACACACGCCCGGTTAGCTCAATTGGCAGAGCGTAAGACTCTTAGCGATTGCTAGCAATCTTAAGGTTGCGAGTTCGACCCTCGCATCGGGCTCTTTATTTTGCAAAAATTTTGCTGGCGCCAAATTTCAGTGATGTGGCTACCGGCTGTAGTTGGATTTCCCTATATTTTGTCTTTGAGTCACATGTGAAACTTTCGGGCTCACCATACAACCGGAGGAACCCGCAACAGATGCACTGTGTACGTCGGACAGAATAGAGATGCTTCAATTCTCGGGACAACATCGTCCTCGCAGTTTCTACAACCATCTTGACGTACAAAAGAGTACGCATGTCTCGGGATCCATACAGCTCAAACAACACTACGCTACTTGACATAATCCCGTACAACTGCCGCACTCCGTTGACGAACCGAATCATTATAACCGCCGTCCGTTCCGCATACCACCACTAAAGCCACCTTACCTCTCTTCCCTATCCATCTCATCTCTCGCCTCCCTCTCTCTTCTCCTCTTTCTCGCTCCTGCGCCCTTCTCCTGCAAACTCCTAACCTCCCTCACCGCAATCCTCTGCGCCTCGCCCACGCGCTCCCCCAACACCAACACCTCCTCCTTCACGCAGCTCTCCTCCTCGGGCACCTGCTTCCCCAGCGCGGCCTCGATGCGCTGCCACACCTCGACGTCGTACTGGCAGACGAGGGAGATGGCGCGGCCGCCGCGGCCGGCGCGTGCAGTGCGGCCCACGCGGTGCACGTACGTCGCCGAGTCGCCCGGCAGGTCGTAGTTGAGGACGGCGTCAACGGCGGGGATGTCGAGGCCGCGGGCAGCGACGTCGGTGGCGACGAGGAGGGAGCGGCCGGGGGCGTTCCCGGCGGCTTCGGCGGGCGGCGGTCCGGCGGCGGCGGCGGAGGCGTCGAGGCCGCCGCCGCCCGTGGTGCGGCTCAGGCTGGCCTTGAAGCGGTTCAGGGCGCCGAGGCGCGCGGCCTGCGACATTTGGCCGTTGATGGCGGTGGCGGGGACGCCGAGGGCGCGCAGCAGGCAGGCGAGGCGCAGGGTCTCGGCGACGGTGCGGACGAAGACGATGGCGCGGGCGCCCGGGAGGACGGCCGAGACGAGGTAGGTGAGGTAGAGGTCCTTGTGCTTGTGGGGCACGAGGAGGAAGGACTGGCGGAGGAGGGCGGGCGGAGCGAGGCGCGAGCGCGGGTTGGAGGCGGATGCGGAGGCGAACGCGGGCTGCGGCGTGGAAATGTCGACTTTGACCGGGGAGCGGAGCGAGGCGCGCTGGAGCGAGGCGACCTCGGACGATAGCGTCGCCGAGTACAGGGCCGTGTGCCGCCCATTCGGATCCGTCGATCCAGGCGGCAGGCTCGGTGGCAGGACGCGTAGAATCTTGTCGATAACGGGACCGAAGGCCAAGTCGAGGAGCCGGTCCGCCTCGTCCAGGACGAGGTACTTGAGATGCCTGAGCGAAAACCCCTTCGTGTTCTCCAGGTGGTCCAGCAGACGGCCGGGCGTCGCCACCACGACGTGCGGCTTCTTGCCCAGCGCGATCGCCTGCGACACCATGTCCATGCCGCCGACCAGCACGGCGGAGCGCGCCGCGATGAGGGAGCCCAGTGCCGTGACGGCGTCGCTGATTTGGTATGCGAGCTCGCGCGTCGGCGCCAACACGAGCGTGTGCAGCGGCTGCGGCTTCGCCATGAGAGCTTGCAGAATCGGCAGCGCGTACGCGGCCGTCTTGCCCGACCCGGTCTCCGCGATGCCGATGATGTCGCGGCCCTCGAGCGCCAGAGGGATGGCCTCGCGCTGGATCGCCGTCGGCTCCTTGTAGCCCATCTGCTCGCACGCCTCGCATAGCTGCTCGATCACGCCGAGGTCGCGGAACGACTTCTTCGACTGCGGCTGCGCTTCCGCGGCATCGCCGGCTGGCGGCTCCGCATGTCGAGTCGCGGCCGGCGGAGCTACGGCCGGTGCGCTATCGTCGGGCGTGGAGGGCTCCCTCGCGGGACGCTTCGGCGGAGGGTAGGGCTTCGGTTTCTTCTCTGCATGCGCGCCAGCGCTGTTGAGCTTCCGCTTCTTTGCAGTCGACATGTTGTTTGTCGTCTCGTTGCCGGGCCTCAAACCACCGGCGGGAAGGCGGTACATGTACAGAAAATTGCCCAGGCTCGCAGGCGAAATTTTGTGCGTGTTCGCTGGGCGGAGATCCGTTCAGCCGTGCGCGCTGCTAGAAGAGCTATGAAGAACGACTAGTTAAGTCCGCCCGGCTCTGGTAAAGGATCGGGAATTGGTATAGCCTCTGAATACCTTAGGGCTCTCAACAGATCGCTGTAGCAAGCGGCTCGACACGATTTCGGTATGTAGGAGCGGTTGCTGGGCGTGTGTGCGTGCGATTCCCTGCGCACTAGCATCTGAGACAACGGGCACTAGCCGGGAGCAAAAAGACAGCCAAATCTCGCTCCATCAGCTAAAGTGATAAGATTAGATGGCGCTCACCCTCGACAAACGAGTCATTCCACAACCCCAGCCCCACCACAGCGCCCTCCCACGATCCTCGTTGCGCTCTCGACCCATTCTCGAACGGCATCCCTCGCCCGCCAGGATAATGGCCAATTCGGAGCCTTCCTCCGCCTCGCCGTCAGCCCACGAATCCGTCATGCTCCCCTCCACCGCCCGCACCTCCACGCTCATCGCGAACCTGACCTCCGTCCGCAGCACCGTCGCCGCCGCCGTCTCCGCCTCCTCGACCCCGACCAAGCCTGTCCGCCTCGTCGCCGTCTCGAAGCTCAAGCCCGCCTCCGACATCCTCGCCCTGCACACCCAGCCTGCCCCGCCGCAGCTCCATTTCGGCGAGAACTACGTCCAGGAGCTGGCGGCCAAGGCGGCCGCGCTGCCGCCGAGCGTGCGCTGGCACTTCATCGGCGGGCTGCAGAGCAACAAGTGCAAGGGGCTGGCGGAAGGGGTGCGCGGGCTGTGGTGCGTCGAGAGCGTCGACAGCGGGAGGAAGGCCGACGGGCTGGAGAAGGGGCGGCGCGCGCTGGCGGAGCGGCTGCGGCGGGACGAAGGCGCGCCCGGGCCGCGCGACCACCTGGAGCCCCTGCGCGTCATGATCCAGGTCAACACGTCGGGCGAGGAGCAGAAGGCCGGCGTGGCCCCCGCGGAGACGGCCGCCCTATGCGCGCACGTGCGCGACTCCTGTCCGCACTTGAGGCTGCAGGGGCTCATGACGATCGGAGCGATCGCGCGGTCGGCAGCCACGACGCCGGAGACTGAGAATGAGGACCTTGCCCTGCTCAAGGAGACGAGGGACAAGGTGGCGGCCGAGCTGGGGCTGGACAAGGAGGAGCTTGAGTTGAGTATGGGCATGAGCGCGGATTACGAGGCTGCGATTCGGATGGGGAGTGATGAGGTGAGGGTGGGGAGCACCATTTTTGGCGAAAGGCCGCCGAAGGGGGAGGCTAAGATCTTTGACGAGAGTAAAGGGTGAGGTTGTTGGTATAGGAGGCTTTGATGAGGAGATGAAACATTTGTATAGTGTAATGGACATCCTTTAGCGTTCATGGCTGAGGCGTATTGCAACGAGTGTTAATATAGACACCCTGCATATTCGTCTGAACGATTGCAAAGGAATATATTCAAGTCACCAAATACGCTTCTCAAAGCTTTCTTGTCCCAATTACATATTCACAGAGTGTCTGACGAGGATACCCAAAAGCAAAGGGGGAAAAGCAACGCCTTTTGCCATGAGGGGGTGTTATTGTTCCAATGGGACGGACCAGAGAAAGTAATAAAGACAAAAACCGTTGCTACTTCCAGGCCACACACGCACACACACGCTCAAAGCACGTAATAATATGCAGTCGGTGACAGCAATCCCGTCAACAACAATCATCTATACATTCCAGCGCCTCGAGCCGCACGCCGCCCAGACAAAAGGTACAAGCTCAGCCGTCAAAGCAGATGACTGGCGTGTGTCGCTCAGCTGGTGTCTCCTAGCGAAAGCTGCTCCTCCATGAACTTCATCAACACGGGAGGAACGCTCTCGTCCGTGGCGCGAATCGTGAGCCGATACATCTAGGACATCACGAGTTAGAAATACATTCCTCTACACCAACCTATGCAGAAAAAAAAAATTATCCTTGGTACTCACATTCGTCTCAAAGTTCGGCTCAAGCCTCAGCAGACACCCATACTTGCTCTCGGTCGTATGCAGCACCGCGGCGCCGACGACGTTCTTCGCGTTCTGATCCACGCCATCCAAGACCCCCCACTTGAAGCCCTCGACCACCTTCCTCGTTGTCGAAATGTTCGTCTTGCGGCCGCTCCCCTTGAGCCCGAAGATGCGCTGCGCCTCGCGCGGCTCGCCGCCAATCTGGCGCCAGCGGCGGAAGAAGTCATCGGCGCCGAGGCTCGTGGCGTCCATGTACTTGTGCAGCGCGACGGGTAGTTGGAGGGTGAGCGCCTGGAGGGCGCCGGCAAGGTAGGATATGCGCATCGTGGGCGGGTCGGAGAAGATGCCCTTGGCCTCGAACATGATCATCTGTGACGTCTGGGCGTCGGGCGGTATGGACGTCTCCGGAAGGCCCTTGATGTCCGTCTTGAGCGCGTCCGGGGCCCGGTTGTCCAAGGTGGTGGTGAAGGAGCCTATGGTTGTCGACGACTTGTTGGTAAAGTACAAAATGACGCACCCCAGCGCGGCGCGGTACTCAGTACGCAACCCAACTTGGATCTGCGCGTCCTCGTATAGCACGCCCGAGCTCGACAGCAGCATCCGGTTGTAGCCGGGCTCCCAGTCTGGGCTGAGGTGCGCGGCGCTGGCGAAGTTGGGCGCCGCGCTCTTGAGCGTCTTCTGCGTGTCGACGCTGGTGTCGAGGCCCTGGAGATCGTTCGCCGCGGAGCCGTTTTGGGGCGGCGCGCCGTTGGTCTCTTTGATCGCGCCGAGGGAGTTTGAGGTGTTGGAGCGGGCCGGTTGCGCGGTCATGCTGCCATTGGTGAAGGAGCGACGTAGTCCGGTATTTTGAACCAGGTTGAACTCCTTGGGATCTGCGTTGGCGTCTTTTCCTCCGACTACCCACGTCCGCTTGTCGCTCGTTCCCGCATGCTTCTGGTGCAACCGTGAGAGCAGCGCCGAGGCGCGTTCCGGGAATGGCGGCATCTCATCGCAAACTGTTCGGAGAAGGTCATCTGTAGGCTGCGACGCCAAGGCCAGGTACTCGCAGGCTCGTTGCTGTAATTCAGAATCCAGAGTGTGGCTGTATATTCGGAACGTCTGAAGGAGATGTTGTTTGATCTCAGGGAACAGGTTGACGAATTTGATAAAGCACGACAAAATTATGGCCCTCGTGCCTGTCGAACAGTTTCCCAACTTGGTCTGCAGCGCCATAAACTGCTGAATTGGCGCGCACCCCTCGGTATCGGCAATCAAGTGACCAAACTCCCCAAGAAGGTAACCGCCAATCTTGATTAACGTCTCGTGGCAGTGATCAGCCTTGACATATTGCAAGATGTTGGTTGCCGCATAAACCTGCAACTCCTCGTTGTTCGTGACGATCTGAATGACTCGTTGCCACACCTCGTCGCTCACGTGGTCGCCCGCCATGGCAATAAGCCGTAGCGAGATGTCGACGTACCACTGGACATCCGTGGCGTACTTCTCGGTCAAGATGGCGACCTTTAACACCATCTCCTCACGGATCGCATAGTCGGCTGTCTGAAGATATTTGAGGAGCTCGTGGACAATCGGTTGAGCATTTGTTGAATCACACATGCTGTAGAGAAGGTCCAGACCCTGTCGCCGGACGCTAATATCACGATCACGCAAAGCGCCAATGATGATGTTCTGGTGTTTCTTGATGGGATCCAGGATCTCTGAGCGGGCTGCAAGATGGGTCATGGCTTCCAGACCCAGATAGCGAATATTCGTCTCCCGGGATTGGATGAACTTTCCCAGACGCGTGCCGATCTGTGCCATGAGTTGCTGCTCTGTATCGAGGTGGATCGTTAAGTTGATGGCCTCGAACATAACCGCGTACTGCGCGTTATTCTGCTGCACGTTCTTAGGCATGTCCATGGCCATATCCATGATGCGTTGCAGTGACTGGCGGATGAGGTCGCGCACATGGGTGTCCTCTACGAGAACGAAGTTATTTTCGGCAATAGATTGGTTTGACTTGGATCTCATACCTGAAGGTGGATAATACTGCAACAACCTAAGGAGTTTCACTTGGATCCACGGGCAAGGTACTTTGTAATAGTAGTAGTCTTGCGCGCATTCGTTGTCCACTACGATCTTTTTCAGCCTATGAGCCGACTTGACGTAGCTGCCCTTGTACTGATCCGGTTGGTCCTGAACTAGAGCCATGACCAGCGATGTGACAGATAGTGCAACGCCCATGTCGGGATCGTCCATGAGGGATATGATGCGTTCGGCCCATTCTTGCTGGACAATGGCAGGATACTTTCGGTACAGTCTAAGGAGGGTGAGGGCGGCTTTCTTCTTCACAAAAGCTTTGGAGGTCCTGATACGCTGTAAGTGTCAAGCAATGAATGTACAACGCCAGTACATACGGAGAGATAAGCAGTCGGTGAACATCAGCACTAAGTGCCTCTCCCATCTCTCGGCCTCCGACATTGGCAATCGCGTGAAGTGCGAGGCAATTGTTCAGCTCGTTGTGATCCATGAGATCCTTTCGGATGCTGTTGACGACAAGATGTAGCAACTCATGTTGTTCATGAAGGAAGAGGGTTACTGCGAGATATCCGATCTGCTTTTCAGAGTACTTCGAAGCGGAGACGAGGTTTACGGCTTCGAGATGGCCGAAGTCGACATTCCAGCCTAGGATGTAGATGTAGAGGAGCTGCGATCGCATCAATAAGCATGACGGTGACCAAGTTGAACCTCAGAAAGCCCGCATACCTTGCAAACGTATTTCTTCTTTTGGTAACCGTTTAGGTTTCCCTCTAAGCCAGTGTCAATACGCTGTTCCGGTATGGCTTCCGTGCCGGTCTAAACGAACCTTTGAATTTTTGCCTGCGAAACCACTCAATATTAGCGACACCGATCCCAAAATATAATGGACGTTCTGCCCAAGAGCCACTAACCGTATGTTGGCCTTCTCCTTATTAATCCGCTTTTCCTCGAGTTCCCTAGCTCTCGCGTTGCGCAAGTCCGCAATGAAAGAGACGAGACCTTTGATAATCCCGGCAAGTCAGCAAACAGCCCATCTGTAGCACCTGAACTGGCAATGCAGTGTATTTCCATCCCATTTTGAGCCAGCCAACAGGGTATATCCGTACCGCGCATCGTCGAAGCCGAATTGCTTCCTCCACTGCGGCTAAACAAGCCGCCACCCGGAGCCGACGCCATGATGGCACCTCGTGAAGCGCGCTCGCGTCCTCCTAGTTCGAAACCGAGCGTGCGTTCTCGGCGGGGTGTTTGTGCGTCGAGGATGACGGAAGAGGCACGCGATGGCAACCGCGGGCCGGGCGCACAGGTAGGCGAGTCGACGGGAGGTCGACCTCTCTAGACGGTACGGCGCGCGAATTCAAGGCTCGCGCGGCAGGCTGCTGATGGCGACGACACGGACGGCGGCGCTGGACTTGGTGGTCATGGCACGGAGACGCCCGCACGGAGGCCGCGGGGCGAAGCGGACGCGGACCTAGGCCACTCGTCGCGGCGCCGACGACTCGAGCGCGAGAGGCAAACACCCGAAAGGTAGGCCAGGCGCCCTTGTGCAGACGGAGAGGAGAGGCGGGGGAGGGGAAAGGAAGAGATCGTGCGAGGCAGGCGAAGAGAGCTCAGTGACGCGGAGGTGCGGTGACGAGAGAGGACGAAACGGCGCTTCGGGGAGCTCGAGCATCGATCCGCGGATGGGGCCGGGGGGTAGTAGTGGGTGAGGTGAGGGCTTGGCGCGCGAAACGCCCAGATGTGGTAAGGCGGAGGCAAGCGGGGCGCCAATTGGCCGGAGCCTCGAGGGGAAGGGCCGCGCCCCTCGGCTTCAGCAGGCAAGGCAGGCCCATGCTTGATTCCTTACCGCTTCGGGCAATGCCTGCCTCATTTGGCATGGTGGGAGGAATGCGATGGCATCAATTTAGCGAAAAGAAAGTTAGAGCCATGGGCGGAGGGTAGATGTCAGCATCTGTCGAATTTATTGCATCTTGGAGAATATTTTGATATATAAAGAGATGTTACGTAACACGCTTAAGTCGAGTTCTCTCTTCTAACTTATGTCGTGCACCCTCAATCCGGCTTCCTGCCAACCGTCCGAACCAAGCACAAACGCCATCATGCCCTGTATGATGCCTATCCGTCCATGCAGCCAGATCTCTCAAGGACGGGACTTCAGGAAACAAGCCCAAACAGTCCAACACACGGCCAAGCTTATTTTTGGGTAGTGAAGTCAATCTCCTCGGCGTGAGCAGCCGGCTCAGTACCGCCGCAAGTGCACGAGTCTATGTTAAGTCAGCATCTAGAAAAGCCGCATGCACATATGCAAAGGAGCTGGGCAATGGAGAATTACTTACCGCTGGAGCGTTTGCCGCAGGCGCAGGTAGAGCCGGCAACGCCAGCGTTCTCTTCTGCGGCGCGACCGCAAGTGCAGTGGCCAGCAGCACGTTGATCTGAACATCGACGTTAGCTTAAGTTCGAAAAATCTAAAACAGGATGCTGAAAGTGTCATGATAGTGTAATGGAGGTGGAAGAGATGCGGCTCCTCGTTGTGCGCCATAGTACCGCCACAATAAGCGACATGGGTAGTACAAAGTACATTCAACTCTCAGCGTTGACCTCACTGGACGGATCGACAAGCCCCACTATAGTGGAGTGACCTGGCAGTTCCTTCAACATCTAATGGGATAGGCAATGATTCAACTCAAACAAGGAGAGCATCGGAGGGGCCGTCCAGGAAACCGAAAAGAAAAAAATATATTCAGCACTTACTGCAGGAGCACCTCGCACCAGAGACCACGTTTTCGGTCGCCGCTTTCTCGCAGTTGCACTGCATGGCGGGCATCTTGCCGCACGAACAAGTAGCCTCCTTTGCGCAGACACAGCCCTCGCCAGAGCGGCCGCAGCAAGAAGCGGGGACGGAAGGCGTAGGATCAGTCATCGTGCTCGCTCGGAAATTTATCAAGTCTAGTTTGACTCTCTTTGGGTGCAAGACGGAGCTGGAAGGCCGGATTTCAAAAGAGCTCGGAAGAAAAGATCTTATCTGATCGCGAGAGGCTGGATGAGGAGGCGTGTGGGTTGAAAGGAAGAAATAGGACAAGATGAGGGACGAATATGAATGAGCTGGCAGATGAGTTGGCCGAGTGGGCTTAAATAGGCAGGAATGTGACGATTGGAGGATGAGTGGTGGACCAATCATGACACAGTTATTCTAAGCATGGTCTATCAACCACGCCACCAAGCTGCGATTCTTTGGGTGAACAAGGATGGCTCTACGCCTTGACCAAGTTGCAGCCTTGGATGTCGCATAAACCTTCGACCATAAATTTTAGCACTTAGAGTTCCAGAAAGTAGCAAAAAGAGTTCAAACCAGAGCTTGACAACCACCTGTGTATCGGTGCTGGCGCAGATAGATTCACAAAGGCCCGATCCTTTCCGTTCATGAACACACCTAGGGTTTCCTAATAGGCTTTAAATTTAGCAGGCGTTGAACTCTGCAGTCAAGGAATACATTAAAAACTTGAACTGAAGCGCCGATATGCAACTAAAGGCCTGCATCATACTCTAACCTCTAGCACACCAAATCAAAGACTTGATTAGTTGGACTCCTCAGATTATAACATGGAGGGAGAAGCCTATTGCGGACACCCCGTCAAATGGTAGGATCTGAGCAGGCCTCCATTCGTGAAATCCATTCCGATTGCCAACATGGTTTGGTCACGTCCGTTATAAAAGTGCGAAGTTGACTCTATAGTCCGGTCACCTCCATCTAGAAGAAGCGACCGACTGGTTCGTGAAAACCGAGCAAAAGATTCACCTTGCAATCGTCGAACTGAATGTGCAAGAGACCTAGGTCGGTTAGTCTAGCTGCAAAAACGTGATGCTAATTATTTGATTCTGTCACTCCTGCTCACATTCACCATGACCAAGCGAAATATTCACGCCGCTACTTTCTAACCGAGCACCTGCAAACTTCTTCTCCGAAGATATATAACCCCCCCCAAGCCCGTCCAAAGCCTCTTGTCTTTTCTTTTTCTCCTCATACTTACCTCGCTGGGATCACCGTGATCAAGAAGACGGTTGATCTGTCGGGCTGCCCTGCATTGCACAGCGCGGCGGTGGCTTGGCATGAGTTGGCTGCGGCTGGCTCTCCTGGCATAATTTTTGATGTCGACAACACTCTTGTCTTGTCATTGCTGCTGCCTGCCCTGCGCAGGGCTTTGAGGAAGAGATGTTGGTGTTATGAGGTTGGTCAAATTGGTGTCGTGCATTAGTGGGTTGGATGATGCATGCAGCTTCCGCGTGCTTGCCCGAAGGGTCTATGTCATTGCGCTGTGTATTGTATAGTTCAGGAACCACACTTCAATGCTTGGTGTTCATAACATGCGTGTTTGTCATGCTAGTAACTATACATTGTCTGAGAGAAATTACTACTGACGCCAGAACTTGAAGCAAATTTTCCACGCCGTCATTAAGAAACTGGAGTTCCTAATCTACAGGTGCGACTTTATGGCCTCCCTGTTCTGATCGCGGAATCGCCGTGGCCAGATTCCCTGCTTACCTGGAGACAGGATGCCGTTTGGATCGAGCGAGTCCTGTAGTTGCACTGGTTAATCAAGATCCACAAAGAGAAGGGCCTGAAGCACGAACCTTGATTTTTTCAACAAATCGCCTATAGGCATGGTTGTTGAAATCGTACAGGTCCGCGACGAGATCTAACCCCAGCCCCGTTAGCCAAACACCAAAACTGATAGCAACTGATCACGACACAAGGTCGAAGTGGTACTTACCCATGTAGTTAACGTGCGACCGATACTTGCTAAATCCCCTCTTCCGCCCCTCCTTGAACAGATTATGGAAGATCGTCTCCACCGCCCTCCTGTGCTCCGGATTCGTTTTATCAAACGTCATCATATTGACGAAGATGACATGCCGCTCATGCATGAAGAAGTCGCAAAACAGGTCGAAGTTCTCCTTCTCGCAGATTTTCTTGGCCGTCTTGACCCACTCCAACACCGTGGCCCCACTCGACGGCACAATGGGCGAGTAGTCGATATGCGCGCCAACGCCGCCGCCGCCCTGCTTCGGCAGTCTGTAGCCCACCATAGGCAAGCTCCACAGGCTCGGCACACCGACGAAGAAGCCGCCGTGCTCCTCAGGGATGTCGGTCGCCTCGAGCAGCTTGCCGTCCTTGCCTTCGAACACGTCGCCCCTGAGCCGCCCCGTGGGCGCCTTCTCGGCGACGATGCGCTTGAGCTCGTCGAAGTGGGCTTGGATGACCGCCTTGGGCCCGTACAGGCCGAACTTTGCGCTCCAGTACCCGAGGTCGATCTTCTCGCCGAGCTCGCGCAGCTTCCAGTCCGGGATGGGGCTCTTGTGCGGCCAGAGCTCGTCGCGGCGGCCCAGCATCGCGGTCCACTCGACGATGTTGCTGACGTAGACGGTCGACGGCAGCAGGCCGTCGCGCCGCAGCGCCCCGAAGACGTCCACGATGGTCGCCACGTCCTCGAACTCGGGCATGTCGAAGACGCATGACATGTAGGCCTGCGGCTGCGGGTGCAGCCAGATGCCCATCTTGGTCACGACGCCGAGGCTGGACTGCAGGAAGAGGCCCTCGATCGAGGGGCCGAAGGTGAACTTGGAGAGGTGCGCCGAGGGCGAGTTGGAGACGGCAAATTGGCCGGTGCGGACGACGTCGCCGTCGGGGAGGACGGCTTCGAGGCCGCAGATGTGCTGGTGGTGAGTGGCGGTGGGAGTAAAGCCGGTGCCACGATCCAGAGTCTGTTTCGGAACGTTATTATCAAGGAGTCGACTTTCGAAGTCCTTGGGAGTGAATTTGCATACGTTGCCTATCACGCTGCCCCAGCCCAGAGACGGCACGCTGGGCCAGACCTTGAGCTTGTTCTTTGCGCAGTACTTGTACAGCTCAGTGAAGGTCACGCCGGGCTCGACGACAGCGTACGAGTACTTCTCGTTGACTTCGATGATCTTGTTCATGCGGTGCAAGTCGAGCGCTACCGAACCATTGAGTCTCGGGGCAGGCCCGCCATAGCTAATTCGCGTCAAGTCAATTCAAACCGCATTCCCTTCGATAAGAGTCCAGAATCACTTACCCAAGGTTCTTTCCTAGTGAGAACGTCCACACCGGAATTTTATACTTATTCGACACTTTCAAGACGCCCTGCAACTCTTCCACTGACGTCGGACTACGCCCTCGCAACTACACGTCAGCCAAAACGCACTCCTACCGTACCCAACCACTCTCACTCCAGGAACAAGCAGCACGAATACTCACCAGACAGCCGCACTCGGCACCCTCCTCTTCCCTTCCGCCTCCCACAGCTCATACGGATCAATGTACTCCTCAAGCGCCTTCCCGGTGAAGACGCCATCCTTGCCCAACACGCCTACGTACTCGTCGATGGCGCGGTCGAACTCGGCCTGGGAGACACCGGGCGGCAGCACTGGCTCGACGGGCCGCGTAACCGAGTTGCCAAAGAGCTGGCGATGCGTGCGCTGATACTCTAGGTCGGCGTAGCGGGTGGGCATTTTGGTCGACGCCATGATGGGCAGGGGAGGACCAGAGTATCCAGGGATATCAACGGAGCTGAGGAGCGAGGAGCTTATCACGAAAAGATTGGGGTGACGGAGTGAGCGGATGGGCAACCACCTCGAGAAACAAGTAAATAAGATATTCCGTAGATTGTTGCCGATAGTTAGCCATCTAACTAGCTAAGTAGCTAGGCCAAAGCTTCCAAGCTTCCGACGACGTCCGCCCTCCCAACCCCCCTCCCCGGGGCGTTTGTCGTTAAAACGCGGCAGACGCTGCTCCAACTACCCCGAGCCCCAACTGTCGGGGAAGCGCAACCGCAATCCCGAGCCCCTGACCCCACATTCGGCCCGCACGGCGGTCGAACCACACCCCTAACAGCGAATCATGTTGCCCCGTCGTCGGCTCGATGGAGCCGCATTGGCAGGGACCGTTCAGTTCGCGGTTGCGCGTGCAGGTACCTATATAGTAGATATGCATTGGTCTGTCGCTATGACAATGCTAACTCTAGTCTGGCTAGAACGAGCCAGAAAGAGTAGAGTCATCAAAAGTGACCATTATTCTAAGTTTGCATAACTATGTAGCGTTGAAAAGGCCGATCGGACGGGACTGCTGCGAACGCTAGGCAGTTCCCCAAAGTGGACCTCGGACACTCGGGCGTTCGGTCCGGATACAAAATGGAACCGACCGCAGGCGCGGCTAAAACGACTCATGTGTCTTGGCAACACGAGTCAAGGTCCGCTGATATATGCCGTCAAAACTATAATCTGGAATGAGGCAGCAACGCAAGCTTTAAATGCTAAATCGCTGGGATTTGTAGGAGCAAGCGGCCCAAACTTTGGATATGTCGGGTTACTTTTATAATATTTCCGCTCATGAAAAAGCTGAATTCGAGACACCTTGTATTGTGTCACGGTTGTCACATACGCAGTCAAAATCTTGCTGGAACTCTACTAATATTCATACGGTGATTTCAAATCTGGCGTTGAATATGTCGTAGCATGCTTCGTTGTGGAGTTATTCAAGGTCTAAACCTGGATGGACGCGTTGGCAGGCAACCTTTAATCTGAGGCACAAATCCAGTCGGATCGGGACAAGTAGTGCTCCGGACCAATAGGACTCGCACCATGCTCACCGCCCAAGACTTATCGATAAGATGCCCGCCAAAATTTCCAGCCCGCAAATCTTGGCGCAGACCACAGAACAGCAAATTTTCGTTTCCTCTGCCAACACCGGACCTCCGTACTCACTTCCCTACTTCCCTCCCGACCAATTGACTGAACAGCAACTATGGCGCACGGCCGTAAGAAAAAGCGCACGCATCTGGGTGCGAAGAACACGCCGACGGGGAGCGCGGCCGTCGCGCGCAGCAAGGCCGGCGGGCGCAAGCCGCAGAGCATGGTGATCCGCATGGGGGGTGCGAAGCAGGTCGGGCCCAGTGTTAGCGAGCTGGCCAAGGACATTCGGCAAGTCATGGAGCCTGGGACGGCGTCTAGGCTGCAGGTACGGGGTCTTTATCTCCTCTTGAACCCACTTACAACTGAACGTTCTGAGTTCGGTTGGATTGATATTTTTGGCTACAATCCCGAATGATGCTCACGGCTATGGGAGTGTTGATAGGAACGTAAAGCCAACAGGCTGCGCGATTATACGACAATGGCGGGTCCGCTGGGCGTGACGCACCTGCTGCTGTTCTCGCGCTCCAAGTCCGGCAACACCAACATGCGGCTGGCAGTGACGCCGCGAGGTCCGACGCTGTCGTTCCGCGTGGAGAACTACTCGCTCTGTAAGGACGTACAGCGCGCGCAGAAACACCCTCGGACGGGGACGCACGACTTCCAGACCGCGCCATTAGTATGTCCCTGACGTGCACAATCGAATTCAGTGCGGCTTTGCTAACGCAGCTCTCTCTGGTCCAGCTCGTCATGAACAACTTCACAACACCTGCAGCCAACGGCTCATCAACCGGCACCTCATCCACGCCGCAAATCCCCAAACACCTCGAGTCCCTCACGACAACCGTCTTCCAATCGCTCTTCCCGCCCATCTCACCCCAAACCACCGCCCCCCACTCCATGAAGCGCGTCCTCCTTCTCAACCGCGAGCCATCCGCCTCCACGATCTCCACCGGCCCTGACGGCGCCGCGACCTCGCACCCCACCTACGTCCTCACCCTGCGCCACTACGCCATCACCACGCGCTCGACGGCGCTGCCCTCGAAGCTGCGCCGCTTTGCCCCGACGACGAAGCTGCCCAAGCACTCCGCCACCGGCGCGCCGGCGTCGGCGTCGGCATCGTCGTCCCGCGCGACACGCAGAGCCGCGCTGCCGAACCTCGGCCGCTACAACGATGCGGCCGACTACCTGCTCGGGGGCGAGAGTAGCGGCAGCGAAGGCGGCGGCGGCTTCACGTCTGAGAGCGAGGTCGAGACGGATGCCGAGGTGGAGGTGCTGAGCGGGTGGCGGAAGCCGAAGAGTCGGGCGGAGCGGGCGAGGGTTAGGGCGGAGGCGTTGAAGAGGAGGAAGGGGGTCGAAGGTGAGGGGGGCGGGGACGGAAATGAGGGGGAAGGCGGGGATAAGGGGGAGGGGGAGGGGGAGGGGGAGAAACCGAAGAGGAAAGTCGGTGCTGGTGGGGTGGAGAAGCGCGCGGTTAAGCTGGTTGAGCTGGGGCCGAGGATGAGGCTGCGTCTCGTCAAGGTCGAGGAGGGCGTCTGCGAGGGCAAAGTGCTGTGGCACGAGTACGTGCGCAAGAGCGGCAAGGAGGTCAGGGAGCAGGAGGCGGTGTGGGAGAAGAGGCGGAAGGAGAAGGAGGAACGGAGGAAGGTGCAGAAGGAGAACGTGGAGAGGAAGAGGAGGGAGCGGGAGGAGAAGGTGAGGAGGAAAGAGGAGAAGAGAGGGAAGGGGGAGAAGGTGGAGGAGAGTGGGGAGAGCGAGGAGGAGGATGAGGACATGTTGGATGAAGATTTGTGGAGCGATGAGAGTGAGGGGGAAGGGAGTGAGGAGGTGGGCGAGGATGTCGAAATGGGTGAGGGGAGTGTCGATGAAGATATGGAGGGGGCGGAGGATACCGAAGATGGGGACTGACGGGGGGTAGCTGGTGTGTTCTACCGGATTTGAACTACATTAGCTGCTACAAGAGCCTTCATGCGCGCTGTGTAAATATAGGGTATGTACACGCTACAGGACGATGCCAAATCATGCAAGTAATTCCAGTCGTCCGGACTAGCTTTTGCCGAGACCAACTGATGCAATCCGTATCCGCCTATCTCTAGGAAGCGAAGTCAAAGCAATGCATTGGAAGCGATAACATCGCACTTTCACCCACCGCGCACCAGCAACCTACCCTTTCCCTCCACCCTTAACCTTCGGCCTCCTAATCACCACCCTCTGCTCCCCTTCCTCTCCTTCCTCTGCGCCCTCCAACTCCCACCCCACATTCCACTTGCCGCCCTTCTCGCACAATTCCCCCCACGCCACGCCCCCGACCGCGCCCTCCACAAACCTCCTCTCGCACCCCAGATAGCCGCGGCCAAGACACTTGAGCGCATGCAGCCCCATGGCCTCGTCCGCGAAGGCCATGACGCGGCCGGCGTACCCATCGACCCCGCGCCGCAGCCGCCACCAGGCGACCCAGTCGCCGCGCGCGAGGGCGCGCAGCGCCGGCAGCAGCCGCGGCGCCGGCGGCCGGTAGCGGAAGTACAGCGCGAAGGCGGCGGCCAGCCGCGCCTGGCGGCAGGCCGTGTCGAGGATGAGGTAGGCGGCGTGCTCGTGCAGCTCGGGCGGGGAAAGGGGCGCGTGGCCGCGGGCCTCGGCCTCGGCGCGGGCGGCCTCGGCGACGGCGACGGCGCCGCCGGAGCCGCCGGCGCCCGCCGGCGCGGCCGCGCTCGGCCCGTGGATGTCGTGCAGCAGGTACGTCAGCGCGGGCAGGTACGACTGCCAGGCGGAGCAGAGCACGGCGGCGTGCACGATGAAGATGTAGGCGCGCTGGGCGAAGAGGTCGGTGCGGCGCGTGGCGAGGATCGACTCGCGCAGCTTGCGCATGGCGGAGAGGAGGAGGGGGAGCTCGGGCGAGGGCTGCGCCTTGGGCGGGTTGGGCCGCGCGGCTGAGGATATCGGTGGTGGTGGTGGCTTGGGCGAGGTTGTCGACGACGGCTGAGACGGAGGCGCTTTGCTCGCTGTACTCCTGGCCTCGTGGCCCTTCTTCCCCTTGGACGCGGCGCCGGCCTGCGCTCCTCCAAGCTCGGCCTCCCCCCGTTCCAAGCGCCCCATGGCCGCGAACTCGCGCTCCAGCTCCTCTGGCCGCGCGCTGAAGCTCCCGCAGAACTTCATGTACCGCTCCACGATCTTGTTGTAGAACGCCTCCTGCGCCTTCTTGTCGTTGAGCCGCGTCTCCCCGCGCGACGGCAGCCCGTACTGCAGCAGCGGGTCCGCCGACGACAGCGACGACGAGAAGGCCCCCGCGGACCGGTACGGCAGCGAGGTCGACGAGCTGTTGTGGGCCGAACTACCGCCGCCGCCGCCGCCGGCGTTGTTGTGCTGCTGCTGCTGCGACGACGACGAGTTGCCGGAGCTCAGCGGTGGGCGCAGGCGCGTCCACGCTCCAGAGGCGCCGCGGCGGGACGAGGGCCGCGTCTCGGCGGCGCGGAGCTGGGACGCGGCCGGGCCGTCGGCGGCGGACACGTTGGGCCCGTTCGGTGGGTTGGGGCCATTGAAGCCCCGCGACTGAGGCATGGCGTGGTTGGATGGACCGACTCGCGCAGGTGAGAAGGGAAGTGAGCGGGGCCGAAGCTCAGCAGTTGCAGGGGCCACCGAATGTGGGATGTGGTGGGGCAGCTGGTGCCGACAGGGGGCCAGCGTTGATCCTCGAGATCGCCAACACATTCCCAAGCATCCCAACAACTTCAACGTCCTTCTCACTTTTACTCTCTGTTTTTTCCGCTGGCAATTGGGCCGACAAAACTTCCCTTTAGTTTTAGGGATCAACTGAGAAACTAGCAATGCGCCGAACACCACCACATTAGGGCTCGTCAGCAACCCCGCCAAAGTCCTACTCATGGCTGCAGTTGTCATGTCCGACGCAAAACGTCACCAACGCCCTTCAGACACCAAGGACAATGCCCAGACCGATAACAATGACGGTCCCTCCCCCCCCTCGTCACAATCTCTCCCCGACAGAATCATCCACTCCCTGACCGTAACCTGGCACGACCTCCCCCACTGGCAGCGCGACAACCACTACATCCTCACCGGCTACCGCCCGGCCTCGAACTCGTACCGGCGCTCCCTCCACTCACTCTCCTACGTGCACAACGAGACGGTCAACATCTACTCGCACCTGCTCCCCTCGATCCTCACGCTGTACGTCTCGTACGTGATCCACTCGGCGCTGGCGCCGCGCTACCCGACGGCGTCGCGCGAGGACGTGGCCGTGTTCGGCTGCTTCTTCGGCGGCGCGGCGGCCTGCCTCGGCATGAGCGCGACGTTCCACACCATCTCGAACCACTCGGAGCGCGTTGCGCGCGTCGGCAACGCGCTCGACTACCTGGGCATCGTCGCGCTCATCTGGGGCAGCTTCGTGCCGAGCATATACTACGGGTACGGCGGCGAGGTCGGCTGGATCCGGTTCTACTGGACCATGGTGAGCGAGATGCGCGCACGCGTACACACACACCCGTCCCATCCATTTCCCCCCTCCCTCTCCAAAGCCCCTCGAGTAACAAACGCGGCCTGCAGATCACCACCATCGGCGCCGGCTGCGCCCTCGTCTCCCTGCACCCGTCGTTCCGCACGCCGTCCCTGCGCCCCTTCCGCGCCGCCATGTTCGTCGCCATGGGCCTCTCCGCCATCGTGCCCGTCCTGCACGGCCTCTCCTTGTTCGGCCCCGCCGAGCTCGCCCGCCGCATCGCGCTGCCCTGGCTCGTGCTCCAGGGCGCCCTGTACATCCTCGGCGCCGCCGTCTACGCCGCTCGCGTGCCCGAACGCCTCTCGCCCGGCAGGTTCGACGTCGTCGGTAGCTCGCATCAGATCTTTCACGTGCTGGTCGTGGCGGCGGCGGGGGCGCATTTGGTGGGGTTGGTGAAGGCGTTTGATTATAGGCATAGAGGATTGGGGGAGAGGATGGCGAACGGGGAAGGGTTGGGCATAGATGGTAGAGTGGGAGTGTTTTGGTGAGGCAGATAGTGCTTGCGGGAAGTCAAAATAGTGGTAATACTATTTAGACGGTTGCGTAGATAGATACATGGAGGCGTTTGTGTGGAATGTCTGTTCGAGAAACCGAAACTTAGAGCCTGTAGAAGACGATGCGACTGAATTAATTTCACTGTCCACATAGACAATACATAGGACGCATAGAGCAAAAGCAGAGCCTTGCACATGTTCTCGCGTCCCGGGCGTATGCACCAAGTGTCGCCGGGCGTTCCATTTCACCGACAGTCCAAAAGCGGTAATGCGGCGCCGTATCGTCGAACGTGGCGCTGTATAGCGACGCCGAAACGGCCTATAAGCCCGAAAACCAAGCGACCAATTAGGGATTTCCGCCTAGACCCGGGTCCACGGTACCGCGAGTGGATTCTGCTGGCGCACGTGGCCGTCGGCAGGCGCGCGACGTTCGACGGTCCAAGAACGTGCATATTGCCCGATTAGGAAGGTTGTGGATAGATGCAGCTGCGGCCGGGCTACCTCACGTCAGACGCGTACCATGGAACCGCCACCGTCTGGATGACGAGACGAGGCAATTGCATGTTCCCGTATTGTCGTGAGCAAAGGTCTCCACGCATCTATCGGTCGAGAGGACTGTTCCCGGACCACGTTAACACGGTGATTTTTAACCCGCACTCCCGTATCCGCCGGAATACGCACAACTAAACGGGAATATCGCATTCCAACTACTTCCCTTTTTAATTCCCATACCGCCACCTATCCAGCCTTCCCACGCCTCCGTTATCTCCTTCCTCATCCAAGCCCCGGCCTAAAACCGGTCCAACCCGTTATGAAGTCCAGCCCATCTACCCTCACCTATTTACCAACAGCCACGCCCATTACTGGTCGCCTCCCCTCGAACATCGCTCGTCGGCGCTATTGTACACCAGCCCGTAACTCTCCCAACCCACCGGGCCAACCAGGGAGCTGGAACCGTCGCAGACCTCAGGTTGCCGGCCCATCCTTTCCGTCGCCGATATACCTTTGCTCGCAATCCCTTCCACGTCTGCCCTTTCTCCGAGTCACGTCCCAAGCAAAATTAGAGCCCGAGCCTATAGGTCGCCCGCTCTTTCTTCCAGCGGTTTAGCCGCCAAACGTATACCTCAGAGAAGCAAGCGAACACTTAAAAACGGTAAGAGCGGACCTCGCTCTTAGGGAGGCAAGAAACCGAAACCAAAACAGGGGAAAGGCAAAGGGATTTTTCGACACGTACGGGAAGGACAGAAGCGGATAGATAGATAGATAGATAGATTGGGTGAAGAGACGAGCGAAAAGCATGCCTGGGGAGCGACCAAGGGAAAGAAAACCGCCCACGAAAATAAAAAGCGCCAGCCAGCCGAGTAAAGGGCCCGTCGAAAAAAAGAAAGAAAGACGAGGCAAATGAACAGAATCAAACGCCATCTACCGGACCCATAAGTTCAGCAGTCGAACAGAAGGCCATGAAAACCACGTCAAAGAAATTCAATAAGCAAGAAACAGGTCTAACCTACCCGCACCCATTTCCTCACCTCCCTACATCCCACCCCTGCCGCCTCCCTCCAACAACGGGCCGCATTCACCAGGCACGCAGACCAACCGCACACATCATACACCCTCACACAACAGAAAAAAGGCAATTAAACCTTCCTGTTTGCTCATCTTGCTTTCCTGCCTAATCACTCACTCACTCACTCACTCACTCACTCACTCACTCATTCAACACAATCAACTCCACACAGAGGAGCAAAAAGCAGCAAAGAAAACCAACAAGATGTGCCAAGACTAGCCCGACCTAGCCCAGCCCTAACCCACTCCCCATCCCTAACGCAGTCCCGTTTCTCCATCCCAAGCCAGCCAGCCCAGTCAATTCCATCCATGATGACGTCGGAGGGCTGAAGCGGACGGGGAGAGCTTAGAGAAAAAAAAAAAAAAAACACAAGAAGTTACAGAACAGGTGAAAAGGAAAAATATTATCAACAGCACTAGCAACAGCAACAGCTGGTCAAACCAGGCCCTTCCCCCTAATCACCCGCCCGCCCGCCTGCCATCCACCATGGAAAGAATGATAATATGGGACAGAAGGAAGAAGCATAGGCAGCTAGCCGCCCATCGGCAGACATTCGAGCGCGCTAGTCTCATAGCCCACGCCGCCGCCGCCGCAGTCCTCTCCGCATTAAGCAAGCCAACCCTCCGTCCACGCATCTCCCGACGTCTGCTCTAGTACACAAAACCATCCGTGCCACTCACCATGGCTAAACCCAGTCGCACCGATCTCTCCGCCTGCCACTTCCTTGGCCCCTCCCTCCTTGCCCAATTAACAATAAAAAGCCTCGCCGCAACCTCCCCCCCCCCCCCTTACCTATCCCAAACACCTCTGCAAATTCACCAGTCACAGCTCCTCCTCCATCATCCCCCCCGCCTCCTTCCCATCCCCGCCCAAACCCACTCCCACTCCCACACCCGCTCCTTCTTCCGCGCTCTGCACCCTCTCCAGCCTCCCCTCCCCCTCACCCCTCACCCTATTCGCCCCCGTCAACGGCCCACCATCCACGCCGTCGCCTGCCTTCCCTCCCGCCATCATCCCCCCCGCGCTGGTCCCCGTCCCGCTCGCACCCGCCCCCATCACCGCATCGACCAGCTTCTGGCTCAGCCCGCGCCGGACGTCGTCGTCGAAGGCGGGGAGGCTAGCGCGCTGCTTCTTAAACGGGGAGCCAATGATTCCCTCGAGGGGCTCGGCGGCAGCGGCCGCTGTGGTCGAAGAGGGACCACCGGAGGATGCGGCCGTTCCTGTGCTCGAGGCCGTAGTGGCTGTCGCGGCGCCCGTGTCGACCGAGGTAGAGCGGCCTAAGGCGGTGGCGGAGGCCAGATCGGCGGATGTGGACGTGGGGAGGAGGGGGTCGGTGCCGTTTGTGGTGGTGAAAGGCGGGGTGGTGCGGCTGGCGGTTGTGGCAGTTGGTGGTGCTATCGGTTCGGCTGAGTGCTGGCGCTTAAGCTGTTTCGAAGGTCAGTTCTGCTTGGTATATAGGATAAAGCACGAGGAATAATGAGAAGAAAATGAGAATGAACGACAGCAAAGGCTAGAAACGCATACCCTAACCTTCCGTACCTCCTCCGCCAGCTCGCCTTCCTTGGCTGCATCCTCAGGGCTCAACAACGCCCCACTACCACCTTCCTTGATATCTAACTCTTCCACATCATCGTCTTCATTCTTTCCCTTCCTGCTATTCTCCTCATCATCCGCGTCGCTGTCCATAGCATCGTCATCGGCAGGGCCACCCGACTTATTGGCGAACGGATTCGAGTTCTTCGACGCAGGCGACTTGCGCGCACTGCTATCGCGGTATCCAACGAAGTTGCGCGTTCCGTGCGATGCATCGAGCGGCTTCAGATTTCCGAAATCGATGTTGGAAGACTTGCGCTTAGAGGCAGAGCCGGGTGTCTTGCTCGCCTGTGCGCCGCGTGGAGGGGGAAGGATACCCATCTTTTGGAGCTGACCTGAAAAGTTGCGAGAACCGTATGTCAGCATACTATTTACGTACACGTATTACGGCCAGTGAGTTGGATAAGAGTCACTTACGCTCTCCACGGTATAGGAACGTGAACACTGCGTACGGCTTCTCCGGCGGATCGATTCCCGTGACTGTCTGCGTGCTGATGCTCTTGGGATCTAGTGTCTTCGGTTTCGCAAAACTCGTCGTGTGATCCACATCCCCGCTGTTGCCGTTCTCGTTGGAGCTGCCGTTCTGGTTGCTCGCGGCGTCGTCATCGTCGTGGGCGTCGAACTGCGGCGAATACTCGCCACGCTTGATCTCGCCCGAGGCCAGGACGCGGAAGAGCGCGACCTTGATCTGGCCGGCCGCCTCAGGCATGGGCGGCTCGTCATCTGAGTCCGAGTCTGATGAAAAGAGACTATCAGTTCCCGACAGACTCTCTACAGGAGCGTCTTTGTTATCGCCATAGCGCAATACGCCGTTGCGATCATACGCACGGCGGCCAAGCGTGGAGCCGCCTGCTCCCGAAGCACCCATATCCTCATCAGAATCGCTCTGACCGGCCATTTCTTCCTTCTTGATACGAAGCTCTTCTTCCTTCCTTCGGCGACGGCGCTCGAGCCGCTGTCGGCGGCGCTCGATGCGCGCAGCCACGTCCTTTTCTTTGCCCTCGAGATCGAGTCCGTTGAGCCAGCGTTCAAGTCCGACTTCACGGAATAGGAACTCGCGCTCTGCGAGGCCGCCGCCCTCGGATTCCGGAACCGAGACCCATCGTGAGTTTACCCAGGTCTCTTCGCCGCGGCGCAGCAGCGTCGCCACTTCCTCTTTCGCACGTCCGTCGAAGTATATGTACGCGGCGATGGTCTCGTTGGGCGATGCCGTCAGAGGTTGGTACGGCGCGATAACGCCGCCGTACTTGCCGCGGTCGGCAGGGCTAGCGGGCAGGCTGGGAAGACCACCCACGATCTTGGGCCGCGGGTTGGGGTCTTCTGGTGTCGGCTTGGGCGTGGAGTAAGGTACAGGCAGGCCGGGGGTGAGGAGCGTGATGCTAATGGCGAAGGTCGACTGCTCGGGCCTTCCCGTCGCAGATATCTTTGGGGGTGGGACCGGAATGTAGGACGTGATGCGGTGGAATTTCGACTGCCGCTGGATGGAGTACTCGGAGAGCGGACCCTCCGGCGAGTGGATGCTCACGGCGAGGCCGTGAAAGCAAGGCATGGTGGCGGATCAGAGTCCTCGCGAACGGCGAAGTCGGCTGGTCCGTCTCTGATTCTCGTGCGATTGTCCTCTTTGCGCGTTACGAACTTGGATAGCTCAAGGAAGAAGTTGGATGCTCAAAATGGTGCGGAGATGGTAAGTTCTGTGGTGGTCTGGCAGAGAAGGATATACGGTCCAAAACGCCGCGGAGGCCGAATAGCCGAGCCAGGATCACAGCGGCGAATTGTCGGCACACGCGTGCGAACTGCAGGCGACCTATGGCGCATGTTAGCGGCTATACAGAGAAAGAGAAGCTGTGAACGTAGCCGTAGAGCTCGTGGGAACAAACGAGATGAACGCACCGCCCGTTCCTGGGTCCTGGCACGGCCGGAAGGCTATGCAATTCGCCGGACGCGACAAGGCGGTATTTCGGAGTGAACGCTGGTGGAGAAGCGGCACGCACGAGCAGCCGGACCCGGCGGCTCGCGGACGGGGGCTTGCTGGGGCGGCAGAGAGCGCCGGCGGTGCCAGCGGTGGTCGGGCGCGCAGACGTGGCCGGCAGGCAGCGTGAGGGCAAGGCGAGGTGGGTGAGTGGTCGCTGGCCAAAGGCGGAGGCGAGCAATGGATGTGGTGCAGAGCAGCGGAGCGGACGTGGCCGGGGGTTGGGCCGGGCCGGGCGCGCTCCCAGGGCGGTCAAGCCGAGCACGTGATGCGCGTCCGGGGAAGCTTTTGCTGCGGGGCCAACCGCCGCCCGCGTTTCGTTTCTCTCGCTCCGACGTCCACTGCTCGCCTGCACCGGGCGCGCCCAGGGCGTCTCATCCACATATTGAATGTCTACGTGTCGGAGCCGAAGCCGGGCTCGGCGATGGGTCTGTCGATACGTACTCGCTAGCGCTTCCGTGACGCGGCGGAGATCAGGCATTCCGTCGCGCTGGGCCGATCGACCCGATGCAGACTTCTCGTCCCGCTCAAAACTCCATCCTAGCATTCGGTTGGCCCGCCATATTCGCATCTCCGGCTTGGAGCATCAAGCAACACAACTGGGCCGGGGACTCGAGATACTGCTGCATTTACTTAGTCAGGCTGCGGGTGACTGGGCTCGGTCAGATGTGCAATAGAGGCGTCCTAGAGACACGGGATAGCGCGGATGGACCCAAACCACCTAGTCTTCCCAGCTACAACCATTCGAAATTGCCTAGTATCTTACAATAGAGCCAACACCCTCGGGCCCTACCTCTTGGGTCAGGGTACGTTTACGTCAATTGCCGCCACGTGATGATCTGGCAGACGGCCAACTGCCGGCGCTGCACAATCAGTCAGTTGTACAGAGCATCGTGCACACGAGCGGAGCAACCTACACAAGTGAGCTCACCACGCCGGGATGTGATTGTCAAGGTCTGCCAGGCCATCGTTGCGCTTCACCAAATAGCAAGAACGACGTCTTCGTTCGAGTAGCTGGGGCTTCAGTTCCAAAACGATGCCACGCCAAGCCTTCACACCCATCCCCCCTGGGTTGCAGCTGCAGCCGCAGCGCCAGGCCGCACACCACCCCGGAAAAAGGGAAAGTCCTCGACGTAACGGCGCGTTTCTGCAGCGGCCGGCCCCGACCTGAACGCTCGTGTCACGTCCGTTGAACGAGGAGGCGAAAAACAAAAAGGAAGCAAAAACGAGAACAAGAACCCCCACGGATCGTTACCGCCGCAGATGGATAGACGGTCGGACCACTGCTTTCTTGGCCCCGTCACCTGATGTCCACTCGCTGGCCTGGCCCTTGGCTTGGCTTCGCCCACACCGCGTTTGCGCTTCATATAGGCTCCAGCTGACGCTGCCGGATTTGCTGTCCTCATTTCAATCGCAAGCGCTCTCTGGCTAGGAATCTCTGTCTTTCTGAAAAGCTCGCGATCCACCGACGTCTCCAAAGCACGGAACGCTGCCACCGCCTCGAACAACGTGCCCGGAGCGGGCATCCTTCGAACCTCAGCTATTCGAACGCGCGCCAAACGGCCGTCCGCGCAGAGCGGATTCCCGGGCTGAGGGAGGAAGCAACAAAGAAGATGACAGGGGCCGTGGCCGGCCCCCAAAAGCGGTGCCTACTGCTGGGCCTCGACGCTTTCGGCACCCTCTTCACGCCGCGCCGGCCCGTGCTGCAGGTCTACGCCGAGGTGGCGCGCCAGCACGGCATCACGGGATTTAGGGACGAGCAGCTGCCGGCGCTGTTCCGGAAAGGTGAGTCAACGTAGGTTTCTATTGCCTTAAAGCCTGGAACAGAAATCTTCAAAAAGTGGTTGTTGCATTTCGGAGACTGCTGCTATTATGTGTTTTCCGTATCAAATTATATGTTTCCTTGCATCCCCCATATCACTATTTTTCAAGTTCTCGTGATCCGCCTTCTCACAACAATCCCACCCACATATAGCCATGAAAGAGGAATCCCGAATCCACCCCAACTACGGCAAATCCGTCGGCATGAACGCGGAAGCCTGGTGGTCCAACGTGAGGCGACCCCCTCCCCCCCCCCTTCGGTTATCCCCTCCACCCCACTAACTCCCGCCTAGGTCATAACCTCGACGTTCCGCCCCTTCACCACGCCGTCCGTCCCCGTCGTCCCCGCCCCCCTCTGCCACGACCTCATGACGCGCTTCTCCTCCGCCGCCGGCTACAAGCCGTACCCGGACGTGCTCCCCTTCTTCGCCAGCCTACGCGCCATGCGCGCCGAGGCCGCGCTCCACCCCGCCGCGGCCGGCAGCGTCGCCGCTACCCCGACCGCCCGCCGCCTCGGCTGGCGCTGGGACCGCACCGTCGTCGGCGTCGTCACCAACAGCGACGACCGCGTGCCGAGCATCCTGGCGAGCCTGGGCGTCAGCGTGGCGGGCAGGCGGGCGGGCGCGGCGGGCGCGAGTCCGGCTGCTGCGCCGGGGCGGCGGCAATGCGACGGCGGCGCCGGCGAGGACGTCGAGTTCGTGGTCCTGAGCTACGACGTCGGCTTCGAGAAGCCGGACCGCGAGATCTTCGACGCGGCGACGCACATGCTGGCCGAGACGCTGGCGTCGTCGTCGTCGTCGTCATCGCGGACCGCGCAGGAGTACGACGTCGCGGACTTCGAGAAGCTGTACGTGGGCGACGAGCTGAAGAAGGACGTGCTGGGGGCCAAGGACGCCGGGTGGAACGCCATCTTGCTGGACCGCGGGAACTGCTTTCGGGATTGCCTGGTCGAGGATTGCTCGGTCGAGTCGGTGGATGCGGGGAGGATCGACAAGGACTTTGAGGGGGAGATGGTGAGTGTGGTGGAGGGGTTGGGGGCGCTGAGGACGTGGCATCCGAAGGTGCATCCGTAGAAGGGGGAGCTGGGTGTTAGGAGGCCGGAGTGTAGTGATGGTGGGGGAAGATGAAGTTGTTGGGGTTGCGTGGATGCGTGTTTGTGCATTTTTCATTGCGGCGGCGAAATGAGTTGGTGATGGGAAAATTCTTTTTTTTTTTTTGCTTGAGGGGTCACTCTGCATGTCGGTACGCACTACCACTATATCACTCTAGACCAGGTACTATAGAACGAAACAGGCAACCAGCGCCAGTCACTGGACGTTGTAACCACGCATTCCCCATCCTCCAGTGCCTACCCCCGCAAAACCCCATCACGTGCCCCTTGCTCCCCTCTCCCCCTCCTCCCTCCTCAACCCCAAAACATCCGCTAACCTCACATCCCCTTTCCCACCCCACCCCGCCGGCCCGGCCTCCACCTCCGGCCTCACCCGCACGTACCAAGCCCACGCCCGCGCGTCGAGGTCCGCTGTCCCCAGCGTGCTCGCCCACGACGCGCACAGCGCGTCCAGCGCCGCGAGGAGGTGCGCGAGGTTCTCTTCCCTGCGGCGCTTCGCCGCCGCCGCGGCGGTCGCGGCGGCGGCGGCGGCGGCGGCGGCGGAGGCGGGCTTTTTGGCTTTGCGCGGAGCGCCGGAGGCGGGTGCGGGCACCGAGGCGCCGGAAGGAGCGCCGGCGGCGGCGGACGAGTCGAAGGCCTTGAGGAGGTACGTGCGCGCCGACTCGGGGGTGTAGATGGGGAGGGGCGCGGCGGAAGGGGCGCGGGCGGCGCGGGCCTCGGGGGCAGGGGCGGCGCGCGCGCGCTTGAGGGCCTCGAGGTCGACGGCCCAGAGCGCGGCGTCGTCGCCGGCGTCGCCGCGTCGCTGCGGCTCGCCCGCGCCGAGCGCCTGGCTCGCGGCCTGCGTGCCCTGGCCTGCGGCTCGCTCCCCGCCGTCCGTGGCCCCGCCCGCGGCCTCCCACGCGTGCCCCTCGCGCCGCATGACGCGGATGTCGCGCCCGAGCACGCGGACGACGGGCTGACCTTCGCCCCAACCCTCGCGCTCGGCGGCCGGGCCCTTGTCGAGCCCGATGCTGATGGCTTTGGTCTTGCTGTTGGCGGAGACGACGCCCTGGGCGAGCGAGAGGCGCGAGGAGAGCGGTTGGGACGGCATGGTGTAGGCCAGTGTGGTGAGGGCGAAGGCGAGGAGGAGGGGCGCCCGGTTCGTGTGAATTGTTATGGCGGAGAGGTCAGGGAGGGAGAGGTTGGAGGTGGGCAGGGCGAGGGAGGATTCGTAGGCGCGGGGGTCAAGCGTGTCGTGCGGGGACGTGGGCTTAGGTTTTTTGGAGGCGCGGGGGCTCGATGAGGGGGAGTCGGAAGAGGGACCGCCGGCGCGCTTCTTGGTGACGCGTTTGGCGGCGTTGAGGATTTGTTTGGCTGCTTTTTCGTCGGTGAAGATGGTTTGGAGTTTGGTGAGCGGGGTTTTGGATATAGTCTGGGGGCTAGACGGGCATGGTCATGGTTAGTTGCTGTATTCTTACGATCAAAGGCCCATAGGAAATAGCATATCGACAACTAAATTAAAGGATAAAAATCCAAGTCTAGCCTTTCTTGGATAGGACTCGCAGAATCCAGGGCTCTAAGTAAAGATGTAATTGTGAGGACCCACCTGGTCAATTCCGCCTTCTCTAGCTCCTTTACCTTGCCCATTGCACTGGCGAGAGGGATCTTGGCGTCCTGGGATAAGAAGCGCAACAGCGCCTGTAAATCTGCTGCGCTGAGCATGGTTTGGTGAATTGTTGGGTTCGGTGGGGCGATACACGGGATGATGCCACAGGGGATGGTGGTGATGCGGGGTGGACGCGGAAAGGAGAAGTCGCAGACGCGCTGACACGTGATCACGGGACTGCGGGACCTGCATTATCGCAGCCGCGGCCCGATAAGCTCCCGAACCCACCGTGGGCCCGGGACCGCAGCCGCGCTGCATCAGGGCTTGCGCTTTTCGAACCTGCGCGCTCCTTCACTATTCGACGCGCGAACTGCACCGCATCAGACAGTTGACCGAATCACATGCGCGTCGCGCACAATCACCTTCATAATGCCTTCGCCTCCGCCCCCGCCTTCCTCCTCCAAGTATGCTGCTTTGTCCTCAAAGCTCTCGGCGCCTACCAAGAAGTCCCTCTTCGAGCGGCAAAAGGCTGAAGCCGAAGCAAAGCGTGCACGCGAAGCTGCCGAAACAGCTGCCATTTACGACGAATTTGTGCGTTCGCTAGGCGACGACGCACATGAAAGAGGAGGTTCGTCCGCAGCATCAAGGTTCGACCCGGGCGGCGGAGACTTAAGAGAAGACGAAATGGCTGGCGGGAGAGGTCCTCGGCGGCATTTCACAACGAACAAGACACGTGTGAGCGGGCCAGGTACACTAGGGCCGGGTCCAGGCTTAGGACATCCATCCTCTAGATCGCAGTACTCGGGACCTCCATTGTCGGGGCCGCGCAAGAGGCCGTACGACGTATTCGAGAGCGAGCGAACTGGCAAGCGACCCGGAGGCATCTTTGGCCCAGATGACTCTGACGATGAGCATGATGATGGTGTGAAAGCTTCTGCAACTTACGGGGGTAACAAGAAGGAATCCAGTTGGACCGGACAAGCCTCACAGCTCGACGCTAAGACGATGTTTAAAACGGCTTCGGATGACGAAGACGAGATTGCTGCCGCGGAAGCGAAAGCGGCGGAGCGCGCTGCCCCCAAGCTCACGATTCACATGTCCCAACTGCCACCCGGAACGTCGCAGAGCGTCATCAGGAATTTAATCCCCGACAACTTAGTCGTTGATAACGTGCGTGCTATTCCGCCGCCCGCCGAGCCCGAAGGCACAGAGCGCAGGTCAGCGTCAGCCATCGTCACGTTCGCCAAAGATACGCCCGCAAGTGTTGTCGACAATGCTGCCTCGGCAATTCATAATAAATACATGGGCTTTGGATTCTACCTTGATGCGTCTCGGCACCTATCTACAGCAGCGCTGGACAGCAAGCTGACGAGTGCGTCATCGCTTCTGAAGTCCTCAACTTCGCTGCCTTTCGGCGCACAGCTGCTCCCTCCGTCTGGACCAGGTTCTTTGGCTGGCAGTCTGAGTCGTGCTCCTCCCCCGCGAAGCGACCGCTTTGCTCCTCCACCCAGCTATGGCGGTTCATCGTCCACCTACAACAGTGCATCGTTAAGCTCCACGCCACAGCACCCACCCGCAGCCGTCGTTATTCGCCCACCTTCCGATATCAATCAAATTAGGCTAATCCACCGCGTCGTCGAGGGTGTATTCCGCCATGGTCCAGAAGTTGAGGCTGGACTCATGGCGCTACCCGACGTCCAACAGTCTGAGAAATTTGCTTTCCTCTGGGACGCGCGCTCCGTCGCCGGAATGTGGTACCGTTGGCGTTTGTGGACCCTGGTGCGAGACGCAGTGCCCGAGGGTGAGGAAGAAGACCCAGATCCCGCGAGAAGATTGGCTGCCAGAGGCCCTCCCACGGTACAGTTTTTCGACGCCGGTCCTGCATTCATCTCGCCAGAAAAACGTAAGCTCGAGTTTGAATATGTCACCAAGCTCGAGGACTTCGTGGATGATACCGACTACAATTCGTCCGATGAGTCTGATGACGAGGAGCCCGCCCGCGCCGGCGGCGGCGGCATTGCCGGTGATGAAAACGAAAAGGCGTACCTAGGGCCTTTGCGTTATGCTAAACTCCTGCACTTGATACGCCGCCTACCCACTAGCACGGCGCGGCTACGTCGCGGCGACGTGGCGCGCGTATCAGCGTTTGCGGTGGAGAACGCCACGCGCGGCGCCGACGAGGTCGTGCACACACTCATCAACAACGTATTCCGGCCTCTCTCCTGGAGCGCTGTCAACGCCGCGGCCGGCCCCTCGAAGGCGGCCAACGCCAACGGCGAGGCCGACCCGGAGGACCCTGACGCCGCGTCGGGCAAGGAGGACCCGTCGGGCGCCAAGCTCATCGCGCTCTACCTCGTCTCGGACCTGCTGTCGTGCGCAGCGACGTGCGGCCTGCGCGGCGCGTGGCGCTACCGGCCGCTCCTCGAGGCGGAGCTGCGCCGGCGCCACGTCTTCGGGCACCTGGGCCGGCTGGACCGCGACCTGAAGTGGGGCCGGTTCCGCAGCGACCGGTGGCGGGCGGCTGTGGGCAAGGTGTTCGGCCTGTGGGACGAGTGGAACGTCTTCATGAAGGACGTGCTCGAGGGCATGAAGGAGGAGTTTGCGAAGCCGCCGCTAACGAAGGAGGAGGAGCAGGAGGAGAGGGAGCGGAGGGAGAGGGAGGAGAGGGCGCGGTGGAGAAGGGTGGATAGCGAGGGGGCGAAGAGGGAGAGTGAGAAGCGTGAGGATGTGGACGGTGAGCCGATGGAGATGAATGATGCCGACGGGATGCCCATGGAGGAGGACGATGCTGACGGCGTCCCCATGGAGGATGATTATGACGCTGACGGCATCCCCATGGAAGACGATGACGCCGACGGGATCCCGATGGAGGAGGATGAGCCGGAGGTTAGTGTCAAGCCGACCACGGAGAATGACAAGGGCGTAAACACGGAAAGTGAGGGGGTAATGGGAAAGGAGGAGACGGCTGCGGCGAAAGCCAAGCGGAATAGGATGAAGGCCGAGGATATGTTTGCCGACTCAGACGAGGAGTGAAGGGTGGTGGATGAGGCGAGGACGTTCAGAGAAAATGGAACTGCTGTGACCGGACGGAGGTGGTTGTCATCCTGGCAATAGCGACCGGAAGTAATAGTGCGGCTTATTGTTTTGATATGTCGACACGAGGAAGATGGAGAAATTCGAGTGAGTGGAAGGAGATGGAAATGGTGACCGTAGTTGGTGGTTCGTGCACTAGGACTATGCTAGGCTGATCATTGGTTGAATGTGGGTGTCCTATATATTACCGATATACTCATAAGTTTACAGGTGGTTATTTAGCAGCATGCTGTATTTTTAGCGGCCTAAAAGAAGTCTTCTATCTTGAATGTGCTGTGTGGAGACTGACCAAGGACTAAGAATCTGTTACGTGTGTATCCTATCGGTTTGGTCTGAATCTTCAAGCTTGACAATGGTAGTGGGTTTGTGGACTTATGGGGGTGATAAGAATTGGATGAATTGGACAAGGCCTTCTAACTGGATAGCCTAGATATTCTAGTTAATGAGGATCGAGTGGTTGTAAAAAGTTTTCCAATTGACAAGGCGTCCAGCGCCTTCCATAATGCGTTCGAGGTGGGTCCGACGCCTGGTTACCTCAGCCTCGACGTGTCCATCCAAGATCCCGCTCCCGGAGCCCTCTTGAATGGATTGTAAAGCTGTTATTTAGAGAGCGCTGACTGCGGCTTCAATGAATACGATATATTTTTATTAGAAAAGAGTCCTGTTACTGGCTTGCTTTCGCTTACACTTATTCTATTGCAGCCATCACCACGAACCGAGTAAGCGTCGCATAAAAGGTACAGATTCGGAACTCATGTGTCTATGGTCATGATAAACATCAAGGGCAGTATCAAGGGCTAAAAACATGCCTGGCCGCAAAGCGAACGTTGGTGCCAATGAGAATATCCCGGCCACACCAACTTACCTCAACCCAATTTCCCTCACATCCCCTTCGCAATTGCTTCATTCCCATGCACCCTCTTCCACTCCTCATTCAGCCCCACGTAATCATTTACCGAATACGGCTCAAAAACTTCCTTCAACACCCCTTTCTTTCGCCTCTTTTCGAGTCCCAGGTCTTCCATAAGCCTGTCTATATACGGCAAGATCTCAAACACCATATCCGGAAAGTAGGCTCCGAACCCAGCCGGCGCACGCCACTTCATGAAGCGCGAGTTCAGCGCGGCCTCCCATTCCGCCGCCGACTTTTCCGACGCAATCTGCCGACCTTCTCCCAATCCACCCTCCGCCTTATCCAACTCTTCGCCCCCACTCGGCGGCCCCGCCGCACTCCTGCTCTGCTCGCCCGGAATCTCCAATCGCCCGTCAAACAGCAGCGTCAGCCACAGCGCCTGGGTCTGCGCCACGATCGGCGTCCCGAAGCTCTTCAGCATGCCCGCGAAGCCGATGTTGCGGCTGCGCAGCCGCGCCGGCGGCGCCATGAAGCGGTAGAGCGCGAAGCCGCGGTCGAGCCGCTCGGCCTGGTCGGCGCGGTCCGCGTCCTTGAGGTGCGGGACCGACGTCTGGCTGGACGGGGGCTGTGCGAGGCGCGGGAAGCGGCGCAGGACGGCGGCGTCGGCGAGGGGATCGAGGCGCGCGCTGGAGGGAGAGGATGGGGAGGTTGGAGAGGCGGCGGCGGCGGAGCCGGGAGAGATGGGCGACGAGGCCAGAGAGGCGTATTGATCTGTTCGGTGCGGCATGCCGAGTTCGGGGCCGAGGCTGGCAGGCACGAAGTTGATAGGGGGCTTGTGCTTCCATCCCGTGGCGCAGACGAGGGCATCGACCGGAACGGTCGTCCCGTCTGAGAGATGCAGCGTGCCTGGTGAGATGCGCGTAATGTCGGCGACGTGCACCTTGATCTTCCCGTTGCGCACCAGCTCGAAGAAGTCGGTCGGATAGTTCAACATCGACACAAAGGTGCCACACCAGAAGGGCTTAGCCTTGGGCCGCAGCTTCGCCATCTCCGGATGCTTGTCGTATCCGTTCGCGTGCAACACGTCGGCCTCGAGTATCTTCCAAAACGCATCCACTACCCATCTACCCATGAACGTGCCGTGCAGCGCCCGCCGAATCAGGCCCGCGTACCCGGTCTGCTCTCCCCAGGCGCACGGGCTCATCCACGATATGCAGCGCGTGAAGACCAGCTTCTCGAGCTGCTTTCGCAACGGCGTCACGAACGGGTACGACATGAAGCAAGGCCCGTGGCCAGAGCTGCGAATGATCATGTGGACTTCCTCCGGACCGTTTGGAGCTGTCGCGCAGCCGTAGGCATGGTCCCACGCTGACTTACCACCACCGAAGACAGCGACAGACTTAGCCTTGCTAGAGGTAAGTTCTGAGGAGTGCGACCCGAAGTCGCGCGAGTGCAGCATGGGTTTGCCGAAAGAATCTGCGCCAGGAAGCGCAGGCAGGAACGGCTCCGACGTCAAGCCAGTGGCTATGATGAGTTTCTTGCTGCGCAGCTTGTACTCTCCCTTCTCGATGTCGTCATCGTCGCGCCGCACCGTCAAGTCCCAACTGTTCTTTTCGGCAGCCTCCTCCACCGCAACGACGCTCGAGCAGAGCCGTGTGACACGGTCGACGCCAAAGTGAGCAGCGTAGTCGTTAAGGTACGCATGAACGACAGTGCCAGGGATGTGCTGCCCAGGGGAAACGCCGTACTTGGCGCCGTCCATCGGATAGTCGCTGTAGCAGTAGGTGCCAAAGAGGTTATTGGACCATAGGCACGGGAAGAGTCGCTCCTTAGCCCACACGCCGCCGATGGAGCTAGCGTTGTCAAGAACGACGACCTTAGCTGACCCGTGAAATTCCATGTATGTCTTTGCGGCGGCGAGCCCGCTCCAGCCTGGTGGCATATGTTATTAATGGCCGGGTTCTAATGAAAATGAACAGAACATCTTTGGGTTACACGCGAGATATGGCTTACCGGCGCCAATTACAGTTAAGTCTGCTTCTTCCATCTTGTTGATTAAGATCTAGAAGAAAACAATGTGCGTGGCGGAGCAAAAGACTAAGAACTTGAGCCAGGAAAATGTAGAAGAGAGTGGAGGCAAGCATGCCACCAACAGTACTGTACCTGCATTCAACAACACGTTGTTCGGTGGAGTCGCGCGATATATACCTCGATCAACCTACTCCACTCACCCCTACCAGTGATATTACCAGATCGAGGAACAGGCCAACCACAGCCGAGAGCGTTGCAGGTAGCCCAGTCCTGTTAGTTGCACCACGCGCCCGCGCACTGGACGTCTGCCGATACTTAACCTTTCAGGCCCACCTCGTCGCTGACCGCTCGCATCCCGTCCCGCCGCAAGGCTAAATGAACGTCGTGGCCAATGGCCACCAACGTCTCGCCCCTCCTCGAACGTCTCAGATAGCGTGGCATTCGACGCTACTTCGTACAAGCCAGAACAGACCGCTTTTTTCTATGCGGATATGTTATTCTCGCACCGTGAGCAGATGAATGAAAGGCAGGACCAGGTTACATGGATTTCGAAGCCGGATCCTAGTGTAAAGTGGTAACATGGTGGACCCGGCTTGACTGGCACAAGCAAGTATCCTCCTGTAACAGAGCAGCAGACCAATAGAGCAGGACACAAGGGAAAAAGCAAAGTAGAAATAGAGAGAAAAGGAAAAATGTCGAGAAATACTTGATGCCGGTAGCACCCGTGCAAAAGACTTTAGGTTGGCATCCGTACACACCCCCATCCCCGTCCTAGACCACCTATCGAGAACAAGATGAGTGTGCCGGCACGGTTGGTCCCACATACTAGAATCGCCCACCATAGGTGCTTGCGGGGCAACAACAACGGGACCTACTTCCCTATCGGCTCTGGCCACCTCGCCTGGCCCTGCGGTAGAACTAGCAAGATGACCCATCAGCTCCGCGCTTTTAGATGACCCTCTCGCCCAACCGTCCATCCACGATGTATGAAACTCCGTATCATCTAGCCCAACCATCGCCAACAAGGCCATCTGCAACGCCGCAGATAGTTGCCGCCAGACAGACCTCGCGGAATGATGTAGTCAGTCACCTACCTCGGCACCAGAGACAATACGCTTTGGCGCGGAAGTAACCGTACCAGCGCAGGTAGCCCAAGTACCTTACCTACCTCTCCAGTCAATCTCCCACCCAGCCAGTACTGTACATGCGCCTACATGCATGCGCGCATGCACGCAAGCAGACGACCCGGAAACGCGCCAGCACCCTGCTACATACCCCTCCATGCACCTACGCCACGCATTGGCGCTCGACTGAACGCCTTAACCCTCCCTCGACCGGCTCAGCGCGCACGCAACGCCAGCCGCCGCAAGGCCGCTCTCCCACCCAAAACTTCCACTGCGGCAAAAAAAAAAGACAAAGCTGAGCGCGAGAGAGCGGTCGGGCGAATCTAGACTCTTTCCTTGCCGTCTGCGCTATGCGTCCGCCCGGCCGCGTGCGCGCGAGTGGGATGCCTTACTACGTAGACGATTCCGCGCCTCGCCGAGCGGGTTCGTGGACGGGCGTCGAGTCGCGGGTTCCTTTACCTAGCTAGCTACGTGCGGGATTCGAGATTCGGGACGAGCTGAGCTGCTGTGAGCTGGGAGGCCGCCTATTTACTTGCCGTGCTAAACCGAGCCGAAGTGCCAGCCTGACGTTGGGCTTGCCCGCCACAAAGTTGGTGTCGGCGTAGATACGGAGTTTTAAAAGGCCGGTGCTGACTGCCCTCCTGCGTTTTCTTCGCTTGACGTTCGACTTTCTGTCTGACAGGGGAGGGCAAGGTCTACGTTGATTGGCCGCCGGCATCTGCGGGCATTGCATAAACTGGGAAAACGGTAGGGTTCGGAGTTTAAATCTTGTTAGACAAAAATTGCGAAAGGGGAAATGGGGGGACCCTTGATTTTCTTATTTGTCGGGACCTTGGAAACACACCAAGGCCTAGGGTGATACAGTAATACTACACGTGACTTTTGGTTTTGCTTTGGGGAATTGTGCTGTACAAAGCGGAGCGTCCGGCTTCCCATCAGAACTCGAAATCAGGTGACGAGAAACAGATGAGTAGCTCCCGTCGAGCCCCGCGTCTTAGATATTGGATAATATTACCCCACCTTTATACCTTGTGCGATAGATGGGCTGAGGTCATGACGGCGAGCGAAGTCAAACAGACAGGAGCCCCGGCTCAGCGATGACCGGTAACCGGCAGGTCAAGCCTGCGCAGCTCTTCCTCGATGATTTTCCATCTCCCGATGCGCTTCTCCTTGTCGATGGGCGTGACACGCCTACCGAAGACGCGCACGTTCGGCAGCTCGGCCAGCTCCTCGCTCTGCGCGAGATGCTGCGCGAGCTTCTTCGGCGGCGGAGGCGTAATCATAGCAGTGGCTAGGTTGCCTACCGTGTTAATGTCGTTGATGGCCGGGTCGGAGACGTGGATACCCGTCAGTTGCATAGCGCGCTTGATGACCTAGCGATAGTGTTAGCAGGATTGGTCGGAGGGAGAAGCAGTCGAGCTGAGAAAGGACGAGCCATGCTTACCGCGAACTTGAGCTCCATGTCTGAGAGCGGGACGGCCATCCAGTTGGAATGGCGGTAGCCTTCGAACGCGTTGGAGGCCTTACCCGGCGTCGTTGTGACCTGTTGCTCCTCCTCTGAGGCGACTTGCTCCTCCTCCACAGTGACATGCTCTTCGTCGGCAGTGGGTTGCTCGTTCTCCGCAGCGAGCTGCTCCTCCTCTGCGGCAGCTCGTTGGTCCTCGGCGCCAACCTCTTGGTCTTCCACTCCACCCTCTTTGCCCTCCGCATCTGCGGCAGATTGGGACTCGTTATTCGACTTCATGAGTTCGAGAATATATGTCCTAGCCATTGGCTCGTGGTACTCGAGCGTAACAGACTCGCCATCCTCAGACGGTTGCACTGCAACAGAGGAAGCCCAATTTAACTCGGGTGTGATGGGCGCGTGGCATGCCTTGACCAAGTCTTCGCCTTCCTCGCGTAGAATTAGGACTTCGACCACCGCACGATGCAGGGCTTCATGAATGTCGTCCGTTTCTTGGAGCTGCGTTGCGGGACCGTATCTGAATAGACGTGTTTCGATCAGCCATCGATGTTTGGCACCAAATAGAGCAAAAGCTTTCTAGCCATCAATGCCATCGCCAGCACTCACTTCCTGTATTTCGGGGACGGTTTCATAGCCTCCACAAATGCCTCCCCGCCCACCCAAGCCAGTCCATCCCACGTTTTTGCTTCCTGATATTCCGGCGTCTCGCTCACATCCTCCGCCCTTTCGAGCTCCGTCACTTCCTCCTCCTCACCCTCCTTCTTCCCCGTCCTCCAAAGCCATTTTCTCTTCTCCCCAGACTCCTCAGCTGCCCCCTGCCTCCGCATCGGCGAATTCGGATCGTACGGGTCCTCTCGTCCTGGCGCCTGTCCCAACGGGACACCCCAGATGCGCGAGCGGATGCGCTCCGAGAGCGGCCACTCCTTCCTGTCCGCCTCGGCAGGCTGCTCCCGGTCGGTGTCGTCCTTCCTGCATCGCCCGGTCGACGAGAACGGCACTGCGTGGCTGCGGGAGGCAGGGCGCAGGGATAGGTGATGAGCTGGCCGGACGCAGGCGGCGCGCGGTATTCGTCGCATCGTTGTTTCTCCCTCGCTCTCTCCCCCGTGATTCGTTTCTCGCGTTCGAATTGGGCGATGAGAGGAAGGGATTCGACTCGATCGGTGCCCGAAGGGAATACGGAGTGTGTTTTGAGTTGAAAGGTTTGGGGCTGAAGACAAGCTATTTTCGGGGCTTGCACGGAGCATCTCTGCCGGGAGACGGCTTCGCGAAGCCTAGGCGAGGCTTGGCGCGCGCGCCGATTGGCTCGCTTCGGCGGGAACGCTAGCTGGCTCGTTGGCTACCTCCGAGTCGCGTAGAACTCTAAAACACTTCACCACTATTTTTTTCCCTGCTTCGTGACACCGCGGCGCTTTGAACGGGAGCATCTGCATGCTGCACAACGCTCGGCCCAAAGAGGTGGCGTGTGGGTCCGATAGTACTCGAATGAGACCCCAAAGCGGCACAGCACCATGATGGAAATCGCTCTCCGAGGGAAAGTGGCAGCTCGCACAGACGGGTATAGGCCTTGGCCGCGCGACGAAACCGGTTCTGCCATTGGCCTGGGCTGCATATAATCGGTATATCTGCGCAGAGTAGAAACCGAGCAGCGAGATAACTTGCCTCATTTCGGACGCGCCTGTAGCTCAATTGGGCGCACGCTGTCCCTTCTCCCTTCGTATCTGACCCTCTCCCCGGGTCGAGATCCCGGTATCTAATGCAGCCTTAAATTGTCCCCGAACCGTCAGCCGCATCGTCTGTTCTCCTTCCCCGGACGCCCTTGTTTAAAAAGAAAGAATTCTCCGGAACGTTGTTCGATTCCTACGACCCACCCGTTTTCCACGTTTCTTGCCACTTTAAGTCACTTTCCCTGCCTCAGTGCCCTGAATGAGTCACGCGACCACGTATGAACCTCAACGATCCTTCACCTCCAAGTTCTGCAAGAGAACCACCGGAGCGGGCACGGGAACGATTATATCCCAGCCATTCCCCGCCCCGACCTACCCGCAGCAACCGCAACACCCACCTCCCGGCCACCCGCCGATGATAACCCGGGACGTCTCCACCTTCAAGACAATCCACAACATGGCGCCCGACGACCAGCGCCTCAAAGTGCGCCAGCTCAACCGGCCCAACACCGACTCGTCGGACCTAGTTGGCGCCTTTCGACTTCACATTCTCCCTTCTGAGATGAGCGCTCTAGGCCTGCGGCCCGGCGAATACTGCCGCCTCGTGACCGACCATGGCATCTCGGGCGTTGCCGTTGCTTGGCCGGACACTCCGTCCGGGAAGCAGAACAGCCGCATCGCCCGCATGACTGACCTTCTCAAGGACACGTACTGCTTTTCCCTCTCGGACCTCATTTCCATCGACAAGAACCTCGAAGAGCTACGCTCGGCACAGACTGTCTACATAGACAGCGTCGACGGCCAATCTCCCGCCGACGGCTTCGGGCTAGAAGAACTCGAGTTTTGGGCCACTATCGCTATAGGTACTACTGATTTCCACTGTTGTTACTTGTCACGTGACAATCTCGTGACTTTTGCACGACTTCATGTATCTAACACTGTCAATTTACAGCACAACTAGAAATCATTGTCTGCGGCGGGACCTTCACCGTGACGCCGCGACGCGGTCCAGAAAAGGGCCAGAAGCGTCGCTTCATCATTAGAGCCATCGAGCCCTCGTACCCCCCTAACCAGTCCGCACCTTATTTCTTCGACACGAACAGCCGCATCGCATTTGCGCGGGGCGCGACCGCCGGCGGTGTCTCGACGGCGTCGCGCGGGGCAGCTATCAGCCAGGACGGGATCGGGGGCCTGGAACCCCAGATCCGGCACCTCAACGAGCACCTAGCGCGGCTGCTGGCGAAGGACGCGTCGAGCAGCCTTCCGGCGATGCCGGCCTGGACGAGCATCACGGCGGCGTGCCTGCACGGGCTGTCGGGCACGGGCAAGACGATGGTACTGCGCAAGGCGGCGCGGCTGAGCTGGCGGCGCGTCGTGGACCTGAGCTACGCGGTGCGCGGCAAGTCTGGGTCGGCGGTGCACGGCGCCATCGAGAAGGCCTTCTACACGGCCGTCGTCAGCCAGCCGAGCCTCGTCGTCATCGACAACCTGGAGAAGTTCGCGCGCAAGCCCGACCGCGAGGCGACGCCAGGCACCCGCAGCATCGCCGACACCATCGCGGCTGAGCTCGACCGCGTCACGGGGTTGGACGTCTTCGTCCTATGCGCCACGCAGCGGCTCGCCGACATCGACCCCGTGCTGCGCACGCCGGCGCGCATTTCGGAGGAGATCGAGCTGCCCGTCCCGGACGCAAGAGCCCGCACGGCTGTCCTGAAGAGTTTGCCAAGGCGCGGCATCCTGGTCGCAGAGAACCTCCTCGAAGACGTAGGACGCAAGACGCATGGTTTTGTGGGCCAGGACCTCCTCGCGCTGCATCAGGATGCCGCGAGGCGCGCGTTCCGGCGGCATCGCGAGAGCGCGGGAGCGCTGTCGCCGGCCGACTTTGAAAAGGTGATGTTTGGCGAAGGAGGTGTGGGTGGGGACCCCGGCGGGCCGAGCTCTCCCATTGATGAGAGAGGCGTGAGGACGAGTCAGCGGCAGAGTATCACCGCGAAGCAGATCGTCGAGGTTCTGCCGGAGGACTACGCGGAGGCGCAGGCCCGCATGCAGCCTACGGCCATGAAGGAAGTTTTTCTGGACGTACCTGATGTGCGCTGGAACGACATTGGCGGAGGCGAGGATGTCATGAAGCAGTTGTACCGTGTCTTCGAGCGGCCGGTCAAGCGTCGGGAGCTCTTTGCCGGTCTGAAAGTGAGACCCCAGGCAGGCATACTGTTGTACGGCCCGCCCGGGTGCTCGAAGACGTTAACAGCCAAGGCCGTCGCAACGGAGTCCGGCTTCAACTTCTTAGCGGTCAAGGGCGCCGAGTTGACGAGCATGTACGTCGGCGAGACAGAGCGCCAGCTCCGCGACGTCTTCCGCAAGGCGCGCCAGGCCGCGCCTGCCATCATCTTCTTCGACGAGATCGACGCCATCGCGGGCGCGCGCGACTCTCCAGGCGGGCGCGGCGCCGGCGCCGGCGCCGGCGGCCTCGCGGGCCTCAACGTCCTGACGACGCTGCTCAACGAGATGGACGGCATCGAGGCGCTCAAGGGCGTGCTCGTGCTAGCGGCGACGAACCGACCCGAGAGCCTCGACCCGGCGCTGCTGCGGCCTGGCCGCTTCGACAAGCTGGTGTACGTAAGCCCGCCCGACGTGGCGGCGCGGCGGCAGATCCTGGCCATCGCGGCGCGGGGCAGCGCGCTCGAGCCGGACGTCGACCTCGACGAGGTGGCGCGGCGGACGGAGCTGTACTCGGGGGCGGACTTGGTCGCCGTGGTGAACGAGGCGGTGATGGGGTGTGTGGACGAGAGGGAGGAGGCCGGCGGAGGGGCCGGGACGGGCGTCGCGATGAGACATTTTGAGGGGGCGTTGAGGAATGTGAGGAAGAGCATTAGCACCAAGATGGTCGCGGAGTACGAGAGGTTTGAGAGTACGAGGGCTGTGAAGTAGGGAAGTGTGGTGTGCGTTGGCATGCGGTCGTCCGCTGATTGGCAGGAGGAGTGAGGGAGGAGCGCAGGAGGGCGGTGGGCATATGGCACAGAGGCGCAGATGCGAGTTGGCGGGTTTGGGAATCCGGTGAAGTCTGGGGACGCGGATCGGAACTACCCGTGTATGTCGGCCTGGGTTTGTCTCGACGTGGTATATACCCAGCATGATGTGCCTTGTTAAGATGATGTTTTAGGAACAGGTCGGACTCAGATTGGCACAGTGGCTAGATTCGCTGGAGATAAATTGATTCCTATTGCGCATTGGGAATGCGTGACGATGAGGCTGATTGCCGGAAGACATGGTTCTAGACAGCAACACATATCTAGAGAACAGAATCAGGAATGACGCGGCCCACGTCGTGATAGGAATCAGGAACAACTCGTGGCTAGCTAACGAGGCTGAAGGCAGAAGGCGACCGGTTTCAGAGGCAGCCACTTGCAGGAGTGCGGCGACGGTGAGCCAATGGTGCAGATGAATTTTTAGGAACGACCGGCAAGGCCAATCAGCAGAGGCATCACAGAGAGGGACTTAGGTGAGAAGGGGGCTTTCTTTTTGCAAGCTGCATGCAAGAGCGCCATAAATTGGGGGTTGCGTGAAGTACGCCTCAGCTGCCCAGGCAGGAACGATTCCTAATTCTTGGCGGGGGAGGCTTGAACAGCCTCGTGGGCGTCCGACGCACGTATAAGGCAGTCGTAACCGTGTTCTAATGGCGATGGTCTGCGGTTCGCATCCCTTTCTTCTCCATTTAATCTTGATTCTCATCAACAGAGAAAGCCGCCCTTCCTTTGCTCTTTTGTCAAGCGATTGTACCTCAGACTCGCCTATTCGTCCTACTGCGCGAGGAGGGCCGTAGGCCCGGTATCGTCTACTACAAGCAACTTAGGATGCACAAAGACTGCTATGTTCGATCTACCTAAAGGGCTTTGGCGACGTAAAGCCTTCCGATATATTGAGATATTCGAAGAGTGAGACCAACTAGGTGCTACTTTTGAAAACTATGCTGATTTCTAGAAGTGGTCGCATCCTCCACAGCTGGCCTAGTAGAGATGGAATGTTCTTCGACGGCAAACCGACGAGCTTGCAATATGACATTCCGTTCACCGTTTACAAGGATCGCCCCAAAGGAAAGCTGGATATTGAAATCCACAGTGACCAGTTCCGAACACAGCTCGCCAGGGTGAGCCCGCTGCTGGCACCATCACTTAGGAGCTCCAGAAGCGTGATCGGCTTCCGACATCTTTTTCCTACCTACGTTACCTTGAAGTCCACCGTGGGATGGGATCTCAGTATGCGGGGTGAACTTGGGCTCGTAGTTGACCATTGTCTCTGCGATAAAGCCATCTTCGAAGGTTTCGATTTTGTATCGCTTTACAGGGAGGGCACTTTACACCAGAGCACATGTTAGACATGCAGCACCGTGCTTACAAAACCCGGCTGAAAGATTTGGAAGAAATTTTCATTGAAGATGTCAATGAAGAGATCGACGAAAATGTCGCCCCCAAAACTTTTGGAGGGAACCACGCGATCGAGACTACGGACAGCCATCCGGCAAAAACATTTTGAAAGTGTCTTGGAAGCACTCTCCAACGACTCCGGTCTGGTGGACACCACTACAATGGCAGTCGCTCTGGACGCGTACGATCATCTCATTTTCTCGCTTTTGATACGCCGTGGAGCCACGGACGATACTCTCTACGGTGTTTTGCAAAAAGCAACGGATTGTGGACTCACAGACGCGGTTAGGACTCTGTGTCAGCATATTAGCAAACACGTGCAGCCCCAAACTATCGTTTGGTTCACTTCCTTTTATGCCGTGCGTGTCAGAAAGACCGGCTGGATATCGTGCGAACTCTTGTTCTGTCCGAAACGTATCTCTTCCTATGGCGGCCCATTGTCACGAACCTCAAAGAGTCGCCTCTTTGCATATCTATAGACAAAGACCATTTTGGAATTGTCCAACAACTTGCGGAATACAATTTTTTTTCTATGACACCGAAATTCATCATGGCCTAAGAGCTGCTCTGCAGCGAGGAGATTCCACTATTTCTGTGCAACGAAGATCGGTAGAGGTAGCTGACAACGTCAAGTGATCGGGTAAGACCCCTCGGCATTGTATCTACCTTCTGTTGAGACTGATCTGGGGCTTTTTTTGACGGCTAGTCAGGTCCTTTTCAGGAATTGGATAATCCTCTGCATGTTGCTTGGATTTTCAGTTTCCAATGATGAAAGTGCTACGGCAAGTTGTGGCTCTTGTGTCCCGGAAGGTGTCGACGCTCCAATGAGTGGAGATGGGAGTAGCAGCTTCGCAGATTTTGAAATGGATGCAGTCAGAAGATTCTCGTCGACGTTCCGTTATAGTTCTTTTCCCGACAAACCTGAGAGGTAAGTTCGGCAATGCGACCCACGTCCCGATGTCATGCTTTTGTCATAAATGCCGTACTAATTACTTTACAGCTCTGCAAATACCTTCATGTCGTCAGAGCACGTCCAATCGGCGTCGGCAACACTTATATCAAGTCCGCCTAGCGGTGAAAGCTCGAAATCAGTGTCGGTCAAACCAAGGTGTCCTCAGTGTGGCAAATATTTCTCTACTGTCACGAACAGAAACAAGCATATGCGCTACGATTGCAAAAGCCGATCAACGGAGACATTTCCTTGCTGTCAACGAGGCCCACAACGCCCCTTTACCCGGGAGGCATATCAGAATGAACATGAGCGGAACTCGTGCAAGGCGCCGATATTGCTGGAGAATTGAGAGTCTTAGCGTGTTTGGTTCTCCCTCGGGATTCTGGGAGGAGCAAATGTTCCTGTGTACATTTCAAATTTGTGACCTGGAGTTGGGGTATCTGCATTTAATCTTCACCTTGCAATGCTAAGTTGAAATGGTTGCTATCCTACTATATCTCTTCGTTTGGGTTTTTGTAATAGGAAACATCCGTGTGTGCGAGCTCTACGAACCGGTTTTAGCTTATGAGTTGATCCATGTGATGCTGATCTTGTTCTGTCGTGAACTCGTGATTGGCTTATTTGTTGACCTACTTGGCATCTTCATCAGCATGAAGAGGGCGATAGTCTAACTTTGGGGGAATGTCCAGGCGACAATGGTTTTCATGTTTCTGTTCAATGTCCCCATAATATTCCTAAGGGTGGCGCTTCGGCTCTGCTGTAGCTCGCGTTGTTCATTTCGAAGTTATCTATCCGCTCTCCTCCACTCAGGTCTCATAGGTTCAAAACGAACCTTATGCGTGTACTGAGTATAGGGAGGATGGACACCATAGAACCAGCACGCGAATAATATGTTCTAGGGTATTTATCTAGGCCATACCTAGCTCCCCCTTCAAGTTGCTAGTAAGAGATGAATGTGTAGGTGACGACGTAGACCAGTGCGCCGAGATCACCGAGATCTTGGTAAGCTGAGACTCCCGTAACTCATCTCGTACAAAACGATAGAAAATTTCCTACTGGAACGAACGTTGTACTCATAATGTAGCGATTTAAATCCTACCGTCATCTCTATCTAGATGTCGTGACTCGTGCATACTATAATCACGTGATACCGCGCTTACGCATCTTCGCGCCCTTCCACACCCGACGCGAGACCCTCTTCGGCCACATCGACCTTTTCTTCGCACGCACGCCGACTTGTAGATAGTCCTAAGGCATATTCGAGCGTTCCTCCAGGCATTTGCTATCGTTTTATCACTCTCGCTTACCTTTCCTTACCTTCTGAGTGGGGTCCGCCCACTGGTCGATGGCCACAGGTGTTGGTGGTCGGAAAAGAGCCTTGACCAACGACGCGTTGCACGGCAACATGCCACCGGCGAAATCCTCAGCCAGGCCCAACGGCAGACCCAGCCGCAACGGCAAGAGACCCAATTACGTGCGCCTTGCTCTCGGACAGGACACCGATGACGAAATGGAAGACGTGGCCACTATGGATGCAGGCGAGGAGGTGGAGGCACC
>MU001679.1:161190-173627 GCA_010093515.1 Lineolata rhizophorae | reverse complement strand
ATCTCGGACAGACAAGCTAGACCAGCTGGTAGCGGGCCGTTGGCAAGAACGCTACCACATCGCCATGGGGCGGGCCGAGGACTGTAGTCAGGGAGGAGTTGACCATGCTGGTGGTGCTCAGAGCAAGATTCCAACCCAAGTGGGAGTCAGATGCGACATTGGAATGCCTCAAATCTGAGGCCATGTACATTAGTAAGCTTTAGTTAGCGCGGGTCGCGAAAATCGGGCGATTCGCCGAAGATTAGCCGCGGACACCCCCCCCTTCGGCCGAAGCGTGCCGGCATGGGAGTAAGAATATACCTACCTACCTACCTCTTCGGCCACACACCTCTCCATCCTCACGAGCCAGAATCATCTAGACCGGCCGCGGTCATACCCCTATACCCCTTCAGCGGCGGCGCACTCATCTCAGCCACACGCGCGAGCCGCAGCATGGCACCCCGAACCGAGGAAGCAGCCGCCTGGTTCGCGGCCGTGTACCAGGCGGTGCAGGAGATACCGCGCGGACGAGTCACCTCGTACGGGCACATCGCGCAGCTAGTCGGTCGGCGTACGTGCAATTCCCCCCAAATGCCCACTTTGGATGCGATCCCTTGCCTCGCTGTTTTTGGGCAGACTGCGGTTGCGTGCTTGGGGAGCGTGATTTCCTGGCGCGCCTTGGGCCGCTTTGACGGCCCGAGTTGCGCCCCTCCTCTACGTGCGCGAGACGAATTGGATGGGAGAAACCCGCTAACGCGCTGTTTGGCTGGGCGTATCTAGCGGAGTGTCCTAGGTGAGCAAGCGGTTGGGCGCTCTCCCGTCGTTTAGTGCTCGCGCCGCATAGTCCAGGCCCATTCTACGTTTCGCTGGAGAAGGTGCTCCACGCAGAAGGAGGGACGGCGAGGGCGCGGGCGGTGCGGTCCATTCGGATTCTAACTCAACGGCGCAGGCAGGTCGGCGTGGCGCTCAAACACTTGCCCGCGGCGCAGGCGGCAGCGGACGACGGACCTGTGTGGCACGACGACAACGTGCCGTGGCAGCGCGTGGTGAACGCGAAGGGCAGGATAAGTCCGAGGTAAGTGGAAGAACGCGTTCTCATCACGAGGAAGAAGAGGAGCAGTGCTCGTCTGTCTATATGCGGCCCGGCATATGCTCTTATGTAGCTGCCTGGGCTGGTGGGCATTTGGATGGAGATAGGCAGGTACCGTTGATGTACCACGCTCGTATCCCTGCCCACTCTTATGACTCCAAACGAGCTGCAGCCATACTCAACGCAGAGCCTGATCATTGCCTGCTTGGCGCATTTAATCTTATAGAGGTCCCGGAGGCGCGAGCCGGCAGGCCGCAGCGTTGCGGCGCGAAGGTGTCACTATCGAGCGCGGCGCTATGGGCGAATTCTACCTTGATCTGATGAAGTACGGCTGGTTCCCAGACGAACTGCCCAGCGAGGTTCCGGCTGAGGCACCGTCGGCGAGCGACGACGATAACAATAGCAGCAGCAGCAACAGCAGTGATCGGGGCGATCAAGACGCGAACAGGTGAACGCCGATAAGCGATAAGGAATCCGTTCTAAAAACGGCCTGCTGGACCGAGGATCCGCGGAATACAACACATAATGGCTGTACGAGGCGCGGGCAGATTCACTAGATTAGCTAGATAATAATGGGCTCATGTGAGCAGTACTTTCGAGGTACCCAGCCAGATAAGCCATCGGGACTTGTTGGGTACCCGGGCGATGGATGAGGGTGGGGAGCTGACGGACAGAAGCGTGACAAGCCACAAGATTTGACTTGGCTTGACTGGCAGATGGTGGGGGCGCATGCGGCGGGTGGGCGGCGGCTATGCAGGTGTTGCTTGCTCTGCCTGTTGCGGCGGCGGCGGGGTTCCCGGCCAAGCTTCAACCTAGCGAATGTGGTGGCGTGCACCAAGTCACAGGTGGCTCGTCGGAATTCGATTGAGATCCTCCACTCATGACGCGCGAACGTGGCGGCATGGCATGCTTCTGTTCCTTTCTCGCGCCCCGCGCTGCCCTTCTGCTGTTCTTGCTTTAATCGCTAGCTGGCAGGGTGTCATTGAGACCTTTGTTTCGGGCCTTCTCCACTAGGCCCTGCTGCAGCTCCTGTGTTGTATCAGAACGCGCGAATTATTCCCTGGCCCCGCTCTCTGGCCGCGGTGTATGTACGTGCGGTTCTAACAAGGCCGAGCGCGATGACGCTTGCTTTCGCTGATGCGAGACGAGGTTCATCGCGATCGGCGCCATGACCGCGGGGCGGGAAACCACGGCAGAAACTTGGGGCGGCAGGGAAAACGCTGGGAGCTGAAGCTGGAGGCTGAAGCATGGAAGGCTTTCCGCTCGCCGGAACAGGTCGCAAGCAAGTTGGCAAACAGAGAGGCCTTCCCGTCACGCGCAAGGGGAGAAGCGCCGGGCAGCTTCCCGGATGCGGAGAAGCAGTGGAAGGCTACAGCAAGCAGCACGGCCAGCCCGAGCTCCCAATGGAATGTCCGCAAGCCACGTCGTCAGCATGAGGAGGGCAAGGAGGCGCGAGAGCATGGCCCCGTTCCTGGCCAGGCACAGGCTGCCTGGCCTGGCTGGGCTCTCCGCTTGTAATCATGGGGCCAACCCTTCACAACCCCCCCACCCCCCCAATCCAGGTCACCACTCCTCCTGTCCGGTCCGATGGCCCTCGTAAGTGTAAGGGCCTTGTCCGAGGGGCTTATTCGACCACATGCTGGCGGCCCGGTTGGATGATGATGGCAGAGGTCCCGTGGGCTTGACGATTCGCCGCCCGCGCCTTGCCGGACGCGCCCGGTTATCTAGGCGCCTTGTCCGTGTCCCGCTCGCCGGATGATGGAAAGGCGTGGCTCCCTTCGACCTTGCTCGGAAGCGCGCCCCCTCCCATCACTCACTTTACTTTATCAACAAAGAAGCTCCCCTGCCGCCCACTCTTTGTCGACAGTTGTTTACTGCTGCCCCCCGAAGACGCAATCTTGCTGCATCCATTGACAAGCTCTTGTGTTTTTTTGCCTCGCGCTATTGAGACCGGTCAAAGCCTCCCCCGCACGCTGAATCACTTCTGCTGCTCGCTTTGCGCCACTCCCGAATCGCCGACTGAACCACACTGACTCCGCGGTGCACTGCCCCTCTTTAATCTCCCGCTTTGTGAGCCAGCAGCAACAAGTGACTCAACCCCAAGCTTTCCCCAATAAGCCGACCAGTCATCACAGCTTCTTTTCTGCTGCTCGTTACTTTCGCAGCTTCCATCTGTGCATCATACTTATTTGTTGACATCGCGACCCGCCGTCATTCACGTTCCAGCTGCCAACTTTGCCGGCTTTCACACTCCTCCACCTTGACTCCTGGTCCGATAGCTGCAGCTAGGTTGTCATTGCTGCACCTACGTAGCTAGCCGCCTTCTTTCTTTCTACTCCCTGCATCAACCAAGCAACCTACCTTTATCTTTACCTTCACTTCAACCTACAAAGTCTCACCACTTCTGTCTTTCACCTTTGCTCCTCTTGCCCAACAACTTTCAACCCCAGCCTGGCACCCTGCTCAAACACCGATACAACTCCATCCACAATCGTAATGGCTTCCAACACCAACGACCTCCGCTCCGGCGCCGTCGACTACATGCGCGACCGCGAGCACAAGAGCAAGTGGGCCCGCGGCGAGACCTGGGGACCCTGCCGCACTGTTCCCGTGCCTGATCTCGGCATCGCGGGCAGCCACCCGCGGCCTAACTACGGGCTCGCACAGCTGTGAGTACCTTGCACACCTCGCCAAGCCCCAAACCAGCACAGCACAGCGCATCACAGCAACATTATCCCCCGACAACCATGGGCCCCGCATGCAAGAGCACGCCGCCCCTGTGTCCGAGAGCCTTCGCGCAGCACGCCACCGCTCCAGCACGGCCCGACTAACCTCCTGCCTCCATTCTTAACCGACAGGAACCGCTCCGCCGAGCGCAGGCAGAAGGCCCGCGACCACGAAGCCTGGCGCCGCTCCCGCAAGCAGCTCCCCTTCCTAACCATGACCGACGACCCGCTCGCGGACCTCAGCTCGGCCGAGACCGACGACTCGTACGGCTCCGACGGCCCGGGCGGGCGCGACGCGTCCGTGGCCTCGGGCTCGCCGCCGACGCACGACGAGGACATGGCGGCGGTCGCCGCCGCCGCCGCGGCCTCCACCGCCGCGACCGCCGCGACCGGGAGCGGCGACGCCGAGTGCGACATCACGTACTCGTTCGACGCGCCGCGCGGGCCCGGGCACGGCAGCACGGTGCTGAGCTCGGCGCTGAGCCAGGCCATCGAGCGCTTCGAGAACAAGGCGACGGACAAGCTGGTCGCCGACGAGTACGAGGTGCTGAACAAGGAAGGCGAGGTGACGGCCACGTCGGCCAAGGCGAAGGCGAAGGGGAAGGCGCGAGCGCGTGAGAAGAAGGCTAAGAAGGAAGGGGCGCTGCCGGCGGATGTGGAGGACGAGTATGAGATTGTGTAAGGCGGCGAGTACGCCGCGGGCAAGCGGGTGGTTGGTAGTTGCTGTTGTGGATCGCCTGGCTGAGGTGTGGCTGTCGGTATCTTCTCTTTTTCCTTTGCTCTCTTCCGCATCGAGGCGTCGTTGATATAAGATCCCGCGCCTCCGGCGCTTACCATGGTACTGGGCTCGGAAGGGACGGCTGAGGGCCGGCTCAAACGGTTCCGGCGCGCCGGCACGGCATTCCTTTCTACGGCGCCCTAGGTCCGCTAGTCTTTCACCTTTCTCTTTCTTGGGTCCTTACTCGGAGTACGTTTGGTACGATTCATCATGACGGACGGCTTTTTTTTTTGGCGGCATCATTAGAGAGGCCTTGCCTGGCGGGTTCGGAATCACCTCAAGGTTAATGTATAACAGAGCTTCTCGAGGACATGAGCTTCCTAGACGGCCCTTTCGGTCTTACTTTCTGGAGTTTGGTGTTAGCATGGTCTGGTTGCTATAAGTCAGTCGGTGGTTGGATCTCTTCTGCTGGGGCATCGGTGAGGAATCGAGAAGCATATTATTTTTAATTATAAACCTAGATGATGAATCAGGAAGGGGAGGTTTCTGGGGCGCAAGCCGTGTAGACAGACAATCCAATAGGACTTCCCCAGACTCTAAGATTGACGCGCAAGCTTGTCGGCGCAGTCGTGACGTCCCGGAAAAGGAGGGATAATCCGATAAATCCGTCCTTTGAAGGTGTAGCTCGGAGTTAAAGATCGCAAACATAGCTAAAACGGAACACTCGCTTGTTAAGGCGCAGACCATTATGCAACTCCTGTGGAGATGCGGACAATACAGTTCTGCGCACTTAGCGTCGATTAGATGCTCGGCCCTCTGGGCATTGATGCGGGGTTAGCTGAACCCCAGTTCATACACTTGACCTTTCCGGAGCCAGAGCAGTGTCCTTTGACGACACATCTTCACTAATAGAGCTCCTAACGACTCTATTGTTTCCTTGGCCATCTTGGCATGCTTGGTCCACGACAGCTTCTGGAGGAAGAATAAGAAGTCGTCGGGACGATCAAACCATCCGGCATGCTCGGCATCACCGATTTCATCGACTCGGACTTACAGATGTACATGTCACCGGTCCGGGGCCGGCGTCGATTTCGTGTCTGTTAAGCCGGGCAAGAGTGTGCGAGTGTTGTCCACTGGTCGTCGAACAGAACTCTGCACTCCCTCGTGCCCGTCTTCTTTGACGCGCAAGCTCTTCGGGACCGCGGATTGTCGGATGAGGCAATTTCGCAACCGGAATGATATATGGAATCCGCATGAGCTGCTCGAGGGCTGTGGTGTGGTACCGGATTGCATTGACCCGCTGCAAGGCTTCCTTCCACGTGCTTGCCGTACGCGGATTGTGGCTGTGTCCTGGTAGGTCTACTACATTGCCCCGCCTAACGGGATTAAGGCAGGGCATGGAATAGTCGTAGATATTGCGGGTTCTGGCATCGCAGTGGAGAGACGTTCCCGCCGACGGAAGCGGCAAGGCTAAGGTGGGAGAACCGTGGAGAGGACGCTCCGCTTCGTTTCGGAGAGGATAGCGTGCGAAGCGCGCGCAAAGGTGTGTGGTGAGATAGCGCCGAATGAACCTACCGGGCAGAAAACATCGTATATCAAGTGCTGAAATCTATCCGTATCAGACCACAAATTCGGTAGGCGCTGTTCTTGGTACGCCAAGAGGCGTACACTAGTAAGGACGGAGAAGGTGGAACAGCCACCATCGAACGAAGGCGGCGGGGCCCTGAGGCAAAGTGTTGCAACCTGACACAAAGTGCGGACTTTTCAAACAAACGTCTGAGGCGAGTGTCGGCGAATCGCGGGCCGCAAGGTGGCTGAGTGAGCGGCGAGACGAGCTTACCTACACGCACGGCAGGCTGGCCCCTGGGGGTGCGGGAGAGGCTCCACTCGGGAGCGCGCCTCAGCACGCGCCCCGACCCTTCCCCGGACTCGTCGGCTGTGCCCAGAATTCAGCCGGCGCCCTCGCGTGTCTCTCGCTGCGGCCGCGGACGCGTCGGCGGGCGGCGCAGTGCACGAGCGAGCGAGCGAGCGAGCAAGCAGGCGAGGAGGCCGGCGTGGCCTGCAGGTGAGACGCGGCCCGAGTGGCCACCGGGCGGGAGCCGAGCGGGCGCTCGGCGGTTGACGCGTGGACCGGCTGCCAGTTGCGCCTGCCCCGATAGCACGACCCCCCGACGCCAAGCCGACGTCATGTATCCGGCCTCGACTATCACCGCGCGGCCCCTGCCGGACATAGCATCATACGGGCTTCTCACGAGCCCCGACTTTTCTCCTCCCACACTTTCCTGCACTACCACCACCTCGCCACTCTCCAGTACCCTACGCCGCTACTCCAATTGCCGACCTAGAACCGCCTCGTCAGTTATTTTCTCCCCGAATTCGCCGCTATCTTTATATAAGTCGGCTTCCCCTTTCGGTTCCTCGAGGCCGCCGGCTGGCCACGCAGCACACGACACTCGCCACACGACACCAGCGGCCCCCCCCCAGCACGGGCGCCTTGCCCGAGCCGCCACCATTCGTCCTCTAGCGCTAATCCTCTACTTCATCTCCTTCTTCCTTACCCTTTTCACCGGCGCGCCGCTCCTCCTACGCAGAGCTACCAGCATGGCGTCTCGCCCTCCGCGGCCCCGCTGGGTCCTGCACGTCCAGGCCCAGGTCTGGCGTTTCCTGATGGAGATCGGAATGTTCCTGCACCGCCTGGCGCCGCCGCGGCCGCCCTCGCCAGCCTTCACGCGGACCGTCCCCGTCACAATCTCGCCCCGCAAGGGCCAGTTCACGATACAATTCTACGTGCCGTCGGACTATGAGGCGCAGACGCGGCTGCGCAGTAGGTCGTATCCGGTGGTGGTCAACTTCCATGGCGGCGGCTTCACGCTAGGCAAGGCCACCGACGACGCGCGGTGGTGCGCCACTGTCGTGGAGCAGGTGGGCGCTGTAGTCGCCAATGTCAACTACCGCCTCGCGCCCGAGAACCCGTTCCCGACGGCCGTCGAAGACGGTTGCGACGCCGTGATATACGTCGCCCAGCATGCACATGAGCTGAACATCGACCCGGACCGCATCGCGCTGAGCGGCTTCTCGTCGGGCGCTAGCATGTGCTTCACGGTGCCGCTGCGGCTAGCGGAAGAGCTTCTGCCGATGGAAGAGCTTAACGGCAAGGACGACGACGAGGACTTCTCCGAGACCAGCAACGTTTCGGCCCAGTCGTCGCGCCGCACGCTGCTCAAGGGGGCGTCGCCCGACGAGCGCCCGCGCGTCAAGGTCAGCCGCGAGCTGAAGATCAGGACGGTTGTGAGCTGGTATCCGAGTACGGACTATACCCAGACCCGCGAGCAGCGCCGCATGACGAATCCTCGCGTGGACCAGCAGCTCCCCGCCGTCTTCACAGATCTCTTCGACGAATCCTACCTACAGCCGCCAACCCTAGACATGAGTGATCCGCTTCTCAGTCCTGGCGTGGCCCCCGCCGACCTGCTCGCCGCGGGCTTGCCGGACAAGATCGTCCTCTACACTTGTGAGTGGGATATGCTGCTCGCGGAAGGAATTAGGTTCCGGGACAGGCTTCGGAACGAAGCTGGCAAAGACGTCGAGTACACTATGGTGCCGGGTGCCCCGCACGCATGGGATAAAGCGCCGAACCCGCTTAGGGTGACGCCGGGCGTGCAGGAGCATTACGCAAGAGCATGCACGGAGCTGAAGAAGGCGCTTAGCAAGTCGTAGAATAGAACGGGGATGGAGCTGCTATTCGTGTACGATGGTGCGTTTATAGACATATTTCTTTCATCGTACATTTATTGGAAGTCGCTTTGGGTTTGGATTGGCGTCCTTGGAGTTTGTTTCAAAAGCGTAGGTTTGCCTGGGCAAGTGAGTAGGTACGATAGGGCACATTCACGCGGACAAAGCGGGTCGCGTTTCAGATGTTTTTGCTCCAAGCTTCAATGTCTGTGTACTATTAGCACTTCGACGGTTAACAGCTGCGAGACGTACACGCGGAAGACGAGAACTAGCTTACTGCTAGTGTCTTTTACTTGTTTTTCTATCTTGTCGCCTCCATAGGAAGTGCAATATGCAGTGTTATGATTAGAGGCATAAGCACATGATGGTACTATGGAAGTATAGATATTTAATCATGCACATACTTTCTAGTTATTAGTACTTAAGCGGCTAATCTGTTCCTGTGACCGTTTTCTTATTGTTGGACTAATATTGAGCACAATGTTCCATGAAGAAGCCGCATCCCGCCCTCTACCAGCCAAACGCATGGTTAGAATCATTGGACATTGAAGATTACACTACAATATTCGCTACTAGAGATGAGGATGAGTCGACAGAAAGCGCAGCAGGGCTCTCACAAGGCTTATCCCGGACTTTCCATGTTGACGCCAACGTGGCAGTGCTTGAGCCAATTGGCAATGGACACGGCGACAAATCAGCCCTGCACGTTAGTCTCACTAAAAGGTGGTTAGAGAGATTTCGAAAACGTTTCACTCTGCTTTGACGGATCGTTTTAGGAACAAGAACTGTCGCCGGTAATTTTCTCTCCTGACAGGATTCGTGGACGTACATAAGAGGCATTTCGCTCCATAGCGAAGGAGGGTGGTAGGCCAAGCCTCGTTCCATACTTCACATAAAATGCTCTATCTTTCTATTTCGATTTACTTACTCTGACCGGTGTCGAAATGGTCCTTTATCCTCAGCCAATGAAATCATCCCAATTTCAGCCGTGTCTGCCTGATGGCACCCAATGGGCCTGTCAGAATATTAGGTGGCCTATTTGGGCCTAGTTCGCCAACCCCTAACAGGGATTCTACAAGTGTATTCATGCAGCCTCAGATAGCACCATTCTTCCAATGTCAATGGACTTGGCCTACCCATTCCAGATTTCCACTGGAATCTTACAGGGCCACCGCACCGCTTGGGGTTAGCGTGCCTAGGCACTCGAGATGCGGCGTAGCTTAGACTCACTTCAGCCTTGCGAGACGGCACAAAAACTTTCTCCCAGTCCTGCGAGGACATTGCTTCTACGTCTTCCTCAACTTTTTCCACGACTGTCCGTGTCGCTCAGTTTTGACGCGTCACTTACTCATTTTAAACTGGCTTCTTTGTTGTTCCGACCAGCTAATGCTTTGGCATCAGTTGCGCCATTCGTTCATGGCTCGCCAGTCCGTCGCTGAGTGCTAATCTTGCGCTTATCAGCGAAGATGGAAGTCGGTGCTAGCGTTCTGGCATTCATCACGGTCGGGCTCAGGTCGACCGGGGCCATCTACAGGGTGGTATCCGGGATCAAGGATGGGCCTGAGGAAGTTAGACAGCTGGTGTCTGCCGTCGACACGCTGGACAATCTGCTCAAACGGCTCCAGCGTACCGAAATTGTTTAGACTGGCCTTGACAAGAAAGATATGGACGAATTGCTTAAAGCGCTTGGAAACTGCAACAGCGAAGTTGAAAAGATCGCCGCAAAACTGGAGAAGTTGCAGGAAACGCCGAGTGACAGTAGGATGAGGCGGACGTGGAAGCAAGTCAGGACATTCTTCCAGAAGGATGACTTTGAGTCCATGCGGCAAACTATTCAATGGCACGTTTCATGCCTTCATGCGCGCTTCAGCTTTATCACAAGGTACGAATACTGGATCCAATCGATTTAAACAATCTGCGCTTGTTAGTTGTTTAGGCATTTGACAATCATATGTAGTGATGTACAATCAGCTGTCCGAGCCAATGGCTTCACCAGCACTGGTTTCACGGGTCTAGCTCGTGATAGCCAAGCTGCTGCTGCCTCTGCCACCACCAGTCTACCACTCTATCCTCCATCTCTTACGAGCATTGACAACAGAGTGAGATGTCTGGAAAAAATATCCGAGGGCACTACGCAAACGGAAACAGCCGCGTCTCTTCACTCATTGCACAAGAAGATGGATGACCTACCTGGAGTCTCGACCGCACAGTTCCAGACCATAATGGCGATGGTTTCCACTCTCCAGAATCAAGTCGTCGAGCTATCAAACGCGCAGCAATCTCAGCAGAGTACCTACGAGTCTGAGGCCCTTCAAGATGACAGGCGGATAGTGGATATCGAAGAGGAAGAAGCCGAGAAGGAACAATACACCCAGTTCCTCGAGTCCATAAAAAATCTGTCCAAGCTTGCCGAATCAAAAGAGCGAGTCGCTTCTTCTAGCGATGCTGAAGACATCATCAGTGACTTAAACCAGCTTTTAAACGCAGCATCAAAGCAACTCGATCAACAAAATGACCCAGGTGGTTTCCAGAACCGAAAGAGAAAACGAGTGGAGCTTGTTGATGATTCAGAGAATGCTCACCTCAATGTGGACCTCAAAAAACTCTGCCGCCTGGCAAATGCCTCTGACAAGGTCACCATTAACCAAAGACGTAAGCCTAAGGTATTTGCGAAACTTCATCTCGAGTTATTACTAATTATATGCCGGCAGCACCTCAAACTCTGCCACAAAGCCGTGCGGTCGGAAAACATTACTATCGCCGAATCAACCAGAGTTTCAATATCGCCGGCGTCAATGTCGACCTCAAGACACGAAAGCGCTACCGTGTAGCAAACAAGCCCCGGAGCATCCGGCCGGAGAATGACGACCAAACTTCAGAACATGACGAACTGGTCGAGATGACGGCGAGCGTCCACGTCATCGCGGGAACCGGGGCAAATTCCAAAATTACAACTTACTTCACCCAGACGATGAACAACTGGGGCTTTCATACTTTGAATCCGATCATAGTTGGCTATCGGAGGGTGCCGAATGACTCGCCAATATTCAAACTCGTGGAGAAAGGAGATATCCACGGGCTGCTTTGCCTAGTTCAAGAGGGCAAGGCGTCCCTCCGGGACTATGACGAAGAAGATAGATCTTTGCTTGGGGTATGTCTTTCCCTATCGTTACCATTTGCAGGCATTTTTAGTGACTGAAATTAGCATGCAATGCAGTATGGGCATCTCGAATTAATCAGCCTACTCATTGAACATGGCGCAGATGTCAATTCAGTCGAAAAAAATGACGTGCTTGGAATTGCTCTTCCCCTACTTTCTTATGTAAAGTTCTCCAACTGGTATACTGGTAGAACCGAGGAATTATTGCGCCTCCTTCTCGAAGCTGGAGCGGATCCGATGCTTGCAGATAAGTTTGGGTATACTATGTGCCTTTACTTAATAGATTATGGAACGGTAAGCATATATCTAGGATCGACTGAAAACATTTAAGAGTAACTAGACTTTTCAGGCTTTGATGCGGTACGGCAGAGAATTCATAGACACTGAGGAGACGAATGCCGACGGCAAAACCTTACTTCTGCAGGCTTTCTATTGGCATGGACGTTCTCGTCAATTTATAAAAGGTCTTTTTAAGCTCGGCGCTGATTTAGCGCTCGAGACAAACATGGAAATACGTGCCTCCACATTGTGCTCGACATGGCGCATCGTCGGGCAAAGTCAGGCTTTGATTATTACACGACTTTTGACCTTAAGAGAGACTTGCTGGATTGCTTGGGCTATGGCGCTAATGCCCACGCGATTAATGATGCCGGAGCCTCGCCTTCTGACATCGCGTATAGTAGGGTGGATGATAAAGTGTATGGCAGCATGTTAGCAGATGTGTGGTACGCCGTTCTTGTTGAACGGGGACTTGACATCCCAGAGTTTTTCAACCTGTACTCTTGGGAGAAACGCTTTACTTCCAGGTACATCAAGGCAGATTACTACTGCGCGTGCAAGTTTGTGGACCGGCCTGGAAATGCGCTTGGTGTTTCTCACCGCGAGCTCCAAAGTCTGGTGTTCCGCGAGCTCAGCATATACTTCAACATGGTGTAGTACCACTAGCCTTGCCTATAGAGCCTGTCATGTAATAACCACTCCAAGGTCAACGTATTCCAGCTGTTATATTGGAACTGTCTAGTCATAATGGCC
>MU001679.1:3497-161180 GCA_010093515.1 Lineolata rhizophorae | reverse complement strand
AAAAAAAAAAAAAAAAAAGAAGAAGAAGAAGACTTAATAGCCTTGTAGCTGCTGAAGAGGCTCGATGAAGTATAAGCCTGCCAGTAAAGCAATGCCAAACGACCGAAACCTGAAGAGCTCCATAGTTGGGTAGGGCCTTAAACACGAAGTTGAAGTCCAAGCATCTACGGCTTTTCCGCTCCGCCATTTCATTCTCCATTGCCAGGCGTTAATAGAGCGCGACTAATGCTTAAGAACCTAAGTATTTATTCGTTACCTATAAGTCGAAAATGTGTTCCAGGTATAGATTATGAATGTGCCACGATGCAGACCTAGCTCGTTCGCGTGATCGAGCTGGCACGTGATCCAGCTTTTTGTGTGTACCTAGTGGCTCAGCTCCTGTCTAACCTAGGTTTTCTACAGTACAGACTTTCCCCACCACCTAACGTCTCGACTGGGGTGCTGCGTTGGACGACTGGCTGTTGGAACTGCATGTGAGTATGGCCCGTGCAATCATCTGCACCGGGATCTGATCGGCTGATCCCTGCCCGATGACGTGGGGCCCAAGGCGTCCTTGGCCGCATCCCTGTCGCACTCCGATCCAAGCCTACGCGTTCCACCGTCCATCACGGCGTCGTCGACATACTACGTAGTCGTTTGCTTGTCTCCTCCCTCTTCACAGGCCTGTTCGCTTGGTTATACTCTCGCGTAGCCGTCTTCTTGTGGGAGTCCTGAGTCCTGTCAGGCGGTGTTTCGCCCCAGATACCACCATCTCTACCGCAGCCATGGCTCCGCCGAAGAGCCCTGGTCTGCAGACTAACATGGACGTCGACTACGTGATCTGCTATCGGTTTACAAGTGCTGGCAAGTTTACCGCTTCCTCGTTTGAACTCTAGCGATTGATAGACGCTGACAACTGCCATTGCAGACAGGTCTGAAGCGACTGCACAGTTCGAAAAGCTCACAAAGGCATTGCAGTCGGTCGGGTTGGACACTGAAGTGCGCAATGGGGCGAGCCAGTCGCTCCTCGTCTTTGTCAAGGTCGCATCGCAAGAGCATCTGTACGGGGAGGTTTTCCGATCGCGGTGAGTGGGCAGTCTGCAGGTATCTTCAAGTTGCGTCCATGGCAGCAGATTGCCTGACTGGTTCAAATAAAGAGTCAAGGACTGGATCCACGGCGTGAGAGCCGCAGCTCCGAAGAAAGAAACCAAAGAGGCACTCGAGTCTGATCCGCTGAACGAGGCTGAGCGCCTGCGAATTATCTACCAGCTCATTACCAATTCCCCGACAGAAGGAGGCGCTGGCATCACACCGAAAGAAGGGGAATGGAAAAATGTGGAGTCGATATTCGCACTGCATGACCACGCGTACAACAAGGAGTGGATCAAGAAGTGGAGCACAGCGTACTTTCTAAAGGCGGAAGATCTAGACGCTATTCGGGACAGACTTGGCGAAAAGGTAAGGCGGTGTATAATGATTGTGGAAATTAGGTTTGTATCGTTACTGACAGACAATTCAGATTGGGTTTTACTTTGCGTTCACGCAGTCATATTTCGCATTCCTTGTCTTCCCAGCCGTCTTCGGCTTTTCCGCTTGGACATTACTTGGCCAATTCTCGCCCGTCTACGCTATTGTGATTAGCCTGTGGTGTATCATCTTTACGGAATACTGGAAGCATCAGGAATATGATCTCGCGGTGCGCTGGGGTGTTCGCGGGGTTTCGTCGATTGAGACGAAACGGAAAGGATTCCAACACGAGAAGGAGATCACGGACCCTGTTACCGGGGAGACAGTCAAGTATTACCCGGCCAAGAAGAGACTTATGCGGCAACTGCTTCAGATTCCATTTGCTCTGGTTGCAACGATTGTGTTGGGCACTCTGATCGCTACTTGCTTCGGAATTGAAATATTCATCCGAGAGATATACAATGGCCCTCTCCAATTCGTTCTGGTAAGTCTTCTCCAAAATCTCGATGAGACTTCTGTCTGACATTATGTAGGTATTCCTGCCAACTGGGATTCTCACTACATGCCTTCCGATTCTCACGGCCATCCTCACAAACTTTGCCTCTCAACTCAATTCTTACGAGAACTACGAAACCGACTCTTCCTACGAGACCGCTTTTACGCAGAAGATTTTTGTTCTCAACTTTATTACATCTTACCTCGCCATCTTTCTAACTGCTTTTGTCTATGTTCCGTTTGGCAGCTGGATCATCCCCTATCTTGACATCTTCAGCGTCACTGTCAAGCCATTTGCCGAGAACGAACAGCAGCTCAAGGCTCCTGAGGAGGGGTTTACCATTAACCCAGACAGACTGCGTAAACAAGTCATTTATTTTACTGTGACGGCGCAGCTAGTGAACCTGGGTATGGAAGTGGTTGTGCCGTATCTGAAGCGGAGGGGATTTGCGAAATTCAAGAAAATGCAAAGCGACCGCGCCGCTAAGAACGGAGGAGGCACGGCCGACGTCGCGGCGAACGACCCGCCAGAGGAAGCAGCTTTTCTCGCCCGAGTGCGGAACGAAGCTGAGTTGGATGTGTATGACGTGACGACGGATCTGCGAGAGATGGTGCTACAGGTACGCCCTTTGTCGTTAGACTCCGTAGCATTGGAGATACTAACGATTCCTTCAGTTCGGCTATCTCGCGCTGTTCTCCGTCGTATGGCCCCTTACAGGGGTCTCCTTCCTCATCAACGACTGGGTCGAGCTGCGGGCCGACGCTATCAAGATTTGCGTCGAGATGCAGCGGCCCACGCCCTGGCGCGCCGACACCATCGGACCCTGGCTCGACTCGCTCTCTTTCCTCGCCTGGCTCGGCTCCATCACCACCTCGGCCCTGGTCTACATGTTCTCGCACGACGGCGTCGGCCACGTTGGCACCCCGGCCGACATCAAGGCCTGGGCGCTGCTGCTCTGCGTCTTCCTCTCCGAGCATGCCTTCCTGCTCGTCCGCTGGGCGGTCCGCATCGCGATCGGCAAGCTCGACTCGCCCGGCCGCCAGAAGGAGCGCCGCGAGCGATTCTTAGTCCGACGCAAGTACTTCGAGGAGAGCCTGGCGGCGCTGGAGCACGCGCCGAAGCAGTACGGCGAGGAGAATGTGGCGTTAGCGACGGGAGAGGATGGGGTCAAGATCAGCCGGGAGAGCCTGGAGGAGGAGGCGAGGAGGCAGAGTGAGCATGGGATGAGTCTTGAAGAGAGATTTTGGGGGAGACAGAAGGGCTGGAGGGAGTGTGCGGAGGTGGGGAAGAGGTTGATTGAGAGAGCGTCCACGGAGGCCGGGGAGGGGAAGAAAGAGCAGTGAAAAGGCGAAAGTTACGGCTTGGCGGGTGGTAGGCTAAGGTGGATGAGTGGCCTTTAGTCGTATGGAGCAGCGGGCTGAAATTGACATGATTTAATGTGTGACGGTCCAGTTTGTTCATCCCTGAAAAGCACCGAGCGTATTTTGGTACGATGAAGCCATGGCACATGTATTTCAGACATTCGTGTTGACTACTGTATCATCATAATTAGTAACGTAGGGCCCAACATACAACATCTGACATCTTAATTCCTAGGTTTTCGATAGCTAAATACTTATGCGGGTATCCAGGTTAGCCGAGGTGCAATTTAAAAGCCCTAAATGGTTTTGGCGTACCTAGCTACCGGAATTATTACGATGCGGACTTCTTAGAAGTAGCGGATGCGGCAATCGTTTTGGAAAAGTGCCAGGAACACAGGATATATTTTGTTCGGTGTGCCAAAGCTAAATGAACCCGAAATCTATACACCATGAGGCGTATTGACCTTTCCCATTTTGTTCTCCCATTCAACGCCACAATTGCCAAAGCTATCATACAGCACACCCGTTACAGGCAATATGCCCAATCCCTGAATGCATCAACGGCGCCTCCGCCACACGCCCATAGCCAAAGCCATCTAATCCACAGTCACGCCCTTTGCCCGCAGATCCGTCTTGGCCTGCTCAATCTGCTCCATGAGTTCTTTATGCGCATCGGGCGTGTCGTTGAAGGTCAGGACGCCCCAGCCGAGGCGGGCGAGGAGGTAGGCGCCGAAGGAGACGAGAGCCCAGAGGGGAAGCTAATGAGATAATTGTATGTTAGAGCCTGTTCTTCTGGGACAAGAAATGTGGGGATATGCTGGGGAATCGGAACTCGAGCCGAGTTTGACCGAATTTGCGGAGTGGCTGCGAGATGATTGTGCGAGTGTGGAATCACGGCAGAGGGTCGTACGACGGGTATTATTTCATCCTGGACCTTGGCGGAGAAGGGGATGAGGCCGAGGAAGCAGGCGAGGTAGATCTAGGGGGAAGTAGGTTAGCTGTCTGTCATTGGCTTAGGGACGCCGAACAATTTAGATTCGGTGGGCGTACGGAGGTGATGAGGAGAGCAACGGAAATAGTTTGCTGAGCACGCGTCATCTTGCTGGTGGAAGAGCACACCGTCGTCGTTTGGCAAGGGAGTGAATGGAAGTTATAAATGATGGCCCGGGGAACGTGGCGCAATGCAGTCGACGTTCTCGCAAGCTCGCTTGTCGGGGTGGCTCTCGTGCACGTGATGGGCAACACCTCGATTTCAGCAACAGTACAGCCCCATAATCCTCCCTATGACAACTTGCACATTAGAACTCTACTCTGGCTTTATCGCATGGCTTGTAAATAAAAAAAGTTATGATCTACGTTTGAGGCTCTTGAGGAGCTATAGAAGGCTAAGCAGCCGAGCTTCGGAAGAAGAAACGACCCCTCCGTACTTGAACGACACCCTAAGAACGTCCTTAGGCGTCAATGACCACAGTATGTTCCGTGGAAAGGGCTTTGCCTAGGACCTATTGGACAGCCTGGCGGTGCTGGATTTTCGCTTTACCGTCTGAGGCTGCTATGGTCGCAGGGACCAGATCGATAAGCCCTGCAGCTTGTTCACGAGAGATCCCGAGTCCCGAAACTGGATTCCTGTATACCGAGTAGGAACCTAGCGTCGGACGCTCTGGCAGCTGTTCCCCTTAGTCGATTTTGGGCTGGATGTTGTGCCTTCCAACCAGGTAAATCAGTATTTCCCCTCTCCCTGCGTTCCTACCACGGACTTCATGGCCGTGGCATCCCTTTGGAAGCTTGGTCGTCCTTAACGAGAGTGAAACATCCTTTCCACATCTTTCCCTTTCGAATCGTGCCACCAATAATCTTCTTCATATTCAACGACATATGAGCCTTTCAAAAGACAAGTCCTTAATTTTCTAGATTAGGGACACCTGCTTATATTACATACGTCTGGCTACACTCAGGATCACGCGCATTCATTTTTTTAAGTTAGGGTCGCCGTCAAAGTACGAGACCATGGACTGGTCCGCTGGCTTCTTTCAGGTGGAATTCTGGAAGATCGATGGCCAGGAGCAGTCCCTAGTGGCTTTTGATCGTTACCTCAAAAACGAAGACCTGAGCCAAATATTTCAATTCTGGCCGTGGTTGACTCGACTTGGTCTCCTGGAGAATACGCCTGCGTCTTGTGTCGCTCTCCAGATACTAGCTGACCACAGTAAAATCGGTACGTGCTCCCCTTTCAAGCCGATTTCCGGGAGCATTTTAGAAGCGCCCTAATGCCTTTTAGAAAGGGTGAAAGAAGCCTATGCGGATAGTGGCATCCTGAACGAGTGCTTGAATGCACTGAATCCGCAGAGCGGCCATCAACATGTAAATGAGCAGTTTTTGCGCGTCATCGGGAATTGTTGTGCAAATAATGGTATGTCCACCTCTACTGTATCTACTTACAACTCGTTTAAAGGGAATGAGTATTAATCCTCGGGTTTCCATATAGACGATAACCGGAGAGTCACAATTGCGTATATGAGACAATTGTCAGCTTGCGTATCGAGGCAAGATATTTATGAGACAGCCATCAAAGCACTTTTCAACATCTGCAACGAGAATTCGGACACACAGAAGGCCGCTCTTGCTTCAGGGTTGGACATTCAGTTGGCACAAAGCCTTTGCGAGAACTGGGTCGATTTGGAGTCTCCCGAAACCGAATACGTTGTTGACCTCTTGTTCTGGATGAATGAGCACATGTCCGACGAGTACACGTTACGCGCCGGTGCGAAGCATGTCCAGAACATTGAATCGGCAGCCGAACGTATCGATAGCTTTGAATGCTATGTAAATCTCGTTTGGGTCGTCCTGACGTACCTAAAAAGTGCCCCGTTTCGTTCTATGATCGCAGGCGACTGGGTTAATCACAAATCGGTCTTTGGTCTCGTTAAATCTATCGCGAGCCAGCGCGAAAAGATCAAGGCCAATTGGATGCAACAACGTAGCACGATCCCGACGGCATCTGATGACCTGTCTGAGGACCTTGCTGATATGCACTCCCAACTCGACGGTATTCAGCGCGAACTCCTGTATGCACTCGCGGAGTTGTCTTCCGAGCCATCATTCTCGAACCATGGCGCGGTCTCAGAAACCGTGATACGACTCAATCATTGGCTTCACCATGGCTCATCCGAGCTCGAGCGTACAGTCGCATGCATCATGCTTGGCAATCTTGCAAACAACGACGGCACGTGCAGGCGCATGGTCCTAAAAGCGGACTGTCACATCGCAGTCCTCAGGATACTTCATAGGGCTGATGGGTCGAAAGAGCGTCTCGAGACCACATTCGCGGCTGCTCAGTTTCTCAAGAATTTGGCAAAGCCGCCGCAGACTAAGCCCCACATCGGACTAACAGGGGTAAAGGCCGCATTGCGAATAATGCAAGCTTATCCAGGGGAGCCTAGATTGGTTCTGCAGGCTGCTGGATTGGTTCGCGCACTCGTACAGGGCCAGAGGGACACCGCAGCGTACGTGGTCACAGGACAGCGGCTACTTCCGGACTCTAGCGAGCTATCTTCGCCGGCCATGATTGCAAGTTCCGAGCAAGATGCTTCCTCAACAGTCGTCGGGCCAGATGCCTCGCAAAGTGCTTCCAAACGCCTCACTCCGCCTATGTCCGCAACGGAGAACCAGGATTCCGCTAAATTGCCGAGTCCTCTCACTATCCTTTCAAGCTTCCTCAATTCCGGGCCAGCATTCGAAAAACATGTTTCTACGGAGATTGCATGCGCCGTCGTTGCTCTTGTTCGCACTTTGTCGAACGCGAGAGACGCGGAGACAGCTGCAGAAACTGCAAACCCTCTTCCTGCTACGCCTGGGGACGTTCAGTCTCATTCTGAACCGCCTCGGGATTGGGGCGGGCAAGGCAAAGGCAAAGGCAAGATGCTCGCTACTTCGGCAGTTGACACCGTGCTCGACCGCCTGGTTCGGATGGATAGAGTGCCCGAAGCCATTCTTCGGTTGTTAATAGACGAGTCCGATCTAGCACGCTGGGAGGCGCTGGTTGGACTAGGCCACCTAGTTCGGGTGGATAAAGGTGCTAGAACGGTTAGGGATGCGCTCAAGAACTCACGGGAGAGTGGAAAGATCTTCGAAGTTCTCAAGGACATGATTTCGGCCAGTCAGTCGGGGCCCTTCTCCTCCAAAGTTGAACTGGAAAATGTTGAACGAGCCTTTGAAGGTGTGACGGACGAGAATGAAGTTAAACATAAAGGTCAGCACTGCAATATTCCGAGTGGTGAGAAAGCTTACAACACCCCTAGCAACGCCACCACCGATGCTGATTCCAACCCCTTCTTGTGCACTTTATCCTCTGCTTCTACTCCTACCACTGATACCGACATTCCCCATTTTTTGACCAATCGATCTGACAATGCAACAGATCCGGCGCCAAGTGCGCTCTCGAAGACGTCCTCGAGGCCCAAACATGCCCCTTCGCGCGCCCAAATGAACAAGAGCAACGTCGAATTTGTAGTGCGACTCTTGATCAATGCTCGATTTGACGGCACCACGGAAGCCGAAAGAAAGGATGAGGACATATTGGACAAGAGACTTCTGGAATTGGCGGAACAAGCGGAGGGGTCGCACAGAGTTCCCAGCAAAAACAAGGAGTGAATCAGTAGGTGTGGAGATCGGTCGAATAAGGGCATTGCTTCTGGTGTATGGGTACAGTTTGCCTAGCAATTTCTATATAGATAGACGAGATAGACGGCAACTAGTAGAACGTTCGTTTATTACAGCTCGTAGACTATTTTAGAATGTGCGACCTTGAAACGATTAAACCGTCGATAAGTGCAGTGGTTTTATTTAACTTTAGTTGATGCATTAAAAATTTTGGGAGTTTCAGAGCTAGAAAAGGTAATCCAGCTAATATTGACACTATGATAGTAAGGGCATTGCAACTCTGTCATACCCCATACATCTTTGTGCGCTTTGAAATTTCTGTCAAATGGAGCTATATAATATCCAAGACACATAAAATTTACGAAAAACTCGAACGAAATATGCGACATAAATTGTCTTGTAATTATCGTAGTTCTGATCACCATTCTTCGCTAGTTGGAGTATCTTCAGATTCTAAACCCCAAGAAAACATTCTTTAAATCAAATAGCAAACCAAACAGACATTAACCGACACTTCGTTCTCATAGCTTCATACCTGCGTGCGCATCCCACCCACCACACTTACAATGTGTACACGAATTCCGGATTCTCCCGATCCGTCAGATCCAACCACTCCTGGTTCTCCAACTTGACGTAGCCCGGCGCATTCCTAATGGCCTCCTTCTTCCTATTCATATGCCTGCAATACCACCAGATGAAGACGATATCCAGCACGCACAGCGACCAGCAGACGATGATGGTGACCTCGCCCGAGACGTATCGCGGCGCCTCGTCGGCGCGGAACGTCTGCGGCCCGATGATGTTGCCGACGCAGTACGCGACCAGGTACATGGCCGCGACGGTCGTCTTCTTGGTGTAGCCGGCGACGTTGGAGCTGATGAGGCTGAGCAGCGCGACGAAGGGCGTCGCGGCGGCCATGGTGAGGTAGAAGCCGGCGAGGCGGCCGCCATCGTTTTCGAGGGGGAGGGCCACGATGAGGATGATGCCTAGGAGCGCGGTGAGGAGGCCGCTGGTCGAAATTAGTAGGCGGTGGCCGAAGCGGTCGCCTAGGTAGCCGCAGAGGAGCAGGGAAATGACTTCAACGGCGCCGCCTGGGGTGCCGTAGAGGAGCGATTGCTCGGGCGTGAAGCCGAAGCCGACAATGAGCTGGGAGAAGAAGTTCGTGATGCCGCCTGCGGAAAAGAATATTAGATTAGCCAGTCGTACAGAACGAAGAATCTAGGGCTGAATGGAGTGCAAATAAAGTTCAGTGCAGAAACCCACCATTGGGGATATCGGCCACGAGCGAATAAAACACAAAGGCCCACGTCAGCGGGTCCTTTAGGGCCTCCTTGACCTGATAGAACTTCCAGTGTTTATTTCCGACACCCTGTTGGTTGATCCTGATTCTCTCAATTGCTAGGATCCGATCCTCCTTGTTGAGCCAACGACAGTTCATCTGGTTGTCAGGTACTGCCCAAAGGAAGATGACGCCCATGGCGGCCGTTAGAAGGCCTGTTACTAGGAAGACAATCTTCCAGGGCGCAATGGCGCTCCCATGCTTGGCGCTGCCCACGGCGATGCCGTACGCGACTAGGCCACCGAAGATTTGAGCCCAGCCGTTGAAGGAGAACCAGATGGCGGTGCGAGTTCCTTGTTCTTTCTTGGTATACCACTGCGAGGTAAAGAGAGCAAACCCTAGAAAGAAGCTTAATATTTCATTGTTGCTTGAGATAGGCGAGGGTGGGGGTAGTTACCTGGAGTGACAGCGGCCTCGAACAGGCCGAGGAAGAAACGAATGGCAATAGCGCCAGCATAATTTTCTACAGCTGCGAAACAGGCGAGGACGGTGCCCCACATGATGATGTTGAAGGCAGAGTACTTCCCGAGAGGGAGGTACTGGAGAAGGCGATTGGTGGGGAATTCCCATGCTAGGTAGCCAAAGTAAAATAGACTGTTATAAAGTTAGTAATTGCTGGTGTAGAGGCTGTAATCATATAGAATAGTAAGAGAGAGTTCCAAGAGTGAAATGTAATGATACGTATGGGTAAATAGATGCATTCGACATTAAGAGACGGACATTCGGTAGGCCACATGAATTTCAAAAAAGGAGGAAACGGTTATGAAAATATAAGACGAAAGAAAAAAGCAGAGGTGGACAGTAATTTGCCCACATTGAAGTGCAAGCAAACGAAGAGCATAGCATAATCAGGACAGGAGCAGAAGCATTGAGACCTCAGACTATTGCTTACCTTCCTAGCCATGAATAATCCTGGCCAGACAGATTCAGGTCCTCCCTCAGTCCCATGATAGACGCATAGCTCAAAGTTGTCTTATCCAAGAAGTTCAGACCATAAACAACACACATAATCTTCGCACCAAGGTGTACTAATGTCAGCATTCAGATTCAAGCCTCGCATTCAATGGGACCACCTACGGGCATGAGATGCCAGTCAATCGTCCTCAGCAGCCGGCGATTCGTCTCCTCGTCGATATGGATCACTTGTCCACCGTACTGGGCGAAAGCTTTCAATGCCTCGTCCGCGTCAACGGCGTGCTTGAGTACTTTCTCCGGCTGGACCTCTCCCGCACGGATGGCATCCGCAGAGATGCCCGGGATGGGCTCTTTCTCGACATCGCGTTCCGAGGCCGTCTTGTCGCTGTCACGGCGGTCGGAAGGCGTTTCAATTGACTTCGTGTCAGCCATTCTGACTACGCCGCTTTCAATCCCGCTGAATAGACGTGACAGTGGAGTAGAGCTCTGGAACGCCTCTACATTTCCTCAGGTAACGCCTTGTCCCTAATATATGGGCCCCGTCGTACGAGCACCCTGACGATCGAGTGCATATCGTCGGTGGCCCCGCCCATCCCATCCACTTTTGCCCTTTCTCTCGCGCACAAGTGCGCGCAAGGCACGTCGGCCTTGCAGCCATCCTTGCCCGCGTCGGGGGTCATCGTCGGCCGGTCCCAACATTCGCTGATAAGGTTGTCCCACGTCGCTGGCGCCCACGCAGTGCCGCCCTTGTTGATCCTACTCAAACAAAGGCCCGGGATCACAGGTCTCGCGTGCGAGCGGGAGACGAGCGCGGCAATAAGGCCGGTCGGGAACAACCACCGTCATCGGGACGACGATCTGTTGATCGCCTTGCGGTTGGGCGGGCCAGGGTCCTCCGTCCCGCACGCTCGAATAGGCAGGTCTGTGCAGGAGGAATTTCAGCAAGGGGTCGCTGATACGCCGATAAGTGAGACATTTCGGACAGCGTCACTGGCCGGGAGGTCCCTTCGTTAGGTGGGTTTGTCGGAAAGAACGATGTTGACATCGGGAGTGGGTGTGGCGCCCGGCAAGCTTATCCTGGGCGGGGCACGGCAATGCTTGATGATGCTTGAGGCTTGCCGCAGCGCGTCGATGCCGGATGCGGCATCGTCGCTGAGCGTCCGGCCGGAGGTTCATTGCTGTCTCGAGCGATGCACGCGGAGGGACTCGGTTTCCCTCGCGGGGTCTCTCTCCGAGCTTTCTCCTGCACGTTGATAGTGCGCGCGGTTGGCCGGGGCAGGTATTCGCGACCTGACGCCAGGCTAAAGTTGCTGTTGTTGTCTACTTGGCGCTCTATCGTGACTGGACCTCAACTCCAATCCGCATCCGCAAAAAGAGTCGGCTTCATCGAATCTGCGGACCAATTGCTCTGTCAATTGTCCTCGTAGCATGGAGCAATTCCTCTCCCCGCCCCCCGCCCAAGAGCTGCATGGCCCCGCGCTTCAAATGCCGGCATCTAACGGGAGTGATCCGCGGCGTGACCATCACCTGATGTTGCGCACCACCTGTCTGGACTCCATCCAAGCCATCTTCACGCATAAAAGATGAAATACCTCCAGTCTTCCGCCCCCTTCCAGGCCATTGCATGATATGTCGCGGCTTTCGCGCCTCCTCATCGTCGCAGCCATCATCATTCCCACCGCCACCATACTTTTCTCGCGCATCATGGCCACCACCAGCTCCATCCCCAAGCCCTCGTCCTCCAAACCAACCGCCATAGTGATCGGCTCCGGCCTCGCCGGCCTCTCCGCCGCCTCCACCCTCCTCTCCCACTCCATCCCCGTGCGGCTCCTCGAGCGCGCCCCCAAGCCCGGCGGGAACAGCATCAAAGCCTCTTCTGGCATCAACGGCGCGCCGACGCGCTGGCAGCCCGGCCCCGAGCCCGACACCCTGTTCTACAGCGACACGGTGCGGTCCGCGGGCGGCGCGTGGGCGGAGGACACGGCCCGAAGGGAGAAGCTGGTCAAGACGCTGACGGACGGCAGCGCCGGGGCGGTCGAGTGGCTGGTAGACGGCAAGGGCGTCGACCTGACCAAAGTCGCGCAGCTGGGCGGCCACAGCCGCGCGCGGACGCACCGCGGCCAGGGCAAGCTCCCGCCGGGCGCCGCCATCGTGACCGCTCTGCTCGGCCAGCTGAACGCGAGCCCGCTCTTTGCGCTCGAGACCAACTGCACCGTGACTAAGGTGCTCCGGCCGCCCGCGGGCCGGCCCGCCGCGGGCGTCGAGTACTCGTGCGCGTCCGCGGGCGCGTCCGAGCAGACGACGCGCGCCGTCGCCGGCCCCGTCGTCTTCGCGACCGGCGGCTTCGCCGGCGACGCCCACGGCCTGCTCGCGCGCCACCGGCCCGACCTCTCCGGCTTCCCCTCGACCAACGACCCGCACCCGGGCAGCACGCCCTTGCTGACCGCCGCCGGCGCCGCCACGCTCGACATGGCCCGCGTGCAGGTGCATCCGACCGGCTTCGTGGACGCGGCGGCGGCGGGCGCGCCGCTGAAGTTCCTCGCGGCCGAGGTGCTGCGCGGCGAGGGGGGCGTGCTGCTGAGGCCCGGACAGGCGGGGCTGGAGCGCTTCGTCAACGAGATGGAGACGCGCGAGCACATCACGGGCGCCATCACGGCGGTGGCTGGCGTGCCGGATGAGCTTCCGACCAAGCAGTGGGATGTCAGCATCGTGCTAGACGAGGGCGCCTACGAGGCCGCCAAGTCTCACATCGACTTCTACATCTTCAAGGGCTTGATGCGCAAATCTACCGTGGGCGAGCTCGGCCAGGGAGCGCAGGAGGCGCTGCAGGCTTACGCCGATGCCGCGGCCAGCAAGGCCGAGGACAAGTTCGGCAGGAAGTCCTTCGGCCACTGGCGTCTCGAGTCGGTACAACCCGACTCCGTCGTGTATGTCGGCCGCGTCACGCCTGTGGTGCACTTCACCATGGGCGGCGTAGCTATCGACGAGCGGGCGAGGGTCTTGGACGATGGAGGCAAGCCGATTCCGGGCTTGTGGGCTGCGGGCGAGGTGGCGGGCGGGGTGCACGGAGATAATCGATTGGGAGGGTCGAGTCTGTTGGAGTGTGTTGTTTTCGGGAGGATTGCGGGCGAGGAAGTTGCGGCGAGCATTGGCGGTGGTGCTACCGAGCAGACGAAGGAATAGGGGCCGCTAAATTGCGGGGTGAAATTGTGGACTCAGGAATTAGGTTTGTTTTTATGAATGGGTTTGAGTTGGAGTTGAGGGCTCTGAAGTCAAACGGCACTTCTAATGGAACATTGGGGGAGTTATTTGCTTGTTGCATGATCATTTGATGGATAGTCTGATCACTGCTATGTAGCCCTTCCGAAAAATTTATTTACGAGTTGCCAATGGAAACTATCAGCTGGCTAGATATTGTTTTATAGAGAGCACGTTATAAAAGAGCTAGCACTTCATCGATGTATGCTAAAGCACCTAAGAACACTTGGAGCAATTCAAATGCTACAAGGGATTAGAATTATTGGCGAACTCGGTGATATTTGGTATATTAAATGAACATGTATTCCTAGACAAATGTATCACGCGTATAGGATAACAAGAAAGTGAAAGGCGAAGTTTGCTGCTTAAAGACCTCTCGGGTCTAGACCATTGATGTGGAGTATTTACATGCAGCATTACCACCGCCATTGCGATTTCCGACCACATTCAAATGTACACTCCCGAAACAAACTACACTGTTACTGCTCTAACCTCACAGCGCTCTTCGTTTCAAGTAATACAATAAACTCATAATGGCCTTAAAGTCTACCTACAGAGGCACATGCTGCCCTGCCCATGCAATCATTATTAAGTATCCTTCAGAACTAGAACTGAAGTTGCAAACCTCAACCGTAGTATCAAACTCACACACTCGCCAAGCCAATCTCTCTTCATTTCAGAGCCACCAGGTATCCATCCACACGAATCCTACAAACCACCTCCCAAGGAACGCACGCACGCATATTAAAACTTCCCCTCCTGTACATGCCCAGCGCACCACTTCTCACTCAGAACTCTCTCAACCCGTCTAATAAGCGCCCGCCTCTTGTCCCGCCCTCGCCAACTCCTCAAACACCCGCGGGGGCAACTTATATTTGACCAGCCCCGCGTACACCATGAGGTCCATACTCGTCTGGAGCAGCTGCTGCGCAATCGCGTTCCTATTCGCGTCCTCAAACTGGCTGCTCCTGAGGAGCTCTCTCTGGCGCCCGCACGCCGTGATCGTCCACATGAGTAGGTGTCCCACGTTGCGCGCCACCGGCGCTGGCAGCTGGCCAAACGTGGCCGCAGCATGGCGAATCGCATCGACGTTACCGTTGGCGGCCAATGGGAGTAGATTCATCCCCTGGATGAGGTCCAGCGCGTCAGCCCAGCGGCCCTGCGAGACCCGCCTCTTCGCCTCGGCTAGCTGCAGCAGCATGGCGCACGTGTCGCGGTTTGTCGAGCGCACGTGCCGGTAGAACATGGCGTGCCCGTTGTACAGGCTGATCATGGCCTTGGCCAGTTCTTCGGGGTCCTCAATGGTCATCAGGCTCAGCGTCGCCAGCAGGCCCTTGTCTTGATTAGTCGGCGGACCGCGCTGCTGTGCGCCCGCCTGCGCTTGCCCGTCGGCAGCATCTTCTGCGGCGTCGACGCGGCGAGGGCGAAGCGGCTCGAGGCGGATTGGTTCGGCCCCAACCTCAACAGCGATGGCTTCGGCGAGGGCGCGATTCAGGATGCCAACGACGGCGTCGTAGTCCTCAGCGAGATGGAACAGCAGGACAGCGTCTGTGGTGCGGCCGTTGTCGTCGGCCACGCTAGCCGCCTGAACCGTGACCGTCTTGAGGAACTCCTTAGGATCCTGCAGCCTTATGAGTGGCAGGCGGCGCTCGATGGTACCGCGCTGTCGGGCGCCATCTGCGCGGATATCGCCGATCAAGCCAGCAAACTCGCGAGTCTCTAGCACAAGTTCGCGGAGCGCCTCGTGACATAAGGCCGTCTGAGACTGGCCTGCGGCACCGGGCAGGTCGCCATTGAGGCAAATGAGAGCAAGATAATCGACGGCGGCCTCGGAGTGGGCCCCGCGGAAATCGCGTGTGTAGTAGCCAACCATACGACCAAAGTTGAGTTGCGGCTTCTCGCGCGTCGTATAGCTCAGCAAGTCGGTCTCGGCCGCCGCAGCGGGATGCAGTCCTGATGAGACTCGCAAAAGCCCGTAGTAAGCGAGCCCAATAGAGACGTGCACAGCTGAGACGTAGTTGTGCGGGTAGAGGTAGGCGACTGCCTGTTCGAACATGCCCGCGAGGATCTGCATAACGAAGAAGACTGTGTACGAGCCCGGCTCGGTCGCGTTCTGGAAGTGGCGCTGGCCGATCTCAGTGATGCTGGAGCGCAGCTCCTGCAGGCCGAACGTGTCGCCTGCGCTTTCCTCGACGCGGCTTGACTCTCGTGCTAGCGCGAATTGCAACCAGAGCCAATCTTCAACGTCGTGATTGATATCGTCGAAGCTGCGCTTATGCAAGTCGCAACGGCCGATGATTTTGTAACAAGCCAGACGGTACGGGTCGATGGCGTTGGCGGCCGCGTCGGCGGAGCCGGCACCTGACGATGTCGCAGCCGCAGCGCGAGACCGGGCTATGTAATCTGTGTTGATGCGATTTTGGAGCTCCGGTGGGAGACGGCCTTCAGCATTCCTCGTGTACGCGCCGAGGTAGCTGACAAAGGCACGATCGATGCTGCGCATAGAGCGCTCGTTGTCTTGCACATACTTGTACGCCTCGGCCGCTCTGCCAGAACGGAGGAAGAAGTAAATGACGATCCAACAGTAGTCCTCGTCCATTTGCTGGAACCGCGAAGGATCTGCGCTGAATTCGCGTCGGGCTAGCAGGACGCGAATATAGGCGCGCACTTGATTGACGGGCGTTGGAACACCTCCAACACTGGCTTCGCGCGGGTTCCTCTTGATAATATCCAAGACTTTGCCCCAGAATCTGACGTAGAGACATGAGTCAGTATTGATCGAAGTAGTTGGGAAAGGAAAGAAAGGTAGACATACTGCTCTTCCAGAAACGTCCTCGACCCATTCACAATCCTCTTTCTCAACTCAACTGCAACCGGAGAGTTCGGATTCTCTTCCAAGTACGGCTCCATGTACGTCCTCTCCCTGATCGCATTTGCAACGCCGCTTTCATCCTTCTCGCCTGTAATGTGCACAAGTGCATTGTACGCATCGACTAGCTTGAGCCCCGCTGTTCCTGCTCCTTGAGCCGCCGCCGCCTGCGCCTCCACCTCGGAGAAACCGTGCAGTAACGGGAAGCCCTGCTGCTGTTGCACACGCGCCAGGTTGAGCTCACGCACCTTGGTCGCGAACTTCTCTTCCTTGTCGCGTAGGAAGCGGTCCTCCGGTAGGGACGGCACGTTGGCAGTCGAGACTTTCTCGGCGATGTCGGCGAAACCAGAGGTCTTAGAAGCGCCGTGGACGGCCGGCGAGCCGATTACTGACTTAGTCATCCCGGAAGTGCCAAAAGACATGGTTGGAGCGGTCGGTCCACGACCACGACGCGAGGAGCGGCCGAAGGCGCTCGCGCCGAAGCTGCCATTGAGTCCTGCGCCTTGCTGCTGGTTGTCGTCAGGTTCGGGCTCGTCGGGCCGGACAAGGCCAAAGTGCTGGTAGATGCGCTTGCGCTGTGTATCCCACTCCATCTGGACATTATCTTCAAGGTAGGTGTCGAAGTCGCGTTTGGACTGCTCGAGTGACTCGGAGATGAGATCAAGGGTCGATTGTGCGTGCAGGTTCGAGACGAAGCCGTCCAAATCGGTGTCGACAGCCGCAGATGGCCCAACAGTATTGACCAACGTGTTAAAATCGCGCAGGGACGAGCCGGCCAGAATATAGTGGCTGTAGAAAGAGGAACCATAAGCCGTACTGAATCATAAACGTAGACATAAGTGAGAAACTTACGCCCTGCTATCCCCCTCCGTCTTGCCTTTCTTCGCTTCCTCTGCACTCGGCCCACCACTCCCCAAGTTTCTCACCTTCCTTGCAATGTCAGCCAAGCCCAGCTGCAGCGCCGGCAGTTCGCCGAACTGCGTGCCGCCGTTCTCCAAGTTATTCCTCTTCTTGCCGCGCTCCAGGAGGTGATCAAAATACGCCGCTTGGCCCTGCTGTGACTGATTCAAGTTGTTCTGATTGCTCTGCGGCTGCTGCTGCTGCTGCTGCTGATTTGGCTGAGCAAGCCCGCCTGTCCCAAAGGTGCTGCCAAACATGTTGCCACCGGCGGTAGATTGCTGCTGGCCCGCCTGAGTCGACGTTCCTCCCAAGCCACCAAGACCGCCACCAAGACCGCCCCCAGGACCACCCCCAAGACCGCCTCCAAGACCGCCTCCAAGGCCGCCTCCTCCAAGGCCGCCTCCAAGGCCGCCCCCAAGGCCGCTTCCGAGACTACCAAACTGACTTCCGCTAGCAGGCTTCTGCTGCTGTTGCTGCGCACCAGATGTCGCGCCACCCAGGCTTCCAAACGGGCTTCCGCCTAAACCACCACCGGCCGTGGTCGTCTGCTGTTGTTGCGTACCACCGAACATGCCGCCCCCAGCCGCACTCGTCGTTCCGCCTGCAGCGGCGCCGCCAAGAGCGCCAAACGCGCTACCTCCGGACGTCGGCTGCGAGGTGGTCTGCTGCTGCTGTCCAGTCGTCCCAGCAGTTCCACTGGTCGCGCCTCCCCCTCCAAACAGGCTCAGCGCGGGCCGTTCTGCTCCCGATGCCGCGGCCGAACTAGTAGGCGCAGCGCCGAACGTGCTTCCAGCGGACGCTGGAGCACTCGTTGCCGCTGGCTGCTGCTGCTGTTGCGGCTGCTGTTGCGGCTGCTGTTGTGGCTGCTGCTGTTGCGGCTGCGCGCCGCCGGAGAGACCGCCGCCGAACGCAGGCACTGCCGATGTCGTCGCGGTGCCGGTCGTGGCCGGTTGAGCACCGCCAAAAAACCCGCCGCCCAAAGGGGGCGCCGACGTTGTCGCCGCGGTCGAGGTAGCAGGTTGCGCAGATGACGCAGGCGCGTTCGAAGCTGTATTGCCGAAACCGCCTCCAAGGCCGCCTCCTAGCGCGCCAAATCCGCTTAGGCCACCTCCGGTGCTAGTGTTGCCCGCGGCGGCAGCGGCGCCGCCGCCGCCGCCGCCGAACAGAGAGCCTTGCTTCGGGGCGCCGAAGCCGCCAAATGGGCTAGGTGACGTGCCTGCACCGCTGGTCGCAGCACCACCTGCGCTGGTCGCTGCAGAAGAAGAGCCGCTTCCAAGACTCCCGAAAAAGCTGGGAGTGGGATTTGGTGCAGATGAAGTCGGACGATTCTGCTGCTGAGCGCCAGCGGAGCCGAAAAGGGAGGGCGTCTGTCCGGAGGACGAGGCACCGCCACCACCGCCGAGGTTGCGGAAAAAAGACATCGTCGAGGGTACGGACAGGCGCGGTTAAAGGAACAAATGTTCGTCGGAGGATGCGAGAGAATGTGTAGGAGGTGCGACAATGGTAGTGGTGAAGCAAGTGTCCTCTCGCCTACGCACGGGGAGCAATTGGAGGATGGAAAAGAGGGGGAAAAGGAAAAAAATCGGACGAAGGGAGGAGGAGAAGAAGGAGTTTCCCAGAGGTTGGCGATGGGAAACTCTTATTCTCTTCCGGGGCCGGAGTGTGAGAAGGCACACCTCAAGGAAGAAGGTGCGAAGTTCTATTATTGACAGGGACGCGCCTGCTGTTTTTTTTGGCGCGCGAAAGCTGCGGCTCGGGGAGCTCGCTCGGGCGCCGGATTAAATCCGGCCCCGGCAAGCAATTAGTGCTACGCCAGCCGCAGCCACGTGATGAGGCTCGAAATTACCCGAAACGGCAATTGTGTCTTGACCGGTGATCAAACTTTCATTCAGACTTCCACTACAATGTGTGAAACACTGATATTTATAGAATTTCCACCTTGGGATTTGTGACCCTCAATTTCGTTTTGCTCTCCACCTAATTTACCAACTTTGCTCCTCCGTAGGCGTATTGCACTGAGCGCGATATTCAATTTCAAGAACATTTTGTCTCGCAGCTGTTCCCGGAACTTGATTCGAAGCTACCAAACACAAGCTTTCGAGCGTATGCAAAGCACTTGAGACTGCTCGTAGACTCCACCTAGCACCTCCACACTGCGCCTATGCACTCCCGGGCAACACGCAACACAAACTCAGCCGCCCTGTGCATCCATCTGCAAGGCACCGACTGTTACCGTCGCACCGGGTATCGCGTTTGCGCGTCGCACCCAACCGCCATTGTATTTGATAGGTTTAGCTCCCGTCTCTAACGACGAATGTCTCAACAGGCCTGCTTCATCACGCAGCTTTATCGCCACATGCACTTAGTCCGCCGCTTGGAAGACCAACTGAGTGGGTGGGTTGGCAAGTAACTAGGTAGCAAACGTAGGACAAATTGCCAACGCACCCATCATACAAAGGCAGCAAGAGCCCAAAGTAGAGCAGAATATGCTTGCGCGATGCGTGCTCGATGAGACAAGCAGAGGTTACCGCAGGCAAATAATTCGCTGGATAATTAGGCTTATAAAGGGGAAGGCCATGCCTTCGCATTTGCTTCCGTGCAGAAAAGACAACCCCAAAAGCTTCCGCCAAGGTCACCTAACATCCCACACGTATCCTTCAGACCAATCTTACTTCGCTACCACCAGGCACCAGTGCTTCGCCCCCGCTTCTCCAGCGTAAACTCAACATTACATTCCCCTCTTATCTCAAAACCTCAACTCGACACCCCAACCCGTCATGCAATACGTCCCTGTCCCTACCCCTTGGGACCCTCCCCCCCTCCGCCTCCCTCCCCGCCGCCACCACACCATCCAACCCCACTACGCCGTCGTCTGGCCGCGCGACGGCCGCAACACATCGACGTGGGGCCGCCTCAAAGACGTCCTGACCAACCACGGGCCCGACATGTACGTCAGCATCACGCCGACGGCCACGGCCGTCGACGCGCCGCGGCGCGAGCAATGGAGCGGCTGGGTAGACGTCCCGGTCCGGCGGGGCGTATTCGGACGCCAGGGCTCACGCGCTGGCGGAGTGCGGCAGGAATCACCGGTCGGAGGAGGCAGCGAACGAAGACGAAGGCACAACCACGCAACGCGGTACGACAGCGGGTTGACAGGCACGTTCATGTCCGGCGGAGTGGCCGGGCCCGCGCCGGCGCCGCCCACTCCAGCGCCCACTCCAGGCCCAGGCACGGCGCCGTCTCCGATGCCCGCCGCACACGCGCAGCCGCGGCCCCACTCGCGCCTAACCACCGCGGTCGACAGCGACTCGGGATTATCCACCGACGAGGCCGCCGTGGACGACGACGAAGACGCCTTCTCGGACGGAGAATGGCCGCCCATGCCCTGGGCGCACCGCCACTCCGCCGAACGCTACGACTTCCGCACGCGCAAGTACACGACAGAGCCGGCGTTCGACAGCAACGCTTGGCGAGACGTGCGGTGGCAGCCGGAGCCGAACGGGATCTTTGCCCAGCCGAGGGCGTACCGTACGGTCGGAGGCCAGTGGTGGGAGGTTATGGAGTTGCCTGGGTGGGCAGAGGCGCAGAGGAGAAGGAACGGACAGGGACGGAGAAGGCGGGCGCCATGGTGAAGCGGCGGAGAGAATGGAATAGAGTATATCGGGGGTTTTTCTGGCGTGGCGATATGCGATGGTCAACACTACAAGCAGGAAGAACAAGGATTTTTATAGTTATTGAAGGAAGTGCGGTTCAGAGACAACCCTCGTGGAAGTGCTCCCAGACGCGGACGCCATCCTCAAAGGCGTCTTTAGAAGGGTCGGAAGGGCTTGGTTTAGGCCGCTGGGCGGCGACGGGGAGACCGTTGCGGTCAAGGAGCTTGTTGCACTTGTCGCATGTGTAGCTGCCCTTATGGGCGCTCTTGTGGTAGGCACCGATCATGTCCTATTTGCTTGCTGGTTAGAGATTCTTGTTGGGGAGAAAAAGCGCTTGAATATGCGAACGGGTGCTTGATACGTACCAAGAGATACCGCATATCGTGCTTGCGTTGTCGCGAACAGAGGCAGCGCGTGACGGCTGCATGAAACTTCTGGCCGCCGAGACACTGGGCCTCGATGCTGCTCTTCCCGGTCTCGTTATCGCGCTTCGTAACAGCAAAAGTGAGAGTTGAGGGAATAGCCTCAAGGCAGATCTGGATATAGTTTTGTGTCGTGAGCCATTCCACATCCTCAACCTTCCACGTCCGGTCCAGCCTGATCAAGCTCAACTCACCTTGATAACTTGTTCTTCCCTCCTGTAGTCCACAAAGTCCTCTGGATACGCGCTCCGATAGCCCCTAATCACTTCCTGCGCACTCGGATGGTCCTCCCACCCGCTCACCACACCATCCACCCCATTCTCCTCCACTTCCCCGTTCCTCACCTCTCCACCCTCCGCCTCACCATCCTGACTCTTCGCCTTCTGCCCCTCCTTCTCTGCCCCCACCATCTCCACCCACCCAAACTTCCGCACCTTACTCGCCTTGCCCAGCCTCGGATCCCGCCTCCTGCTCTCGCGCGCTTTTGCGATCACTTCCCTCGTCTGCCCGCTCTCCGAGCCGGACCGGAAGCGATTCAGCGCTCGCGACGCCGCCAGCGTGCCGCGCTCGAATTCGGCCCAGGTCGCGGCGGGCGTGGGGCCCGGGTGCGAGAGCGAGAGACAGATTTTGGGAAGGACGCGGCGAAGCGTGTTGATCTGCGCTCGTGCCTCGTGCGTTAGTCTTGCTGCGGGTTTTGGCGATCGTACTAGAGGTAGTCGCAAGCAAAGTCGGGGGTCCTGAAGGATAGGGAAAGAGCGGGCAGACGCAACTTGTTCTTGGAGCTGCTCGACGTGCGCTAGGTCGGCGATGCATTGCTGCTCGCGCGTCTCGATGTCATCTGTGACTTCTCCATCGGGCTGGCCCCCCGGCTCGGGCTTGACTTCTGGCGCGTCGGCCATAATGCGCGTTGTCTTGCGTCGCGTTCGATAAAAAGAAGATTCAACTGGTTGTGTGGCACAGAGAAACAAGTTGAGCGTAGAGGATTAGTGAAGATTTCAAACTAGTACTCTGAGAGTCGGAAAATGCGACAGTGTGCGGAAGAGCTCAAGTGCGATCGTGAACTGGTAGCGACGCACGGGCAACTGCAGCACACTGCAGCACTCCCGAACGCACGTGCATAGATCAAGCGACAGGGATCAGGGGTTTGCGCTCTGCGCCGCAACACATGACTCGTTAGTGCCTCTGGAAAAGGTAACAAGCTTGCATTGCGCCGAGCCTTACGGCAGCACCTTGTTGGCCTCACAGTTTTGAAAGACATAGAAATTCCAAAGGATTTCAATTTGCCGAGATCGCTTAGAAAGATAGGAAAGAACTTCCGTACGCAAACAAACTATGCAATCGTTTCCAGCGAATCCTGGAGTCGTTTAAAGCATGCGCGGGTATCCATCAAGAGTACTTCCAATATACAATATCCCTATCTTCACTCACACACGTATCAAGCAATGTGATCAGAATATGTTCTTTCTTCTAAACTGAGTCAATGTCTCTACAATTACACCTCTGAAAAAAAAAAGAAACCATCGCTTTTTAGTTCCGCAGTAAGCCCTCACAAGCCGGCCGTTCGCGCGTCGATGGTAAGTACTTAACAATAGAAAGCCGAAGTAGAACCGGCCACCACAAAGCAAGGGGGAGGTAGCACGCAGCATGACATGCCCGAGTTCCAGCAACGATTCCACTTCTCTAGTGAACCCGCTTAGCAACCAGCGCAGCCATAACCATGTCTGATCTTTCGGTCAGCTTTTCGAACCCAACACTAGCGTCATTTCCCAAGCTACTCGAATAAACCCACTTCAGTACTCACCATCGAACCTATCTCACCTTCGTTAGCTAAACCGTTTAATCACTTACACCTGACTCTTTCCTACTTTTCCCGCCTCCTCGTTACCATACCACACCTACCGCCAACCTCTGCCCCTACCGCCTCCAACCAACCCGTCACTCACAAGAGCCCCGCCACCCCACCCGCCGCCCCTCCTCCCCATTCCGCTTCCCCCCCTCCGCCCCGAGAACCCCCCATTCTCCCTAAAGCCATAGCTTCCATCCTGCCACTCGGCCGGGGCGCGCCTCGCCGAAGCCTCGCCGCTCTGTTCTACATCCATCATCGCCTCCTCGCCCTCCACCGCCACATCTCGGTCGTGGTACTGGTTTCCGCGGTCGCGGTCTGCGCGAGGTCCTGTTGGAGGGTTGCTGCGATGGTTACGCGGCTGCGAGGGAGCGGATGGCGGAGGGGTGTTGGATGGTTGTCCGAAAGACGATGAGGCGGTCGGGTTGTTGAAGCGGTGGGCGGGCGCGTCTTTGATGTAGACGTAGAGGAGGCGACCGTCGGCCTGTACACCACCTTTAGTAACTACCCGCAGCTTCGCCGAGGTAAAAGGAATAACGTATCGGATGAGAAGGGATGGGTAGCTGGACGCGAACTTACCATCTTATTATTGAACATGCCAACCACATTCTCTGCGCCTTCTCTGTCCTTGAATACCATCTCTGCAATGACTGTCGGGCTACTGCTGACTAGCCGGCAACTCTCCATCTCGCCGCCCACGGGCAACATGACGGCCTCGATGTCCGCCGCCGTGGTCCCCATGGCGAAATTGCTCGCAATCACTACCACAGGTCCGCGCGACGCGGGCGTTGCCGCGCCTTTGATATTTATTCCCTCCTGCTTGCTAGCGACTCCAGCGCTACGACCATTGGCGCCGGCTGGACCGGTGGGGATACCGGAGGAAGGGGGATCGGAGCGCACATTGCTGATGGCGGGGTTGGCCAGTGAGGCGAAAAGGCGTGAGGAGTTCGCACGGTCGAGATGAGATGAGGAAGCCGTGCGCGAGAGCTGGTGGGCGCGGGGACGGTCGGGAGCGTTCAGCGAGGAGCGTAGGCCGGTGGAAGAGGGGCGCTATCCGAAGAGAGATGTGAGCTTGTGATACGGTGGAGGGGAGTAAAGACGGTGAACTGCGACCGCAAGAGGTGGATGGAGTGGCGAATTGGTTGGTGTAGGGGACAAGATTAGAGATAAGATGGGAAGGTGTGAAGGCTTCTCGCGCGCAATCGCGCGGTGTTGCGCGAAACAGCCAGGCAAGAAGTCGCAATGAGGCGTCCTCGACATCCACGCGTGCCGTGCCAACCACCACCTGTTCGGACTAAAGATCGCAAATCTCAAAGAGGCGCGCGCAAACCTACCTTGGTAACGCCGGCTCCCGCGACAGCGGCATGGTGTGCGGCCAGGAGCTTATTCGTGCCCATTGCCCGACCAGCGCCCGGCGCGCTACTACGGCGGTTCGCCCCCCTGCCGAATATCTCCTCAGCGAGAGCCTCGTTCTTCTTGCGTTGACGACCTGTACCGAAGGGTGCCCAGTGGACATATTAGTAAAGGAGATGTTCACGACGGTAGGGTTCGTTTGTAGAAGCAGATAGCGCGCGAAGAGCACAAGTGCGCGCGAGACGCAAGAAGGGAGGGGGATGGGGAAGCGTAGCCCACCTGCTTTGAGGAAGCTGTCGAAAGACATGCCGGCATCCTTTTTGTTCGCCATGACGGCGTGTAGACAGGCAAGGTAGCTACTAGTGCGTTAATCTGTATGCAGGCAGGCAGCCCATGCGACGGCGACGCGGGAAGCAAACGAAATACAAAGCCGCTGGACACGAGCGAGTAAATTGAAGCTATGCGACCACGGTGAAGAGAGCAGAGAGGATGGCGCGGAGGAAGTGTTCGCGTGGTGGAGGATAACAGAGGCGGAGAGCGGAAGAGAGGAAGTTTGCCCTTTGGCCTGGCTCGGTGCGCGGCCTCGTCGCGGCGGGCGCTGGAGCCATTGGCCCGCCAGCCCGGCGCCAAGACTCGGCCCGCCCCAGCGCGTCGGGTCTCGTGCCCGCGCGCCGCTAGCGCGACGCGTCCCCTTCCTCACCTCGCCCCGCTGCGCCCTGCCTGCTACTCACTCTATCGTGGCTACCGTCCTCCGTCCACAGCGCCGCGTCACTTCGCCCCATCGTAGTCACGACCCATTCGTAATTGTCACCATGTTACCGGGACAGCAGACTCCAATGGATCCAGAGGCCGCTTCCAGTATCGTAGGGCGGTCCGCTAGTCACTCCGCCGACCGCCATCGTGATGTAAACTTTTCGCCGTGGCACCTTCACTATAGGCCAGCAGGCGCGATTGCTACAACTGCGCCTACCATGACTTGTTTAATTACCATTGGCCTCTGTAGAGACCATAGCTCACACTCCGCGCTGCTGTTTAGACTCGCATCTTCGTTCTGTAGCAAATCCGTTACCAGGCTGTTTTGCTACGTTTGGTATATTCACACCCAAATATACCTTTCCCTTTTTTCTCTGTTGCTTTTGCATACCTTTTGCTGTCATAATTTCGAACCGGTGGACTTGCTGCTCTGCCTTGTGGCCCCCCTACAAGTCTTCTCCCTGCTTCTATATCCCACCAACAACTATGGGCCAGGTGCATCAGGGCCAGGCACCGTCTCACGACGACCGGCAGCAACAACATGGCTCCTTGTCTAACCATCAGGGCTCCGGTGGAGGCTGCGTCGGCCAGCTCCCACCCGCCTCCCAACCATCGTATATGGAGTTCAGTTCTTCCGACTCCGACCTCCCGCCTACCCGCGTCCGATCCAACAAATTCAAGGAGACCGTCCGCCGTGCGCGCACCAGCCTAGGCAGCCTGCGCCGCACCAAGCTCGGCCGTGGCCACAGCTGCGATGGCGCCAACTTGCACTCGGCCGTTGTGGCAGAGGACCAGGACATCGACGAGGACGCGCACAGAGAGAAGGACAAGTCGTTGTCGGTGCTTCACCGCGCCACATCGGCCAGCAAAGCTAAACTGCAGCATCTAGGCACAATCCTCTCCAGTCCGAGCCCCAAGACGATTCCGCCGATCAGTCGCCCCCGACCGGGTCTCAACCACAGTCACCAAGCGAACCCCCACGCCGTAGCTCCGACTTCCGCCCCGCAACCATCCACGCGTGCCAAAGCACACCTCGCGCCGTCGCCCTCCAAGCTGACCAAGCCGCAACCTCACTTTCTTCCCCCGGAGGAGGTGCCGGTTCTCCCGCTGGACCCGCCGCTGCGCCCACGCGCCCACTCCGCACCGAAGAGACCACTTCGACCACCCGATCTAGCCTCTCCCGCCGACTTCACTCGGTTACATCCCGAATCCCGCGGCCGCACGTACGGGGCTCCCTCTTCCACTTCCTTCTCGCCGGTCCCGGAGACGAAGTCGCCGGGAACACAGCAGGGCCAGGGAGACCTGGTGATGTGGCCCCTTTCGCCCCCGCAGGAACAGCCGCAACGAGCGGCGATGCAGGGGCGGGGCGGACCGCCGAGAATGGTGCGCGAGATGCATCCACGCACCGGGGGAGACGACAGGCTTCCGACGATCGCGGAGCTACACCAGCACCGACCTGTGCCGCAGCCCCATCCTCGACTGCAGCAGGATCTGAAGCCACAAGGGCTGCGGATCCCAAGGTCAGAGAAGGAGGAGAGGGAAGTGGGGATCTCGATGCCGGACATGGTGGCGGTGACAAGACAGGAGATGAGACAAAATCTGTGGGATCTACGGGGCGTGGCGGAGCAACGACGCAGGAAACAGGAAGCGAGAGAGCAATATCAACAGGAGCGACCGCTATCGCCACTGCGGGAGCAATCGGAGGAACGTCAACGAACGACGACACCGGAGCCAGTCCGTTATATGCGTGGCGCGAGGAGCTGTCCAAGGCTTGCACACGGCGACAATTGTTGGCCCCCCGACAGCTCGCTGAGGCCCGCGTGGAGCGGGCGCGAATTTTTCTAGACTTGCAGTTGAAGAAGCGATCGATGAGCCCAAACGAGGCGCGAATGGAGCGGGCTCGGGCTAAACTGAGCGAGCAACTCAAGGGGCAATCGTCGAGTCTAGAAAACACGACCTTGGTGGAGTCTCTAGCGAGTAGCCTCAGCAGCGCGGCGGTGAGCCAGGATGAGCCGCAATCTGCGCAGGGACCCCATTTACCATCTCAGAGCGCACCGCCACCAAAGGTAGCTGTTAATATTCCTAAGGGCAGATTCAGCAATGAAACGCAGTCCAACATGAGCTCCGAGACTGGCGGCAACGACATGAAGAAGGACAGCGTTGAGCTATCGAAAGCAGTTTCTACGCCCATACTACCTGCTAGTGGCGGCTTCACGGACGTACCCGCCGACAGTGTCTGTATAAACGGTACCAGTAGCGCTTCTTCTAGCCCAGACTCATCTGCCGCAACCGATTGGTTCGACCACATCTTCGACGAAGTGCGGCCAACTAGCACCGCTTCAGGCAGAACCAAGGGTGCACTCGTGCCATTTGCACCGGACTACATGCCGCCGGATTTCGGACTCAGCGTCGCGCAGCCGGTAGCGCACATTTCGCCCAAAGTCCCTAACGGGTTCGCGCTATCGCCTACAACCAGACCAGCTCCGCCGTCGAGGCCGGTGTCGAAGCCGGTAAAGCCGGTTTCGCTAGCTTCGTTGCCAACGCCGCCATCATTGACACAGCCGCCTCCGGATCCTCCAGCGACCTCAGGTCCCCGGATTCGCTCAGGACTTCCGCCTCCATATGCACCTTCCCCTCTGTCTCGTCCTCCTATGCAAACCACAGGGGGCACTCCCGCGCCGCAAGAGCCACCTCCACCTCCACCGCCAACGCCGTCCAACAAACCCCCGAGCCAGCCAGGCCCACCTAACCCCGGCCCGCAAACGCCGTCGCAGCATGATGAGCTTGCCGGAGACCGGGTCAGCGAAGGCGGGCCCGCTGGACCGCTTCCATCCGCGGTTCAAAAGGTCCGGTCGAACAAGCTAGCCCGGAACGGCTCTTCGACAGGCCGGTCGCGCTTGTTCACCTGCGTCCCGCTGCCGCATGTAGCGACTATGGCTCTTCACCTGCGCTCCGACTTTGAGGCCATGCGTCGGGAGATCGCACACGGACTAGCGGTAGATGGCGTTTCGCGCGCTAGGAATAGCGAAAACGGCAGGAACGGTTCTAGCGAGTTTGGCGACGATGATGACGAGCGGTCGAAGGGGCGACGGCCGCCGTGGACCCTAACTGTGTCGAGGGTTAGGCGGGGGGGCCGTAGTGGCGAGGGAGCGAGGAGTGGCAATGGGGGCAAGAATGGTAATGAGCGTATGAATGAACATGCGCGTATGAATGGAAACGAGGGTAAGAATGGAAATGGGGGTATGAAAAGATATGGGAGCCTAAATGGAAATGGGTATAAGAATGCAAATGGAGGCGGAAATTGGGGTGCACGCGCGGATGGGTTTGTTGCGCACGAAACGTCGGCGAGGGCCGTTGTGGTTGAACCGCTGCGTGGGGAGAGTGGACCATGGAACGCTCCTAGTAGACTGTGGAACGAAGAGGGGGTGGGAGGAGATAAGAAGGACGCGAGGCCCAGGTTCGGCGTTCGAGCATGGTTTGACGAAGATTTTCCACAATCATCATTTATCGCGCAGGAAAAGCAGAACACCCCGAATGTCGTGGACAAGCCGAACGACGCTGGAACCGGGTTTCCTGGATCTTGTTCCAACTCTCCACTCATCTCTCGTAATCACAGTCCCGTCCTCGGCATTAACAACGCAAGTGACAACACTGAAGACAACACTAATACCTACACAACCCACTCCAACTCACAAGCTATAAGTTCCAACAGTTCCAATGCCAACTCCGACTTCATCGATACCTCCAATAACCCTTTCGGCAAGGATAGCCACCAGACACGTTGGGCAGCTAGTGCTAAAGCTTACGCGCAGAGTGGTCACCAGGCCGTAATCTTGGACAAGAAGGCAGACTTCACACAGTCAGGCGAGGAACAACTCATACTACTGGGTAATTCAGAGAAACAGGTGGGGATGTCAGACACATTTGTTGCTCACACAACTATGACGGACCCGAAATACTCGGTAGAGGTGTTGACCTCTGACAAGGGCATCGTGTTCTACCTGCCCGGCATGTGCACAATCAAGCTGGCTAATGACTCATGTACGGAACGCGAGATCTTTCTCCACCTACTCAATAACCACCTACGGCCCGAGCGGACGGATGTTGTGTCGATCGTTCGCTGGGCCAGGGACCAGATCTGGTGGGATTCAGATGTCGAGCGTGCGCTGAGGCAGAACGGGTTCTTCTGGAATGTAGGCATCACCACCGCGGAAAAAATGTTCGTACTACAACTAGCGGCGGAGAGGACATATGAAAAGAAAAATAGAAATAGGAAAGAGTGGGAACAAGGGCGTGAGGCTGAGACTCAGGATAAAAAAAACGACGAGGAGTGTCAGAAGAGAGCCGAATCCTCTTCAGCCGCTGGTCTGTTCCCGTGCTGCATTCCGACTGGCACCAGCACTACCCCTCCCTCTCCAACCAGCACGACGCCTTGCTACGCCCCAAAGTTTGTCAGTGAGGACGTCAGCCGAGCTGCGCTCAAGCTTGAAGAGATCGCCTTGGGCCCCGAGGGATCGCGGGCCTTTCGGAGCTTGCTCCAACACGCAGCGAAGTGTCGGAAGTCACCACGACAGATTCCGGGGCGGGATCCGGCCGAGTATGATTGGGAGGACGCGCCGTCAAGGCTGGACAAGCCACGTCCTTTCACCGGCAAACCGTGGTGGGAGCTGGTGCCCGAGAAGTTGATCCTGCAGGGCCAAATACAGCCGCAGGCTATAAGGGACTGGTTTGCCTTGGTGAGGCTGAGGGATGCGTGGGGAATATCCGTGGAAGCGGATGACTTACAAGATGTATTGACGCCTTACTGCGCTAGGGCAGACGAGGCAGCACGTTGGCCGGACCACATGGGCGATTTCTTGGGGTCCGTTTGGCATCGCATATGGCATTACAGGGTGCTGTACAAAAATGCTCTGTTGAAGGAGCATGAAGATATAGCGGACTTCTCGCGGCGACACAACTATCGCAAATGGAAACACCTCTTGACCTAGGAGAAGCAAGAGTACTTCCCCTGTTTTGGAGCTCGCCGGGGAGTTGGTGTCCAGGCGCTGCAGGACAGGGACTTGTGTAATCTTGTCGAACGCGACGGAGAGGGCAGGCCGCTCATTTTGCTGAACCCGGAAGACCCGGCCAAGTGGGTGTATAAGCTGAAAGAAGCAGAAGAGAGTGCGTCGCTGCAGCTGTCGACCGAGTGCGTAGAGGAATCGGATAACGTTACCGCAAGCACGCCGGCGCAGAGTGACAAGGCAAACAACAATCACCAGAGCAACTCCTCGCGGAGAACGGGAAATGCTCCAGACGTAGATGAGGACGTGGATGCGCGGGACTACTTCGTCCTAAAGGCGCTCAAAGAGCTGTTCGGCTATATCATCTCCATTGAGGAATGGCCTTTGCGATTCCGCTATACCATCCCGATAGAGGAATGGCTCCTGCTGTTCGAGCGGGAACGCTTCGAGGCAGCGGCCACCGCACAGCAGGACCGGTCGAACTGCAATGAACCCGCCGCTATCACAAATACATACCCGCACAGCATCGCCTGGGAAGAACGAATGGCACGCCGTCGCCGCGAGTTCATCGTCCTCTGCGAGAAGGAAATGGCTCCATCATATGAAGGAGTGAGCCCTGAGCCGGTCTTGTCCACACCGTGGAGCTCTGCCCAGAGCCGCGAGCACAACTATGCTTCTCATTGCCCATGCGCGCGGTGCACTTACCCCCGCGCCGTCCAACACGTCATAGCGTTCATCCACGCCGTGCAGCTAGCCCGCCAGGAGCGCACCGATGCGGACCCGGTGAAACAGCAAGAGCAGCAGCGTAAGGAGCGCGACGAAGAGGACCGTATAATCGCGGCGTTCAAGGAGTTGTTGGTCTCGTTTGCGCCTTGGCCGGCCCATCATCAGGCCGCGGCGGACTTCCCCTCTGAGTATCGCAAGTGCGTCACGCCGGGGGCGATCCACGCGTGGGTCGCGCTGTACGAAGCCTACCGGCCGGAGTGCATGCCAGTCGAGCCGGACATGTGCAGGGGCATAGAGATGTACTCGGCGGAATGGAGGCTGATATCTGCGTTGGAACCGCTCGAGGTCGCTAGTGAAGACCACAATCGGGTAATGAAGGTGTTGAGGCAGTGGAATTGGCAGTGGATGCAGAAGAAGGCGATTGAGGTGTTGTGGGACCATGGGTCACTGTGCCACAGTCTTGGGAGGATATCGCTGTCCGATGTCCAGCAAACACCTGAAGAACAAGAGCAGCCTGAGACGCCGGAAAACTCTGAAGCGCAAGAGTCCGAAGCGCCGAAAAACCTTGTGGTACAAGAAGAATCCGAAGTGGAGCAGGCCGGGGACGAGGGATCCGACACGGAAGTAGACAGCGAAGTGGAAGGCAAAGGGTCGGTCGAACTAAGCGACGAACTTACATGTCCTGGCGTCCAGTCGGGCGAAGGTGAGTATCTGCCCAGGGAGACCCACACGAGGTCAAGCGGGGCCCCCTGGCCGGCCGGCATCGAGTTCCACCACGGGACGGTGCCGCTCTCTCTAGAAGAGCTGACCCCCCTGGCGCATTGTGCCGATGCGGGCAGTAACGGCGAGAGCACCTTCGAAATCGAGACCAAGACTAGGCCTCGTGTGCGTGACATTCTGAGTCGCTATGAGAGGCGCATGCCTAGTCCGGTGGAGCCGAGGCAGTTGCCGTGAGCATTTTTGGCTGGACAAAGACTTCCCTGGAGAGCAACTGGATGTTACCTTGGGAGTTGTGGGTTTCAATCAATCGCTCACCAGCGCCGCATACTGTTCCCGGTCTGTGCTTAGAGATCCCCATAATAGGGTCTCACGGGCGAACGCAGTGGAAGAGTAAGGAATATGGTTGGTTCATTCTTAAGTAGTCTTTGGTAGGCGTAAATAGATATTGTTGGGAATGCATACGTTCCCTTATTACTGCACTACTGTTACATTACAAGTTCGGACTTCGGAGTCGGTCTACCCGGATATAATCTTACACACAAATATCCACCTATATCAACTTCTAAAAAAAGCTCTCAGAGCGCGTGCATAGCCCAAGCCCGGCGTATGAGACCATCACTTTCTTCCCTATACAAGTACGTATGCCCTTCAAAAGGCGCCATTAAAACAAGCACACCGATTTTCCACCACCGTACCTCCCACCTACCTCAACCCCTCCATCACCTCCGCCACGTCCAATACCAACCCGTCGTCCCCAAACTGCCCAATGACCTGCATCCCAATCTTACCCTCGCTGTCCTCTCCCTCCCCTTCCCCCTCCACCGGTACGCTCGCAGCCGGCAGCCCCGCCAAGCTCGCCGGCACCGTAAACACATCATTCGTGTACGCATCCACAGGCCTCAGCCTTTCCACGTCCGCCAGTCTCGGCGCCGGCGTAGGCGCCGTCGGGCACACCAAGACGTCGACCTTGGCGTCGTCGTCCGCCGCGGGCGCGCCTCCGCTTCGTACAGGCGGCCGAGCCGCGGTGGTGAGCGGGTTCGCGACGGCGAAGACGGCGTCGAAGTCGGCGGCGACGAGGCGCCGCACCCGCTGCGCCTGCACGAAATAGTTGTCCATGGCGGAGGCGCTGAGCGTGTAGGCGCCGAGCACGAGGCGGCGCTTGACCTCGGGGCCGAAGAAGGCGGCGCGGGTGCGGGCGAAGAGGATGTCCCCGTCCCCGTCGTCCCCGACGGCGTCAGCATTCTCGCCGCCAGCGGTGCGGGCGACGGAGCCGCTATCCGGCCCCGCCGCCCGGCTCCCGTAGCGCACACCGTCGTACTTGGCGAGGTTGGAGCTCGCCTCGGCGGGCGCGAGCACGTAGTAGGCCGACAGCGCGAGGCGCGTCGTGGGCAGCGAGACGGGCCGGACGGCGTGGCCGGCGGCGCTGAGGCGCTCCAGGGCGCGCGCCCACGCGCGCCGCACCGCGGGCGACAGTTCCGCGATGTTGTACTCGCGCGGGACGCCTATTCGCAGGCCCCGGCGCACCCTGGGTTCCCTCGTCGCGTCCATGGCGCTAAGGCGCACCCGCGTCCGCGCCGACAAGCTCGTCGGGTCCCGTGGGTCCCACGCGTCCAGCGCAGCGAAGACGTCGCGCGCCACCCGCGCGCCCGGCGCCAGCACGCCGACCGTGTCGAGCGAGTTGGCGTACGCGACGACGCCCCAGCGCGAGACGCGGCCGTACGACGGCTTGAAGCCGAGCACGCCGACGTAGGACGCGGGGAGGCGGACGGAGCCGCCCGTGTCGGTGCCGAGGGCTGCGTGGGCTTGGAGCGTGGAGACAGCGAGGGCGGAACCGCCGGAGGAGCCGCCGGCGGAGAGGAGCGCGGCGTCGGTCGGGTTGGGAGGGAGTTGGTGGGCGGGGGCCGTTGTTGAGGTGGCGGACGAGTGGGATGAGGCGGGCTGCGCAACGCCCCCGAAGTGGGAGTAACGCGAGTGCGAGCCCATGCCGAACTCGTCCATATTTGTCTTCCCGGCGACGATGGCGCCCGCGGCACGGAGGCGCGTGGTCACGGTCGCGTCGAAGGGCGAGGTGTAGCGTGCGAGTATGGCGGAGCCGCACGTCGTCGGAAGGTCGGTCGTGCAGATGTTGTCCTTGAGGGCGATCAAGCGGCCGTGGAGAGGCGACGAGGACGGCGCTAGGGTAGATTTGTGCCGCGTCAGTCATCTTTCACACGAAGTAGAGACTGGGCCGTCCCTAGAGGTGGATTGTAGGACTCACCTCCTCCTCTGCCGCTGCTGCTCGTCTCATCGGCCTCGCGCGCCTGTCGCAGCACGTCGTCGGCCGCCGCGACGCTGATGAAGGCATTGAGGTGCTTCCAGGCCACCTGGTTGGCCACGCATCGCTCGGCCTGGCGCAGGAGAGACATGGATCCCCATTGCACAACCGCAGCTGGTCGATCCCCGATAATATGTTGCGAGCTTGCAACCAGCCGTCGAAGCTTTTTCACAGGTTGCGGGATCGAAGTCGCGAGACACCAAGAGCCGGAGGGAAAGCCGAGCCGAGGATGCCAAGAGCAAGGGCCTTTCCTGATTGGGAGTGCGCGCCCCTCTTATCCCCACTTTCGTCATGAGGTTTCAATTCATATTGTTCTTCCCTCAATTCTTGTTGAAATGCTGTTGTAGTGGGTGGCTATTTGGAACAGTTAAGAATAATGAACAAGATGCCCAATTTCTCCGAGCTTCCCCTTGGGAAGGATGACCCACCCTTCTCCGCGTGGGGCTTGTAAGTCATCTATAGCCTTCATTCAGTCAGGAAGTAACATTGGATCGATTAGATATGGCAAGGATGACCAGCTGGGCACTCTAAACCGCCTCACTGATGACATTGTCAAAGAAGCGGCGAAGGAAATCAAAACCGGCGTGCGGTCTGTTACTCAACTTCTTAGCCATGGACTCTGTTCACTTGCCCGATGCTCATTGACGATTGATAGAATCTCGATGAACTGGCCCCTAGATGCCCAGGCTGACATGCCCTTCTTCCGCCGTCAAGCCTTCCACAAACACGTGTATCCGAAGCCGCCAAGGGTAGTCAACGATGACGTCTGGACCTTCAACACGCAGAGCAGCAGCCAGTGTACGTTTCCTACATATATCCAGCACTTTGGATCTCTACTTTACCTTTTTTCTTTTTTTTTTTTTTTTACGTCCCTGATCTCGTTCAAAAGTTCAGTTTCGAAGCTTTTTTTTTCCCAGCCCTGAACTCACCACCATTCTATCCAGGGGACGGCCTCCGCCACTTCGCGTACCAGCACGCCGAACGCTTCTACAACGGCGTCACCATGGGCGACATTCACGCCTCCCCCAGCAGCACCGTCAATGGCATCCACGCCTGGGCCGAGCGCGGCATCGTGGGCCGCGGCGTGTTGGTCGACTTCGCCGGGTGGCGCGCCGCGCTAGCCGCGCAAGGCCAGGCCGTGCGGCCGTACGACCCGTTCGAAACGGGCGTAATTAAACTAGAGGAGCTGAAGCAGTGCTTGGAGTGGCAAGGTACGCAGGTGCGATGGGGAGACGTGCTGATTCTGCGCAGTGGGTATATGGAGGCGCATCAGACGAAGCCGAAGGACGAGCTGAAGGTGCTGGCCGAGGTGGTTCCGCCGCACTTCTCGGGCGTGGAGCAGAGCCCCGAGATGCTGGAGTGGATCTGGGACCATTTTGCGGCGGTGGCGGGCGATCACCCGACATTTGAGTGCTGGCCGTCTCAGCAGAGCGAGTGGTCATTGCACGAGGTGTTGTTGTCAGGCTGGGGTTGTCCGATCGGGGAGATGTTTGATTTGGAGGGGCTGGCGGCAGAATGTAAGAAGATAAATAGGTGGACCTTCTTTGTCGTTAGTGAGCCATGCAATGTGGGTGGATACTTTCTCCTTTTGCGTTGTTTATGCGTTGCTTATCGCCAACTGACGAACTCTTTGGTAGGTCCCTGGAGGCGTTGCGAGTCCGCCAAATATTTTGGCCATCTTTTGAGGGGCAAGTTGCGATCAGGAGAAGAACTGTTACCAAAGGCTCGAGCTTAAATGGGACGTACACCCAGTAACCATGCAGAAACCAAAACGCGAAGTTTGAATGTTGTACTATCAATCACCTAGGGCAGTACAGAAGCATCTATAATTTCTCGAACAAACCATTCACAGGTTGCATTCTTTCTATTTCGAAAAAGTGTATGGTGATACCCGAAAGCGTGGAGTCTATTCCAGTCTGTTTTCTATTCAGCCTCTATCCCGAAGTAACCTATGCTTGATAGTCTATTCCAACTGATTTTCATTGTATCCTCTACCCGGAAGTTACGCTCAGTCGTCCATTATGCTCGAAGGCAGCAGCATTAGTCGCCTTGGCGTCGCTTTCATCGTCATCGTCTTCATCTTCGTCTTCGTCTTCGTCTTCATCTTCCCACGCAGGATCCCAATCAGGCTCGTCGGGATCCTTCATCGCGATGAACTGGTAAACCAAGCGCGGCACTGCAGGCTCCAGACTGCCTCCGGCCCACCACAAGGATGCATCATCGTAAAAGAGCCGCGCCCAAGTATACGAAAAACATGAAATGCCCTTGACGACCCAAAATCCCGGCTCTGGCGACTTAAGGATTTGCTTGGGATAGAATTCGTGGAGCGGATCACCGGCACTGACAGCTTTGGCCATGTTTGTCTTCCCCACCATAATGATCATCTCCTTGCAGTGAATCTTCTTGAAGTCGACGGCCCAGTTGAAGTCGTTGATGGTGCAATTTTTGATGACGATGCCAACGAAGTACGGTTTGAAGCGCCATGTATCGCGGCCCGAGCCGAACAAGGCCCACAGCGGCACTGACTCCCAGAGCGTCGTCGTCTCGTCTTTGCAAGCCGGGCATGTCGCCGTCAGCTGCTCATTGCGAAGCGGGTTGAGGAATTTGACGGCGCAGGTGTTGTGGAAGCCATGCCCACAGTACAGATACAAGGGGGGATTGTCGCCATCGAGAAGATCGGTGCAACTATCGCAGGTCTTACTTGCCGGGGCTGCACCATTACGTGGTTAGAGCACATGTCCTTGGGATCTAAAGAAGAGCAGGCGTTGTTATAAGGGGAAGTACATACAGATATCGCGGGCGAACAGAGTCGGGGGCAGGAAGGAGGTCGGGGATGTCTGAGCTAGCACCGTCTCTGGGATGCCCAGGCACATCTGGAATGGAGCCATCTTGGTTGTTTTGGTCTGTTGATGCCACACTCTCTTCTATATGCAGTGGTCTATGGTGTCCGCCAGTGTGATGGAATGTGGAGCTGGGATTTTGCAAACTTTGTATACTGCGAGGGAAGAGAAAGAATAGATCATCTGCCCACACTAGCGATGCTGAAGTGTTATCTGGTGAATTCGAGGAATCACACATGTTAATGGAATTGCAGTGTATGAAAGGGATCACGCTTTAATTGGCTTAAGCAAAGGTGCACGGAGGTACGGCAGTGAAGCGGTTTGCTATGTTGATGCCTTTCACCTCTCCAAAAGTGAAGTGAAGTCCGCTTATTGTATCCTGTAGCTCCATAGTTTGCCGAATAGGGATGTTCCCATAGGGCCTATTCTCCTTCGCTACTCAATCCTGACGTAGAATGTCGAGGACGAACCAACCATACAGGAATTTTAGGATAGTATGAACTCAAATGATTTCAAGTCTTTAGATCCAGTGTTATGCGTTATAACTGAGATCGCATATTCAAATGCCCTTCGCCCTCCAATATAGCTATATTAAAATAGTATTAATAGGCTTATAGAAGGTTTATAATCTTTTAATCCTATTAGACGAGTGTTAAAACTAGCACGCCCTAGCCTGCAACTAGCTAACTTGGCCAAAAGACTGGCACAGTATCGCACTTCAGTGCGATCCTTGACACGATTGGGAGGTGCCACCCTTAACTGGAGAGTGTCACGTGATCGAAGTTGGATTCTTATAGGATCCAACTTCGATCCAACCATTAGATAGACAATTCATTCATACTCACCATATTCGGCCCACCGTGCGCATCGTGATTGACCCTTCAATCCGGCCCCTGTCGCCCATCGACCGGCCTCTGATCTGAAATCAACCATCTAGTGAGATTCGCATCTCCACCATTTACTCTGCCTGCCAGAAGGTAGACCGTGACACTGTTGGTGTTCGGCGAAATACTCGGACTGGCTAAGGACGCCGATGTTTTTCCGGATCAGCCCCCCGTTCTTAGCGGATAGCGCCTTCGCCGCTTCTATCCTCTTCTCTAACTGTCCCTTCTTATATCGCACTTCTTTCTAAATCTCTTATGCTCTCTTCTAAGTAAGTGAACTACGGCAATTTGTGTGCGCGACGCTGTCCGAACAACTTTGTTGACAGCTTCTGCGCGTTTTCTAACATGCCAGTAGTCACGATCGCAGATAATCTAGTCTAAGCCGATAGGCGGAGGACTAGACGGCGTTCGCAACTCTTTTAATTCGATATGCGAGGATGTAGGTACTCCTAGCTTCTCGCAAGCGCTAGGTCAGGTAGGACCTGAAGGCAATGCAGACTAGTCAGGTTATCGCGCACCTCTAACGCGTCCAAAGAAATCCAGCATCTCCTGGTTGCTTGTCTACCCCCTACAGACCCTTCTTGCGTCCCGATTTCTTTATTCCAAGAATGGGAGCAAGACTCTCTTCTACGACCTCTTGAGACTTAACTTAGCGGTCAGTTCCGACGACTTCGACATCGACCGGATTAGGCCTCTCCTCGATATAGTCCTCAATGATAAGCCCGATAAAGTCATCCGGGATGCTATCTACGACGTTATTACTAAATCGACCCTCCCTCCCTACCCCGCGTTATTCATCCAATAAACACCATAGCTATATAATACGGGCAGCTTCGCGAACTCTACCGAACACCGCAAATACGTAGACGGCGTGCTAAAGGAAGAATTAGGACATCTATACGTCGAAGTTCCTAGTTTCTTCGAGGCCTACTTCGGAAGCGTTGTAGGTCTCTAGCTAGCAGCGCGGGCCGTATTCAACAAGTGCAAAGAAGGGGATAGTCCGCTATATTAGGAGGAGAGCGGCTGGTAGGACTAGCCCGAAGGAGCGAGGGAACGCGGCGTCTTGAGCTAGTTTACGCGGCTTACCGACCAGCTCTTGGACTTCGTAGAAGAGTATTAGCCCGCCTCTAGGCCTCGACGGCGGCCTCTAGCACAGCCCTATCAGCTTATACAAGGCTCTACGGCCGACCGCAATTTGGATATCGGCTTCGTAGATGACCCGAGCGCAGGCGTCGACTCTAAGTACCGCTAGTCGCAGATCCTCGTGCTAGGAGAGCTCAAGAACAACCCTTTAGCCGATATAGTCTCCAAAGCATAGCTCGACCTAGGACGATATACGAGGAAGGTGCTTGCCGCCTAGGATAGTCGCCGTTTCGTCCTTGGCTTTACGCTCTGTGGATCGCGCATGCGGCTGTGGGAATTTAACCAGCTTAGGGGGATTGTGCCATGCAATTCGATATCAACGAAGATAGTCTGCAGTTCGTGTCCGCCGTCCTCGGGTTGCTGTGACTGAATAAGGAGCAGCTTGGATTCGGGACAAGCGGTATATCGAGATCGAACGGGACAACCGCATAGAGCGGCTCGTCATCGATAAGGTCATGAAGCGCGTGCCTTGTGTTGCCGGTCGAGCGACAACCTGTTGGAAAGTCCATCAAGAGGGAGACGAATCGCGAACATCCCTGTTGTCACTATCAGCCCTTTGCCGGGTAGGGCGTGAAGATTTACGCAAGGTCGCTACCCGCATTCGTACTTCTGATCCAAAGCTGCCACTGATCCGGTCTAGTGTCGTATGACCCCACATGACTCAGGCGTGGCTTACGAAGTAATTTGACATGGGTTATCAGATCGCCCACTCCTTGACCGCGCCTACCGTATGGCGACGACGCGACGCCCTGGGTCATTTTTTCGCGGTTTACGCTCCAAAAAGCTAATCAATTGCGAGGAGAGGCCAAAAAAAAAAAAAAAAAGCGGTCGCAGGGTTTGTAGACAATCGCGACGCGTTGCATGATGTGAAACACAGTCTCTCCATGCTAGATGAGATCGCCGAGCAAACTCCCGTGAATGGGCTAGGCCGTTCATGGCGTAGCCTTGAACGGTGGCAGGGTTCAAAGGGCCAAGCCGTCTGAGCTCGCTGAGACAAAGACTAGTCAGGATCATTCCTGTCGCACAGGATGTGCTATAATGATGACTGTTCAAAGAATTTTGATGATAAGTAGCAGTGTTGTATTGTGTTGTTGGCGTCTGATGTGCGGGTGCTCTACCCCGCAGATTCACGAAGAGCAGCTGGATTACTAATACACTTGTTGCCTGCCTGGCGTCCGACACACACACACTTAACACACAGCGGGTCTTGAATCAGCTCTCCTACTTGAAAATAAAAGCCACTCTTCTATCTCTTTTGAGCCGCGGTAAGACATATATGCCTCTTGATTCAGGTACACCGACACCGTCTCCGTTACTTAGCTCGCACAACACACAATGTCACTCCTCCAACTTCCCCCCGAAACCCTAATTCAAATTTTCAATTATGTCGGCTCATCCTATTTCCGCTCGGATCTGTCACGCCTCACAGTTTGTAAGCAGTGGAGCAAATTTGCCCATACCGCGTGCTTCCGGGATTTTTACGTTACTCAGAAGACACTACGACGCTTGCTGTCTTCTCCGTATGTGGAATCAAGTCTACCTCTAGTCAAAGACAGCGTGAAAATCCTGGACCTGGGTTTGAAGGGCTTTGAAGACTGGGACTCTATTCCGCTGTCTCAACACGATTCGCGGGCCGTAAATGTCCTAAATGTGTCAGCCTGGAATGGCGCTCATGGGCGCGCAGTGCGCGCAGCCTGGACAACGGAGCTGAATAACGATCTCCTCTACCTCGCCACCATCATCAAACAATCACGGAAACTGCGCATCCTACGCATCCAAGCCACCAGTGAACTGCATCCGCTACTTCGTCTTCTAGAACGCCGCGACTACCTTTTTCTATCCACAATGCGCGCCTTCTTATCAGCCAGCAACCTAACTAGTCTAGAGCTAGATCTATGCGGTACTCGACTTATACCGCATCAAAGCCAAGAGCACGGTGAAGGATTACATGTCTGCACGAGTATCGCCGCGCTTCTTACTACGCTACGACGTTTGCGACTGCGCATGCGCAGTATTTGTGCTGATGTTCTAAAACCCCGACAACATAGCACCAATCTACGTTTGAACGAGATGCTCATCAACTTAAGTCTATCCAACGAATCACCCCTAACCACCTCGGCGGCGCACGCCAGATGTTGCGATTCCTCCAAAGGGGGGTTCCTTCAACTGAAAGCGGATATGGAGAAGCAGGCGCAAGTTCTTGTGGCACAGATGGCGGCCCCAAAAATAGTGAGGATATTGACGCATGCGCTTCCGAGTATTAAAATGCGGGCGTTCGATGTCTTGACTGGCAGAAATGTCACATTAAGTGAGGATGCGGAGTGGGATGACGACGGCCAGGCTATCGAGGATCAAGTGTCGGACGAGGAGTCCGAGATTTCGGACCTTTCCACAAACGACGATGGATAGCCACCAGTGGTATTTAAATCTCAAGATGTTAGCTTCCTCGTAATTTGGAAGTCCGTGCGCATTGTTGCCTTCCTGCCTCCCGCTGCCTCCCACTGCCTACACTAGGCCGGGCGCCTAGTATCACTCCTTTCTATATACTGATAGTTGGATATAGTCGTTAGCGAAACAACCCGGTCCTCATTCTCTCGTGCACTATGATCGTCTGTCTCTACCTTCAAGACACCAACCCATGCCCGTAATTTCAAAGATCCAGGACTCTACACGAGAAGGCAGAATTCCCTGTGCTATACACGCGTTACAAAATAATCAAGTCGCAAGTGTCAGAGAAGCAGCGCGCATATATCATGTGAACTACAACACAGTCCTGCGCCGCCATCATGGCCATCCTGCACGCTCCCAAACCGTCGCAAACAGCAGAAACCTTGACGACGATGAAGAATAGACATTAACAGGGTGGATATTGGACCTAGCTACCCGCGGATATTCCCCCTCGCAAATGGATGGCTGAAGACACTACAAATATGCTGCGCCAACTGCGGGATAAGCGGCCAGTTGGCAAAAATTGGGTCAACAACTATGTTAGACGCACCCCTATAGTGCAAATTGCACAACAGTGTACGGCAAATTCTTCTTCTTCTCTACACTCTCCAAAAACAGAAGATCATTCAGCATCGGGCCAACAATGGTTCCGTAGTCTCGAAGAGTTTTAGCTTCAGCCCTTCTAGAGGGAGACATATACGCATCTTCATGAGAATATCTCCATATCAGGTCCACTTTCGTGGTAACGCATTGGTTAGCTAGACTGGACTGGACAAGCTGTTTGGGGTATGGCAGGAGCGCCGCAATTCCCATATCATCTGCAAAGAGCACAACGGTGCCATACTCCTCCATCGTGGATGTAGAACTATACGGGCCATCTAGAGCGAAGACTGTTTGTCATCGCCTGCGCTTGACGGAGTGACCGTCGCCGCATAGTGCCATATAGGCTTACATCATAACCCTCTGCTGCGCCCCTAGTGCCATGCGATACTTGTTCTCATCATCATGTCTACCGCTTGTGTCCACCGCTTGTGTCCGCCGCTGCGCTCCCCTTCATGGTGCCTTGCCACGCTTTGCCGTGAACGTCCTTGCCGTTGCCGTGCCTATCGTTGTGCCCCACCGCCGCCAACTCTGTGCTAGTGGTAGAGCCACAATATAATAGAAGTAGTTGTCAACCATCAGTCTTGGTTGGCGAGGGTAGTAAGCCGAGGGGATATGGTCGAGGCATAAGCGGAGTGGACAGCGGAGGGAGTTACGGTGGTGAAACGCAGACGAGATTCGAAGCGCAGAAATCCTGCGTTAACATTGGCGCAGGGTCAGACTTAAAAGAGTGAGATGAAGGTCGCGGAAGCTCGAAGCGTATGTTCCTTGCATGAAGACCCAAGCCATGCTGCTTTAGCAATGTAGCAGGTGTGCAAGCTGTGAACGTGCGAGGTCGTGAACAGGACAACGAGACAATCCATAGGGGCCAGAAGGGCATGTCTGAGCATCTCAGCAATGGAGAGAGCGTGGTTTCAAAGATAGCGGGACATTAGCTGTCGCGCAAGTTGGGAACCAGTTGTGGCTTACCGGGGGTTCCTTTGTCATCTCGGCACGCAAGGACTATACCCTACCCAGCACCGATACATCAGACAAGATGATACAGCCTGCATCCATGAGACACACATGCTTTATCGGTTATTTAGGCAGTTATTGGCTTCTGTATGCTTCGTTCCAGTATATAAGGAGGTAGATATGTCCCCTTTAATCTCAGTAAAGCAAGCCCATACTTCTTTTATCGAGACACAAAATCCATTCCACGGCATCCAACTTCATTATCATTTTTACACCATCCCTCAGACACAAACATATTCAACAATGGCCGCTTCCTCGCAATCCTTCAGCACTGTCAACCACACGATGCCAACAACATATCCCAAATGCAATGAATGCGGTAGCACGGCAAAAAATGATCTGGAGCGCACCAATCCGAACTGCCCGTACTATGGAATCACTAACTGTTCCTAGTAAGTTCGCTCCCTATTCCGGCCTCTCTAGTCCTTATGAATTGCCATTCGATATACGGAACTGACTATCACTTAATAGATTGCAAGCATGACTCGAGGCGACAGTCTTGCATTCGGCAAAGCAACTACTGATGGAGATAGGGACAAGGGAGGACAGAGAACAATGGCATAACTGTTTCGATGCGTGCAGTTTTTTTGGCTGGTCTTATTCAGAGTGCTTGGTATCAGCAGCATTCTCAGCAGTACAATATCGGATCTATCTCTGGAATACTGTGTAGCATTGTTCAACTTTCCCCAGTGCGAAACTGCAGAGGCGGGCATTTGTAACTTATCGTATCATGCACTCGTTCATCATATTGCGAACACTGTAAATGGTGCCTTGGAGTCTAGCGTGAGAAAAAACAAGAGTACATCAAAGGTTATTTATGCTACTGCCACTGCCCATTCTATCGAGAAGGTTGCAGCAGGCCATCCCAGGGACCGGAGCGTTGTAGCCGTGTTTGATGAACATCGGCAGACTTCCAGTCTCAATATGAAGATCGAGTGTTTCTGATCTAATCACCTATTAATGTTTGATATTCGCCGGATCGGATGAGACCAACTCTCATTTGCAGGGCCTAATTTTCAGGAATAGTCTCAGCGACCAATTGCAGTCTATTCGCTTGATGGATAACGTCGATGTTGATCTCGTATTCAGAAAAGTCATGTATTATCTCGAAGACGGAAAAGAAAGGAGACAAGTAGTTTAGAAGAAAGCCGGCCAAGCTTGTTAGCTTCCAAGGCTGTCCTTCCCTAGAGGCATGGGCAGAAACGACAGCAGACAAGCAACCAATCGTAGAGAGCGGACATTGTGAAATAAGAGTTTGCTACGAAGAGTATGAGAGTATCACTCGCGCTAGAGAAGCGGCATGCAACCATATACCTTTCTAAGCTGTTCCCAAGTAATATGCTCCCCGTAGATGAGCTTCGCAACCCTCTTCGCGGCCCAAAGGCTTCCCTTTGGTGAAGCCATGCTCTGACGATGCATGAGTTCGGCGCTTTCAGAGGCCATGTAGGTGGAAAGTGGTGTAAGATGCTGACTCTGCTCCATGTTCCCCTGCTGCTGACCCAAGGGCGGCGTCTTGCCTTTCCGCTTCTCTTCCTTTTTCGATTTCTTATTCTCCATTTCCTTTACAAACTGTATAACGAGCTTCTTGAACTCCACGATCGGTCGATTCTGCTCCTCAGATAGCACAGGGAAAATGACCAGTTCTGGACAGACAGACAACTGTTCGATTGGGGCCGCCTGTGCGTTGCTCCAATCAATGACTCCGGTCAGATTGTACTCGTCATCGAAAAGAAGATTACCAAAATGGAGGTCAAGATGACACAGTGGAAACGGGCCTCTGACTCTATCTTCAATAACGATGTGGGCTAGAACTGTTTTCAGCACCCAACATGCCGTAAGCCAGTCTGCATTATTCGGGTACAAGGCGACAATTTTTCGGTTTTCCCCTTGTCGTTCGTTGTAAAAATACTCTAACGAGGTTTCCAAAGGGCCGGGTGAATGATGCCACTCCATAGGAATAATTTCGACAGGCTGATCCACGGTCTCTCCACACCAAAGTCGTCCAATGCGGCTAAAGGTCAGGTTTTGGAGTTCCGCGAACACATTCGCAAACTGTTTGGCTGCCTTGGTATGATATTGTCGAGGGATCGATCTCGCTAACCCATTATCGAGTTTACGGCCACCTAAGTACTCCATCAAAATATACGGGTATCCGAATGGTCCGTCTATAGATATCTCAAATTCGAAAATACGAGGTATAGGGATACTTGTACGTTGGCGGACGATGTTCATAGTAGCTATCTCGCTCAGCAACGAGGTCTTGGTATTGTTATCGATAGTGCGACACGGAATCCGAGCAATCCAATTGATGTTGTCAGAAAATGTGAGTTTAAGAACTAGGTTGTGAAAACCCGTTGCAAACTGGGTTACGTTTATGCCACAGTCAATATCGGGAGGTAGGTTCCTTTGATGTCTGCGCCGTGAGTCTATTGCGCACTTTTTCAGATGCTTGAAGTTTGCTGAAGACAGTACTAGCTTGATTCGCTTATATTTGTCTGACTCCGGGCTTAGGCCAGCAAAACCTGACCAATCTTCACTTGGTCTTGCCATTGTGATGTTGGTAGCAGAATCTGGCGCTCGGAAAAGAAGCCTCGGATGCGTAGAACGAAGAGGAAGAGCGGCGAGGGGGGCGGGCTAGTGGTATTGAAGGGAAACTAAACAAAGGAGTCGCGGGGGCGGGCTAGTGGTGTTGAAGGGAAACTAAACAAAGCGGTGGCGGGAGCGGGCCATTCCAGTAGTAGGGGGACTAGAACCACAGGCATCAGATGCCAGGCACATCGATGTAGCAGCCACGCGACTGAGGAAGACCAGGTAGACAACAGCAGGCTAGGCGCGTCAGGTCGGTTTGCAGCATGGGTGATATCGAGCTCCACAGAGTATACGGAAAACAGAGTGTATACGAGGTTGAGGTTGCAGAGTGTAGGTGGACCTGCACTCCGCGATCTATGTACGCTTCGCGCTGAACCGGGGCCAGCATCATTTGGCCCTAAGCGTCACATGGCTGCTGCTGCCATACATGATATCCACGACAGGTGAGATAGATGCGGTAGAAGGGCGGGATTTATCTACTGTGGTATCAGGCGAAAGTAGTGTACGTAGAAAGTCAGGGAAATCATCGCTGCTCAGCACTGAGTTTCTGTTAACGCATTTCCAATCAAACTATGAATTTTCTGTTCGCTACTATGGCTATCACACTTGCAATGCGAAGAAGCGCATCTTTAGGTCAGCTTCACGGGAAGGCTATTGGTTGGGGTCGCTCTTACCCCTACCTTGACAACGTCCGAGAGTGGGTGCCAAAATAGACCTGGTAGATAACTTGCTGCACCATGGTGGAACGCAAGCTGCACGGATAGCGTGGCTATCAAACATAAATCGTTGGCCCAGTCCTGGAAACGAGCTGTATCGTTCTCACCCTGTAGCATTTGCCTAACAGATTGGTGGCCATAAACTCCATTGCCTTAACTTGCTGCTGGGTGGGAGCTAAGATGATTAGTCCTTCCTCCGCAGAATCGGCCTGCTCTAGCCTGCGCCAATCTAGATGAATCTTTGACAGGCTGCCGACTGTACTAGCAAGCGATCGCCGTTCTTGCACACTGCCGAGACTAGCGTGTCGAAATGCTTGTGGTTGAAGCGGATGTCGTGCGAGCAAAGAGGGCAAGGTAGAAGACTAGGGGAATCGTTCTCCGGCAGTTCAGCCGCATCGGCGACGTCCCATACCGCAGAAGGCGGACTGGCTCCTACGAACTCAGACATTCGTGAATACGTCCAAGGCGCCAACTCCACAATTTCGTTGGGTGAGTCGTGCGAACTACGCGCGCATGAACGAGGACAGCGGCCAACGACCAATCATTCTTAGAAACCCCCCGGACTGCTGCCTAAAATTGGTGGATTTCATCGCGTCAAACCAAAGACAACCTTTGCGACGAAACCCACGATTATGCAGCTCTCAACAGGCCTCTCTGTCAGCTAGCTTAAGCGCCGATAGATAAATTCATTCCTCCATATCAGCACATTCATCGGCATGAACAGCGGAATATCCAAGTCGCAGACCCGCCACTCTCGTGTAAAACTGCCCGAGGCCTTACTACTGGACGCTGTTGCAAGCACGGGTGCAGGTACGCATATCAATATATCCAGGGAGTAGTAAGACATGTCAACTCATCAGGCACAGAGCTTCGGGCAAGTCACAGAGGGCTGAGTGGAGCCCGATACGCGCCTGTGCAGCCCACGAAGAGGCGATTCGATGCCACATCAAAAGGCAACGACGGTCTCTTCCTCGATGTAGCCCTGGCAGGTGGCGCCTTCAGGAATCGGCTGCAGCATTCCGGGTGAGAATATATCGATCTTCCCTTGCTCATCCATCTTGATCAGGCTGCTAGCACTTCGATTATCCGTGACCGTCAGGTATGCCACGACTCGATAGCTGTCCTCCTCGCTAGCAGCTATGACGAATGTGCCACTCAGAGCCTCTCGAGCGACGAAGCATTTGTCAAGGTCCGTGTGCGCAGGGCAAATGGCCCATGTCTTGAACTGACCATGACCGTCTTCGAGCTTTGATTCGACCACGATGCCGGCTGTGGTCAACATTTTGTGTGCAGCTTCAGGAGGTGTGTTAGAGAGGACTTCTCCTAAGTCCTGGTGTGGATTCCCTCCCAGGGCGATATACGGACTCATCAGTCCTTCGGAGGTAGACGAGATAGCCTCAGTAACTAATTTGATATCTGAGAGCTTAGCCGCTTGCGTGATGGACGTGTATCGCACTTTCCGGAGGTTGACACCCGATCCCCTCAGCTAGACTATCTCGAGGGGTTGGGAGTCCAATCCGTAGGTGGGTCGCCGTATCTGCGCGTCCCGTAAGAATAGGCAAGCCGTGGATGTACCCGCCACTGCCACCCCGTCGATGCGCGGTGGCATATTTAGGAAAGGTCAATCCAATTCTCTGCTGCTGCTCCGAATGTTGACCTGGAACTTGTATATCGTCATCCCATGGTCCTTCCGCATGGCACTCAGCACCTTCTTTAGAGCTAGAGGCATTGAGTCGTTCTTGTCATATAGTCGTATGAAATGTTGCACATAGACGCCCAGCTAGCCACGAGATCAGCCTCGAACCTTGCCTCGCGCTTGGTCACGCCGCGAGTGTGCATGGCCACGCTGAAGCGCTCCAGGAACCTTTGTTCCTTCGAGGTCGGCAAGGCGGCGTCGAGATTGAAAGCCGCATAGCAAGGCAAGTTGTGCCCGCGGGCGGCTTGACGCAGGCCCAGCGCATTTCGGAAGCTGATGCTGGGTGTGAAGGCTTCGAACCTTGCCTCGGTCTCATTCACAGCGTCTGGCGGGATGAATGCATGCTCGTCCGGGAACGGGCAACGAATGTTGGCGTACACAGTCGGCGCGCCTCCTCTGGAGAGACCTGTGTCGACTAGCGCATACTAACCGCATTGCAGCTTGTAGACGACCATGGTCGTTGCCGCTTTCAGGATCGGCGCCTTGATATTCGCGAGGTTGACAAGGTTGGTTGATCCCTCCCAGGTGAGTCCAAGCTCGTAAGCCAGTGCCCAACCCTGGAATGTCCATGCTCGCTTCCAGTACATCCATTTATGAATGTTCCGCTCGAATTCGTCGGCCAGAACAAAGAAACTCTTGCATCTCTGCTCGAGCCACTCCGTCTCTGCATCCTCATGATTCTTGACGAAGGCTCTCTGGTAAGTGTTGATCAAGCTAGCCATGTCGGCCATCTCCTCTATCATCTTGTACGCGTCTCCGTCCGATTTCGCCAAGAGGACGGCTACGGAGCGTGCGTTGCTGTAGATGCCGTCTATAACGGCCATCTGTTCCGCGATGTCAGCGTGGTCCGCTTGATCGATGGACAGGGCATCGAGCCACAGGCTTTGGCCGGGGCGGTCGATGAGGGTCATGATGCGGCGGAATTTCTCCTCGCTCTCCATGGGAATTTGCGTGGTTTTCCTGCAGCGCAGACAGTGGAGCGGCAGTGGCTTCGTGTCGCCCCAGACGTACGACACTGCCTTGTAGTCGCGAGTCTTAGGGACTCAGGCGATAACTTTGGTCGTCCACCCGTTGTGGGAGTAGTGGAAGCCGTCTCCTCCCGAGCAGGCGCGGCACCGGTTGAGGGTGATGGCTCCAGCTGGAGGATTCGAACTGATGGCCGACATGGTCGATTGCTTGAGAACTGGTGCCTTCACAGGAGGGGGACGTTAAATGAACTGGGGAATGGTACGAGCTGAGGGATGGTAAAAGATCAACGTCGAGGGGTTGGGTACATCCAATGATAATGCAGTTCGATGACTCATTGACCCGGCCTGGCCACTCGTTCCCGGGAGGATCAGGCTCCGGCTGAATCTCGGTTTCCCGACCTCTTGATCTAAGTTACAAGTTCGAGCCGTGCAAAGCAGGAAGGCGACTAGTAGTACGCATGGGGCTGCGTCTACCAGTGTGGAGTGGCGCCCAAAATAGCCGAAGTGGGACCCGTTTGGGAACCAAGAAAGGGCACGAAAACGGGAACATTTCCACACTCCGAACACGTCTGAGCTTCTTTCCTCAACACAAATTTGATATACGGGTGCATTATTGTTGGACATATACCCCAAGCCGCCAAAACGATGTCGGCACTTGCATGCTCGAATGCGAGGCGGGCTGCCAACAACAATTTTCAGAAGCAGATAAAAACCCTTGACAAGAGCATGAGCGTGACGTTGGGTCGGGATAGCGGTACTTACGAATGATGGGCACGACCAATTTCCGACCCCTTTTGTTGTTCTTCGAAGAGCTCGCCTGTAAGTCTGGTTTAGAATTCAGTAAAGGAGCGCCACCTGGGCGCGCCGGCGGTAGGACCGGGATCTGGAGCGTTTCTTGGTTCGAGGAATTTGCTGAGGTAGAGCTCTAGTATTGCGTAGCGAGGCCTTGTTCTCAAGGGGAGCGTATTAAGCTTGCTGGTCCTTCGAGAAGCAGCTCACGAAGTCCATTTCGTTACGAAGTTTGGCAGCTGGAACGCCGGCGGAAGTGTCTTCTGAAAAACATATTAGAAGTGTTTTAGAGACAGCTTCAGAGGGTCTTAGGCTTACTTTGACTAGCTGTTTGAGAAAATCTATTTCTTGTTCCAACAATCCCATTCTCCTTAAGGAAGCTGCTAGGGAGGCTTACTGGCATACGAGGATGTTCTGTGTCTGAGGCCTTTTCAAAAGCGGGCGGCTTCTGTTGTAGCTCATCGTTTTGGCGCTTCTCAAACTCATCATCGGCTCCTTTATCACTTGCCACCTCGGTAGGGTTTCCTGCGTAGACATCGCTAAACATGTTCTTCAAAGTCTTGTCAGTGACTCGTTCTTCGGCGTGTCTGTGAAGCGGATTGTTGTGGGACAAGGTCAACTTTTCAGCTTCTCCATTCACCCCATCCTTGTTGATGAGTTTTGTGGGTCCACTAGAGATGTTGCAAATGCAAAATGCGTCCGCCTAGTTACGCTTCACTTTGAAGAATGTCTATGATCTCTTCGACAATGCCACAGCCAAACTCACGCGCAAATCAATAAATAGAGTCGACTGTTAGAAACTATCGAAAGTGGACTATTTGAGCCAGGAACATGCAGCGAAAGCAAACGCAAATCTTTTGTGCCCCACTTAGAGGCATGCAATAGGTCATTCTGTTCCATCGATGTTTGTTTAATTGCCTGAATTGTTTCTCGATGGAGTCGTTGTGGAAGATATAAGAGCAATTGATTAAACTGGAAGAAGTGATACGACCTCAATCCCTTTAGCAATCTTGTTGAAAAGGTTCATTTTCACTCACTTAATGTGAACGAAACCCCTTATGCCTGTACTTGATGCACTCTTACCCCTAAAGATTACCTTACCAATTCAAAAAAAAGGAATATTTTCACTATTTCGTCCTCTCACCTTTCTTCTCTTAAAGGACAATGTATCCTTTAATACCTGAAACAGCATGGACAAGTGCAATGCAAGCACCTTGACTAGTTTTTATAGCGCGCAAGTGAACATGTGAAAGTCTCAAGGGTCGGATTCAGGGATCAGACAAATTTCTTAAGCGAAGGATAGTTAGTGAAAGCACAATGAATAATTACCTTCGGAAAGGAGCATAATAGGAATGTCTTTTGATCAGGAAATTTGTATTCGGTGCCTGGGTTGGAGTACTGCTCTCTAGATTTGTGCCTAATGGGTCAGCGTTCCTTTTTTCCCCATGCCTCTCTCCATGGTATACTCCGTATCCCGTGGTTCTCTAAGATAGAACCATTGCTAGAAAGGCTCTTCGGGTGCTACCCTAAAAAGGATTTCCTCTTCCCCACTACAATGCATTCTTCACAGCTACAGCGCGCCTCAAAACCCCAGGCTATGCACCCAAGCGATTTCATCCTCTCCCGCCAGCCCTTAGCCCTACCCTAACCCCCCATTTCATCCATCCATCCATGCACCGACCATGCAGCCCCTCTTACTTCTCCCCCGTCACAATATCCACCATGGGCTCCTTGTTGCCGCCCTGGCCCGTGTTGCCGACGCCCTGGCTGCCGCCGCCGCTCGCCGGCAGGCCCTCGAGCGCCGCGCCCTTCTCCGGCTCCGGCGGCGGCGCCACATTCTTGGTGTGCGAGAGCTCGGGATTCTGGGTCGTGGCGGTTGGTCAGCGGCTGCGGGGTTGTGCTGGCTGTGGCCGTGGTGGCGGGGGGGGGAAGGGGTGCGAGAGGAGGGATGGGAAGGGTGTGGACGTTGTCGAGGTGAAGAGAGCCCGGAAACCCACCGTGTCGCTGCCTGCGCCGTGGACCTGCGAGTCCTGGTTGGGGTCGACGTAGTTGTCCGAGGCGCCGGAGCCGTCGCGAGGCATTTTGACTTGGGCTGGGGTTCTTTTTTTAAAAGGTTGAGGGTCTAGGGAAGGTCGAGATACGGATTGAGGTAGTCGGCAGGGTCAGTTGACAGTTCTTTTTGTCAGATGGGAATTGTAGAGTGGGAATTGCAGAAGAGCAGATTCTCGTGAAATTTAAACAGCTGGCAGCCGGTAGAGCACGTGCTAGAGCCGTCACCGATGAACCAACGAATGAGTGTGATGTGCATCGCATACTCAACATTGACGTCATTGCGCCAGGAACAGAACCTAACAAATCTGCCAAGACTGTCTGGCTTGTTTGACCCGTTTGGTCCGTTTGCGCCTTGGATGCCATCAAGCTGTGTTGGTTTCAAAACCTCTTGTCCCAGGCTTACCACTTTCGCCGCCGTTCGCCGCACGAAGCCCAAATATGCTGTCCATGGGAGTGCAGTATAGGCAAAGAGAGATTGCTGAAATGTTTGCGTGTGGCATCTATCATTGCTATACAGCAGAGTGACGAACGTCAGTCCTGAGACCCGGTGCGTAACGTCAACGGGTCGGGTTCTCTTCGTAAACCGCTATACTAGCTTACATGGCCGTCTGATGGGTCTGGCCACGCTATTCCGCTGCCAGTGGACAGACGAGGACGTCTTTCAGCGGTTGCAAAACTCGCGCTCTATGCCGTCAAAAGCCCATGAGGCTTGAATTCCAATGGGTTTCGCCGTTCTGTCGGGAATTGCAGGCGAAGATTTGGCGTGGGGATTGTCCACTATATTCAATGAACTTCATAGCACAAGCCTAATACTGACTATGGGTTAGGAACAAGGGTAGCCAATTTTCGCTTCATAAGACCCGAGTTATACTCCCGTGGCTTGAAAAATAGCAGACATCGTAATCTTAACAATGGCTCCACTATGCCGTTTTCCCTAGCGCGAATGTACCAAATTCTGCTTGTCAAACATGCAGGGTTGGACTATTGAATGCTATATCAGTACGCAGACGAGTCGGCACCGAACACCAATAGAACAAAGAAGTCCACCCCAGAAAATAAATGTTAAAGTGCTATGCGGGGCCCCAGATTCGCTCCACACCTGTTAGCACTCGGGTCGCCGTCTAACTCGACGCGGGGAGCGTTGCCACTAACCAAATAACGGCTTTCATCAAAGCTTTCTACCCGGTTGGCGAGGCGCGGCGGTTAATATATCCCAGCCTCCTCCGATCTCGACCCACCGGCCTACGTGGTACTCCATAGGGTTACGCACAATTGCGACTCGGCCCCGCAAGATTCCGTGGCTCGTCTTATTTTGTAATTGGGTGAGGACAAAAAAAAAAAAAAAAAAACAGAGATTAAGGCTTTCGCGATGCAATATCTCGGCCGCTAATCACCCAAAATTAATACTGGTTTGAAGATTTCTATCTGAACAGTCTTGCCTCCCGATAAACCATGTACTTAGGTTGAGAAGATCGACCATGTTTCGTGCAGAGGACGGAGGCAAAAAGAATCAAAGAGGACGGGACCGCCGAGACGCAGGCCGCAAATTGAATTTAGCCGCCGAGTGCTTTTCTGCCCAATTTCTTTTCAGTACCACGTCTATTCTCGCTATTGTACCGTTCTGATCTCTCTCCCTTTAGTAGATCGGGACGGGGTATGGAGGTTGGGAAACCTCAAATCTACACGATCAATACTTCTCTCATTTAATCCGCAATATATGTGTGGTTTTCGGCATTAGTTTCCGGGTTCGCGCGAGGAGACGAGAATATTCCGTGCATTTATTTGCGTCTCCTTTTCTTTCCTTTGTCACGCGCGCGAGAGAATGGTGTTCACCTGTCACTCCCGGGGTTTTCGCTGCTCGCTTGCTCCCGTCCGGCAGTGCCATGGCTCGGCAGTCGGCTCGATGATGCATCTAGCACATTAGACGGACGGGAAGTTGAATGTTGATTTGCACCCTTGCCGTTTTAGTACGGCCGCGGTAGATAGCTAGATAGACATGCACCTTAGTAACCGCCGGATACTTTGGAGGTGGGCCGAGCTACACAAGTCTCAACTCTCGGGTACGTTCTCCGAAAGCAATTTTCTGTTGTACAGAACACTGTGCTTAATCTTAGGCGAGTGCCGTTGTTGCGCAACATATGTGCTCCACATGAGCGCTCTACCGTCATGCTTCATCGTGGGGGTCGTACAAGGAGAGCTTGTCACAACAATATGAAAGATTTGGATCCAGAGGACGTAATACAGCAATACTATTGAGCTTGTATGAGGATATACTAGTTTTGCACTGGACAGTCTTCCTCTTTCAAGGTCCCAGGGTCACTCAACCCTCCCAAGGAAAAAGAAGCCTGTACATACCTTCCCATCAACAAGTCGACTTAACTGCCTCGCAAGTGACCGACGAGAGAGCCCGCCCGATACGCGCTTTAGGGACTCCAAACTCATTCGCTCCTACGCCCCCGAATCCAAAATAAGTAAACAGCAACGTGGTACGAACCTTGACGTCGCCGCGCCAACAGCACACGTTTTTCGTTTCTCTCGAAGTCTTAGTATCAAAAAGCGACACTTCGTCAGCGCCGCTCTTATCAAGCCAAAACCGCGCCATTCAGCTCGGCCGGCAATCTTCCCGGCCGACCAAAACACCACAACCTCGACTCCCATCCAGCGGCCCAGTTAGGACAAGTTGCTCTCAGCAGCACCAAAAAGAAGGAGGCCCATTGTCAAAAACACATCCCCCGTCAACGGCGGCGCGGAGACAGTAATCTCCACTACGTACGTACATAGCAGTATGTGCACGCCGCAGACCAACCCTGCTCAATCAACGCCCCCGGGGCTCTTCCCGCTCGCCTCCTCCAGATCCACGTCGAACATGCCCTGCCCGCCGCCCAGCAGGCCGGGCGGAGGGGCTGCACTGCCCAGGTCGAGCGGGACAGTCCAGCTTGCGAGGCCCGCGGCGAGGTACGGCGGGGAGTTCTGGGCACCTACCTAGACGTTTAGCGGCGCGGGTCTGTGGGCGAGATATGCGTACGTAGTTACGTAGGTAGTTACGTGGGTACATAGCAATGGAGCACGAGGACGTGCAGAACGCGTACTCCGATTAGTGGTGCGTACATGGCACTAGGTTATCCACCCATCCCTATCCTATCCGCGCTCTTCCTTCTTCGAGTCGCTCATCTCCGGGTGCCCCCGCCCTCGGAATTCTCCATTGTTCAATCCCGCCATCTCGCGATCTGTATCCCATCGTACTAACCTACCAAAAAAAAAGAAAGAAAAAGGAGGAAAAGAAAAAAAGCCCTTGTAGTACCACTGCTACTGCACCCCACCAGGGACACCCTATAAACTGGCACTGGCACGAACTTGATTCGCCTACATACCTACTACGTAAGCCGACGCCAAAACGCACCAAGCCCCTTTGAGCCTGGTGCGGCGAGCAGGGGGCGGAAGCGGCGTCGGCCGAGGCGTGTTTCAGGAGCCATGCGACGAACGGGAGCAGGGCAGAGTTGAAACAGGAGGGAGCGGACGGGGGTCTTGGCAGGCCTGAAGGGAGAGGGAGAGGGAAAGAGTAAGAAAAAGGTTTGTTGGTCCGAGGGGTTGGCAGGTATGCAGGTAGTACCTAGAGCCACAAGAGAATGGTCACGAGGTCGGAGATGGAAAAACGGTTGGCGTCTCCAATCCGATAGAATCATATAGTAAGTATACAAAGCACGAGCATACTACGTAGCAGCATAGGACTATCGATCCGATATAGCGCAAAGCACAAGCTATGTACATATACCCTTCCCCGGTTCGAGACCTCCAAGCTCGCACTCTACGTCCTACGCCCAACCATCCGAGCACCCGCCACCATCTCCCCGCACCGCCCTCTCCAGCCTCACACCTCCCGCGCCCGGGATAGAGTGCCCGCCCTGCCCTGCTCTCCGCGCAGCCGCGTCGCCCGGCGCCTCGCGCGCTACCCACCACCACACATACATGGCCCGCGAGGCGCGGCGGGCGCGCGGCACGGCGCCTGCGTCTCCGCCGGGGCCGGGCAGCGCGCCCGGGCAGCGCGCCCGCGGCGGGGAAGTGATGTGCGGCGCGGGCGTGGACACGGAGGCAGCGTGGGCGCGAGCGCGGAGGGCCGGGGCGGTGGGGACGGAGCACAGTCATCGAGTGCGAGGGCGGCGACAGGCGCCCGGGGAAGCGGGGGGAGGCGCGGGCTTCTGCTTGGAGGGACAGCCGTTCCGTGGCGTCTTCGAGACGCTCGGGATCTGGATGGGATCGATCGTGACGGCGGCGGCGCGGGCGGCGTGGGTGCAAGGCGAGAGACGGCGCGATCGGGCGCGGGTTCCTGGGTCCCGTCGCAAACTGCAACCTCCCGCGCCTTGGAGTTTGCGGGGAAGGGCGAGGGAGGAGGGGGGTGGGCTGAAGGAGGCGCTTTGCTTGGCCGGGCAGGTACATAGCACATTCTTGTAGCATAGACCGGGCGCGGTATGACCGCTCTGGGCAGGTCGGGGACGGCGGGCAATATGCGGGTTCGATCCATCGCTCTAGTGGCGATGCGACATGGTGCAATGAGAGTTACCGAGGTACCTGCCGCGTCTAGGTAGATACAAGGGACTCTCGCGGGAGGAAAGAGCAAGGCAGGCCTGTGCGGGTTCAGCCTTCCCGCCGTGGAGCGCGGCAGGCGCTCCGACGCGGACTACGTACTACGTACCTATGCACCCGCGAGGGGGAAGGGGCTCGGGAAGGGATGCGCGCTTCGAGGGCATCCGTGGAAGGTTCGAGGCATCGCGCCACAGCGGAAGGAATCGATCCCGAAGCGGGAAGGCGAGCCCGGCATGGAAGCGAACACAGCAAGCGAGCGAGCGAAATCTCCGGGTTACAGATATCCATGGCGCATTCGCATTGGACTTGGCCACGCCGCATGTCCACGGGAAGTTAACACGGGCAGCGTCCACCGTAGCTGAGGCGAAAAAGTGCGGCATCGTCATGGCTGATATATCAGCGGGCTTATTTTTATTTTCCAACGGGAGGCTGTGCGACTGCGGGCGCGGCCGAGGTTACGAAGCGGCGACGGAACGGAACGTTGGGTAGCTGCGCTCTTGTCACGAGATGTCTGAGGCCGGGCCATCCGGGGGGGGGCAAGGGAAATTGGTCAGTTCAATGCGGGAGAGTACTAGGTACTGCAGTGGACGGCGTGTAAGGCGACTCCGGAGGCCGCGCAGATTACAGTTGTGTGTTCTGGCAACGGGAGCATGTGCGGTCTGGGTGTGCAGAGAGGCACCCAACGCAGACCGCCAAGATTTCGAGCGGATGGACGGCGGTGCGGGTAATCGCTAGCGGAGTCGCGCTTCCATAGCGCTTACCTGTATAGGGCGCTCCGCACGAATCACGGGCAGCGCTCAATATGCCTGTTACGCAGCTGGCACATCTCCAGGCACTCGAGCAAGAGCCTCGACATCGGTGCCCCAAGCGGCCAAGCCGGGTTGCGCTTGTAACGCCGAGGGCAGAGCGCCGAGGAAACTTGCAAACCGAACAAAGCGGACGGAAGACGCCCCAAGCGGGCCGTCGCAGCGCGGCCGTATGTAGATTGTCCCCATCATGCGGCGGGCAGCTCGCTTTCGAAGCAGAGGGAAAAGGCTGACTGCGACGGGGCCGCCCATCAGGATCTACCCGCTGGCCCACGGCCTTGCCTGTCCCGCGGGCCGGATGGCGACGGCCGCGGACGAGGCCTGTTATTGGGGATTAATTTAGAAGCGGCGGCGCTAGCGGGGCACGGCGGGCCCTTTCAGCTGCGGAGCCCGCCAGGGACAACATGGGGGCAGGGGCACAGAACCCCCCGGGGGGGTGTGTGGGCGTGCCACCCCCCTAAGGCGAAGAAGGCGCCCCCCTGCCTGCCGAGTCACTCCTTCCCCCCTTGGGCGGCGCTGCCTACAAAAGACGACACGTTTCCACTCCGGACTCCAGGCAGCTGCCATCCAGCCCTCTAGCGCGCCTCTATACAAGCACCGCATTCTCCTCCCCTTGCAACTCTTGTTTTCCCGTCTTCCCTATGCATCCTCTTCGCCCGACCCATCCATCCTCACTCCCGCTGCTCGTGCAACACCTTTAACTTGCACACAACGCGTCGTCTGTCATGGAGTCCGAGATCGCCGCCCTGGCGTCGTTCCTGACGCCCTCGGCCATGATGATGCACGGGCCCCAGCAACACTCACCCCCGTCCGATCACCAGCCCACCATCAAGATGGAAGACCTGCACCAGCACGACTCGGCCTCGACCGCCATGGCCACCGCACCGTCTTCCTCCGCCGGTAGCGTCTCTCCCGATCCCGAGTCTCCCGCCGGCGAGTCGTCCCACGATCAGGCCTCCACCGGCAGCGACCAGACAGCTGCGGCCGCGGCCGCGGCCGCGTCGGGCACCGGCAAGCCGGCCAAGAAGCGCAAGTCCTGGGGCCAGGTCCTGCCGGAGCCCAAGACGAACCTGCCGCCGCGCAAGCGGGCCAAGACGGCCGACGAGAAGGAGCAGCGCCGCATCGAGCGCGTCAAGCGCAACCGGCTGGCGGCGCACAACTCGCGCGAGCGCAAGCGGCAGGAGGTGGAGCTGCTGCAGAAGGAGAAGGACGGGCTCGAGGCGCAGCTGAAGAGCGCGCAGGAGATGCTGCGCCGCATGGCGGCCGAGCTGGCGCGGTGCCGCGGCGGGGACGTGCAGGCGGCCGTGGCCGACGTCGAGGCGAGCCCCGAGATGAAGGGCTTGCTGACGCCGCCGTCGAGCGTGCTCGATGAGACGATGACGGTGGCGGCGACGTCGCCGGCCGAGTCGGCCGTCCACATGGCCTCGCATCTGCACCAGCAGCACCAGTCCTCTGCCAATGTCACGAACAATCTTTCCACCGATAGCAACCACAAGAGTTACAACAACAATAACAATGCCACCATCAATCCGCGCCAAGCGTCTGTCATGACGTCCCCCGCCGCCTCGGCCCTCGACAGTTTCGACTCCCCGTCGCTCCTCCCCGATGGCCCCACTACCACCGCTCAATACGGCGGTGCCGCCAGCCCTTCGGCCTCGACGCCCCTCTACCACGACGTGGCCACGCCCTCGGAACCCGACCTGGCACAACATTCTGCAGCAATGTTGTCCGACGACCTGCAGTGTCTGTGGTCGGGTTCCAAGGGCAGCACCACCACCACCACCACCAACTGGGCGCGTTCGGCGAAGGCTTCGACGGCTTCGACCAAGGAGACGGAAGCGGTGGCGCCGACGTCAAGAGCCCCGCTGTCTTCTTCGGCGGCGATTTTCCGCTGCTGCCTCAGTCTGCTTTTGGCGACTGCGCTGCGGATCTGCCCGCTGGCGACGTGGCCCTGGACAACATGTTCGACTTCTCATCGTTCAACGACGAGGACGAGGACGGCACCGACAACCACAGCAACGACCACGTCGACGCCGGCGGCTTCTTCGACGCGTCCTTCGTCGCGGCCGCGGCCACGGACTCCTCGAGCAGCGGCAACAAGCACGCCGCCGCGGCCTCCGCAACGACGCGCGCCGACATGTCGCCCGCGGGCTCACCCGCCGCCGAAGCCGACAGCCGCCCCGACGTCGACCTTTTCGCCGCGGCCTCGACCTCGCCGGCTACCTCGTCGATCCCGCCCCAGCACCAGCACCAGCACCAGCTCCAACTCCAAGTCCAGCACTCCCGGCCCCAACAGCCCCAGCGCACCATCCGTTTCGACCTCGACCGCTTCGACCGCCTCGCCCCGTCCGCCGCCGCGGCCCCGCGCGCGCATCGCCCCCTCGACTTGCAGCCTGACTCCGGCGCTTTTGTTAGCGACGAGCACGGCCTTGCAGCGGGGGCGTAGGTGTGGTGGTGGGGACGGTGGGGGACGAGTGGGACGGGCGGGACGGGGGCCGGCGGGGAAGGAAGGGGTGGGGGGGCCGGGTGATGGGCATGGCGGTGGTGGAGGGCGGGGTGTGACATGGAAAGCTGGGGGTATACGGGCATGATTGGCGTTTTGAGAGGCGTTTTGGCGGGCTTGTTTTCGTGTCGAGGGCGGAGCGGAATGGTGTATTTCTAGTACGGGGTGGTGGCACTGATGGTGAATTGAGGTGGGGGAGAAAAATACTGTTTGTGCTGGAGAGGAGGGATCGTGGTTGGGCTGCCAATGTTTGACTAGATGGCCACATAGTATTTGTCACTTAGCGGTGAAATGAGATTCTTTCTTTGTTCTTCAGAGTTGGCGTTGTCTGTCTTGAGTATGTGGTGCTCTGCTACACACTAGGTACCCCGAGCACCTACATGGCGTCGCTTTCTCACCGCGGGTTAGATACCTACCTGGGGCAAGGCACCTAGCTAACGTACCTAGACGCTCTCCTACCCGCCGCGTCCACGCTCCACCCTCACGCAAGTCCAAATCCGAACACGGCTCACCAGGGACGCGGCACCGACACACATACCAACGCCATCCACCGAGCCCACGATTTCCGCAAACCGCACCCCCCCCTCCCCCCTCTCCCCAGCATCCCATCCCCCTTCTCAGCACACACACACACACACGCACGAGAGCTCCTACACCCTTCGCCTCCACTCCACCCCCCCACCAACCGGCCCCGGCAAGACACGCCGACGCGACCCACCGCCGCGCCCCCCGCCGCGCCGCCAACTCGACCACGCACCGCCGGCCAACGCGCCACGCGCTTGCCCGCCGGGGCCCCGCCTCCTCCCCGCTACCCGACCCGGGGCGATTGCGTGACCGCGCGGTCCCTGGGCCTGGCTGTTTGGGGAGGCGGTCCCGTGGGTTGCGCGGCTGGGGGCGGGGGTTCGGAGGGCTCTTGGGCGGGCGCGGCTTGGGCGGTTTCGTTGGGGGTTCGGGTTGGGCGGGTGGGTGGGTGGGTACGCGGAGGGGGAGCAGGGCTTGCTTTGGGCTTTTCTTTCTTGTTGGCGCGGGGCGGCGTGCTGCGGTGCCCGTTGGGGAGCGAGCGCGCGGGGTGCGTCGGGGTGGGTGAGGCGCGCGCGAGAGGGTGGAGGGAGGGGGCCTGGTGGTGGCTGCTTAGGCGGGCAGGTTCCCACGGTTGTTCGGATGGCGGCTGCTTGGGATGAGTCACTCGCCGGGCGTGGCGAGGGAAGCGCTGCGCGTCGGGTCTTGAGGCGCTTATATGTATACCTTTGCCTCCGACTGTTGGTGCGTCGTCGCCCTGCTCTCTTCTTCACTCTTGCACGCCGCCACGGACTGGTGTTTTGGTCCGGGCTGGACAAAGACTCTTTACCGCCCCTCGCGGACTCAATGGAGACTGCATTCTCGGGCATCCAGAAAGAATGGGAGAGTGTGACTGTCCACGTACGGATCTCGAGCCGAGCACCCGCGGGGACCGAGTTGCCACGAAACATTTTCTTGTCGTCGAGGTCGGCTGACCTCGAACGCGACACGACCTCGAGCACGTCACGACAGCCCGCCGAAAGGGCATGTGCCCGCAACGCACCGGCTCCCTGCCACTCTGCCGGCGGGAGATCGGGAGGAGGCAGCGGACCGCCCATCAATCGCTGGCGCGAAGCCGCGATGCCTCACTGAGCTCTACGTGACTCGAAGCGAGCCCAAATCACAACAGGGCGAGCCCGTGCATCTCGCGAACATGGATGCGAACGAAGGGTCCCGTCGACGAGTTGGCGGATTTGAAGTTCCCGCCGAGGGCCAATTACGAGCGGCAAGGACGGTCGGACTCAGACCCGTCAGGCTTGACGAAACTTCTGGTGGGGAAGTGGGGAACAGACGTTGAAGACGGTCAGAGTCGGATTAGTCAGATTTGACAAAACTTCTCCAAAATCAAAAAGGAAAAAGTAGGGAACGGGGAAGGAGGGCTGCTAGAGTGCGGATAACCTCTGGGACTCAATCATATCCCACCGGTCGAGAGATTCGGGTTGAGACGGAGGCTCTGAGGGCGGCACGCATCATGCCACACACTATCGGGGAGGTGAATATCTTCTCGTTCTCGGCAGCCTTGTTCGGGGGGATGCGACATGCTTTGGAGCGCGAGCAACGGTTTACCATTGGCCTCTCGCCAATGTCGAAGGAGCGTTTGGCGAGGGACGTTTCGTAGTGCTGCTTGATGAATCGGAACCCAATAAGTTCCGAGTATGTGTCCCGGACGAATCACTCTCCAGGGAAGAGTTGGCGTCATTTTCATCTGTTGGCCATAAACTGACCGACTTGACGCAAAGTCGGTGGCCAGTAGCGTGTTTTGAAGGCTCCCCAGCGTCCCGCAAAGAGAAACATTTACTTCTACTCTGTCATGGTCCGCTTCCGTCGTCGCTGATGTGCGATCAACAGTTGGAGCACGACACCAGCGAGCACGCTGATTTCTTAATCGAGGCGGAGGAGAACGTGAATTGGCAAGAGCGTTAGCTTGTCCTAGATAGCATCAATCTTCACTTTTGTTCCCTGCCCAATTGTGTCGCTGGCGTTGGAGGTGGACGATATTCCGCCGGGCATAGACTTTGGAGAGGGCGAAGGTGGTGCTCGACCACAAGAGGAGGAGAGTGGGTTGAGTGTGGAATGTGCGGGTGCGTTGGAGACGAGCGTCGATGATGGTAACGCCGAATTGATCGGACTACGGGGCGCAGTCACGGGTGGATTTGAGCTTTGAGACCACCACGTCGGGCTGGAACGTATTAGAACGTGAAGCAGAACATTCCTGGACGCTTCTTTGTATATAAAATAAGTGGCTCGTGTGGCGCATTCTCAATACGGCCTCGATAGTATGAATGTCGTTTGTGATCTCTAAACCTGCACCTATTTTCAAAGCACAGTTACACTTCTACCCATGTTCATACATACAAACCACCGCTGAACCCCTCTTCACATGGAGAACACTCAAAATGAGTTAGCATTGCGAGTGACACTTGTGGTCTCTAGAACGATATCTATTTCCGACGCACAGTCATGCTGCCACTTACACACTCGTATGTACAAGCTGCCACTGAACCCCTCCACCTCATCTGGAACGAAAAGTACAAAAAGCAAAATGGTATCCACAACGCCCCGCCACGCTCACAAAAGCGCCAAAAAGCCCATTCCAAGACACCATGTTCAAAAAGAAGCTCCTCCTACCCCCCGACCGTGCCCTCCCTCCGATGCCGCTCCTGCAACCTCTTCTCCGTCCGCATAAATTCCCTAATCCCGACCGGCACGCCCCTAAACAAATCCTCCTCGTCGGCCCTCGCACCGGCCCTCCCCCCCGTCAACTCCTCCAGCCCCGGCCCGCCCCCCCAATTCGTCTCGCTGCCCCCCCCATCATCATCCACACTCCTCAGCACATGGCCGGGCTCCCCCCCCTCGTCCGCTCCCTCGCCCCCCTCACCCGCACCCCCCACCCTCCTCTCCACCTCCCGCCTCGCCGCCGCCCACTCCTCCACCTCCTCCCGATACGCGTCCCACACGCAGTTGACGCACCCGCTCATGCAGCAGTTGTCCGGCTCCGCCGGCCGCGGCGGCACCAGCACGCCCGCCACCCGCCGCGCCCGCCGCAGCCGCTCCGCCCGCCGCCCCGGCCCCGCCAGCCGGCTGCCGAACACGACCCGCGCCCGCCGCGCCGCCGCCGACAGCCCCGCCTCGCCCTCCTCGTCCTCGCCGTCCGCGGGCGCGTGCTCGCGCTCGTGCTCGTGCTCTTCGCCCGCCCCGCCGTCGGTGCGGGCCGCGCCGCCCGCGGCCGACGCGCGCGAGCCGGCCGCTTGGCTGGAGGAGGCGGGCGGGGCGACGGGGTCGGGGGCCGTGGGGCGGCGGCGGCGGGCGCGCGCGTGCGGCGCCGAGGGGTTGGAGAGGAGTTCTGCGCCGGGGGAGAAAGATGTTTGGCGTTGGTTAGCTGGGCTGCTCGTGCTGCGGGGTGTGTGTGCGTATGTATGTATGTGTGTGTGTCGAGGGGGGGACGAGGAGAAACGGAGAGGCGGCAGCTCACCGGCGTAGAAGCCCTCCAGCGGCGTCGCCTGCCCGCCCGCCGGCGCGATTCTGCGCCGCGGAACCCCCGTGGCCTCCCCTGCCTCGTCGTCGTCGTACCCCATCGCCTCGCGAGCGCTGGAGCCCCATCGCCGCGCGCCCGCGGCGGCGGTCCCGCCGAGCGCTACCCGCTGCCGCTGCTCGCGGCCGCATGACGCGCATGTGAGTCTCAAGGGCCGAAGCGAGGAAGTGGGAGCGCCTGCGCGGGCGGTGAGGAGGAGGCGGCGCAGGGCCGGGAGCTCCATGGTCGCCGCTCCGTTGCGCGTAGAGCGGCCTGGTGGTTTGGGGGGTCGAGGGAGGGAGGGGAGGCGTGTGCGAGAGCAGCTCAGTTGCCGCCAATGTTTGCGAAGAAAGCTCTCTAGTGTGCGACAAGGCTTTTCGGAGAGAGAGAGACACCCTTGTGACGCGGAGCTCGGATGGGGAGGCAGGTTGGAGAGATAGGAACTGGCTTCTTTTCTTTCCTCGCGGACTCCCGAGATCGCCTGGCTTGGCTTGCGCAAGTGTGATAGGTCGGCGTCCAACGTCATACCGACCTGCAAAGTGGCGCACACGGACGTGTGGCGGTGCGCGGTGGTGGCGTTGACTTTTCCTTCGCCGACATTGGACAAGTACGTGACTCGCGCTCAGACTTACTTGCAACGTACATAGTACGTACTAGCCTCGCATATTACGACAACACAAACGGATTGCAAATATACTCAATCTCAAACGACTAGTCACGCCAGACTTCCATTAACGAAAGAGGAAGGAAAATCTATTAGTACTGCGTACGTAGCTAGCTAAAACCAACGTCTCTCTCTCCCATCCTTCGCGCTCCCCTACTCCGACCCTTCCATTTTACATTCCTCCCACTTCCACACCCCTCTAGTACTCTGGTATACTAGTACCCAGCCCTTTCCAGCGTATACAAATCCGCAAACCTTCCCAGGAATCTCCCACCGCCAGCCCGCCACACAGCGTCTCATTCTTTTTCTTCCAGCCCCGCAAAGCACAAAATAAAAACACACCAAAGAAAGGGAAAACGCCAACATGCACGTAACCCAACGGCAAAAACGAACCAAAAAAGCCACGGCTTCGTAGGTCACAAAGCAAAAAGAAAAGGGCTCTTCCAAAACCCACTTAGCCTCACCACAAAATCGCAATCTAACCATACTCAAAACAACCACGCAACACACACACATACCGGGGCAAAAAAAAAACCAATAATGCACACAACAAAAACAACCCCATCCAACCCCCCTCCCAACCCCCCATCCTAACCCCCTACACCACCGCCACCGCCACCGCAACAGCCTGCCCCGCCCCATGACTAATACTAACACTCACCTCCCTCACGCCCGCCTCGCGGGCCCTCCTCTCCGCCTCCCCCTTCAACACCACCCTAGGCCCTCCCTTCCCCTTCGCCCTCCCCCCGGCCTTGCCGCCATCCCTCCCCTTGCCGCCCGCCCCCCTCTCCTCCCCCACCGCCACAATCTCAATCTCCACCAACGGCGCCCCACCCCCCGCGCTCGCCACCCCGAGCGCCTTGAACACCGCCTCCTTGGCCGCCCAGCGGCCCGCGAGCGACGCGCGCGGGTCCGGCGCCCCGGCGCAGTACTCGCGCTCCGCGGCCGAGAAGTTGCGCTCGAGGAAGGTGTCGTTGTCCACGGGGATGGCGTCGACGCTCTCGACGTCGACCCCGACGCGTCGGTCGGCGCCGCCTTGGGCGCTGGCGTCGGCGTCGGCGTCGGCGTCGGCGTCGGCCGCCGCCATGGCCGACGCCGCGAGCGTCTCCGCGACGCGGCGCGTCTCGTCCGCGCGGCGGGCCTCGGCCGCGCTGGGCGGCGCCGGTTTCGCCGGGTAGGCGAGCTCGGCGGAGCGGGCGTCTGGCGCGACGCGGGCAGCGGGGTCCAGGAAGACCTTTGACTGGAGGGCGTCGGCGTAAGGGCTCGCAGCCTTTGCGCGGAACATGGTGTTGGAGACGAGGCCGTCGTGAAAGAAGCGGTAGGCGCGCTTCTGGCGGGCGGCGACTTTCCCGCGGTAGTTGGCGTACTCGGCCTTGTCGAGCGTGGCGAAGAGGTACTTGGGGTGGATGCCGATGGCCTGGGCGCCCTTCTGGCCGAAGCCGAACGACGTGAGCGAGAAGGCCTTGATGCCGTCCGTCTGGATCGTGCGCGACGGGTACACGATGTAGTCGTACTGCTCGAGCGCGTCGTCGACGTTGTCGGCGTTGCGGTTGCCGGGCACTAGGCCTGTGTTGAGCACCTGCAGGCAGCCGTTGAACATCCACGCGCCCGCCGCGCCCTTGGGGTGGCCCGTTAGGTACTTCTGGAAGATTCCCGGCAGCGCGTTGCCCTTTGACCGCCCCAGGTGCCGTAGCTGCTGGCACACCACGTCGCTCTCGTTCTTGTCGTTGGCCTTCGTGCTCGTGCCGTGGAATGACGCTACGCCTAAGTCGTCGATGGTGAGACCCCACGTTGCCAGCGCCCCTCGCAGCGGCGCGATACGCGGGTCTTGCTTCCAGAAGTTGTTGCCCAGGCTGTTGAGCGCCTCCTTCTCCTGCCGGCGCGCCTCGCGGTCGATATGGCCCGTGCGCTCCTCCACGTACTCGGTCGCGTCGAAGCCGGCGTCGGCCGACTTCATGGCCCCGACCTCCTCCTGCAGATACATGTACTCGGCCTCCTGCCACTGCTTGATCTGCGCGCGCCGCAGCTCCATCTGCCGCTTGCGATACTTGATGTCGAGCAAGGGCGACGGGAACTTGGACGGCATCTCGCGCGCCGTCGTGAGCAGGCCCTGGCCAGGCGCCGGCACCGACCGGCCGATCTTGTCTGTTGCCGTGGCCGTGAAGCCCAGGATACCGTAGATGGGCACGCCCATGTCGAGCGCGAGCCGCGCGTCCATGATGATCTGCATGCCACAGCCCTGCGACTCCATGAAGCCGTTGCGCGTCGTGGTCGTGGGACGCGACATCTCGCGCGGGGTGCGGCCGTGCGCCACCTCGTCCTCGGCGTTGGACGTGGCCTTCATGTTAGCGAACTCGTACGAGCCCTCCTCCTGGAAGTCGTCGAAGCCGCCGACGAAGCAGACGCGCGCTTTGCCCTCGACGATGGTGTCGTAGCCGATGTCGACCGACTCGACGGCCGTGGCGCAGGCGCCGACGGGCGTCTTGATGGGCCCCGTCGACGAGAGCAGCAGCATGTTGACCCACGCGCTCATCGTGTTGATGAAAGACTCCTGCAAGATGTCCTTCTGGAGCGGCTTGTCGAGGTAGCGGTCCTTGTACATGCCGCGCAGCGCGCTGGTGCCGCCGATGCCGGACCCGATGCAGTTGCCCACCTCGGAGATGTGCACGTACTTGTAGAATTCGTACGGGTCCGTGATACCCGACGACAGCAGCGACTCGGCCGTCGACACGAGCACGAAAAGCGTCACCGGGTCCACCTGCTCGATGATGTCCTCGGGAACGCCGTAGCGGCGCGCGTCCCAGCCCGTTGGGATCTGGCCCGCCACAAAGCGGTCGAAGCGGAGCGCCTTGGGAATGAGCAAGGCCGCGCCCTTCTTGAGCCGGACCGTGTACTCGCCAGTCTCCGGTATCTCGAAGATCTCCACTTTGTCGCCATGCTCGCGCTTGAACTCCTCGGCCGTCTCCTTGGATGCCTCGAACGGGTCCAGGTCCTCCTCGATTTGCACCTCCTGCAGCATCTGCTTCTTGTGCGGGTCGTAGCCGTTGAACAGCTCTGGCTCGATGAGGCGGATGCCCGAGTGGTCCAGGATGTGCTTCTCGTACTTGACCTTGACGTCCTTGTCGTCGACGGGCTCGCCCGACTTGGCGTCGACCCAGCCCGAGTACGGCTTGCCCTTGAGCGGGCCGTTATGGTTCTTGATCAGGCCCATGATCCAAGCCATCTCGACACAGCCCTCGAGCGAAAACTCGCCAAACGCCTCCATCTCCCAGCGGGTGCGAGAATTGCCCCAGGGCCCCACTTCAGAAAAGCCGGTGACGACGACCACCTTCTCGAGGTCAACCATGCCCTTGAGGTCGTCGTTGAGCGGCTGGACCTCCGTCTCCCAGTCCGGCAGATTTGGGAAGTCGAACTTGAGGTTCGCACGCGGCTGCACCGTCACCTTCTTGTAGAGGTCCTCGCTCTGTTCGCCGTTGACGATCTTGTTTTCGATGGCCGTCTCCTTGGTCACCGCCTTGCGGATCTCGCTCGTCTCCATGTACTCCTTGCGCAGCTCCGTCATGACGTCTTTGAGGTTGGGGATGTACTGGAAGCCGCCATTGAGGTCGGCCCAGACCGGCTCGACCTGGCAGAGATTGACGATCGCCGGCGCCATCAGGCCGAGCAAGTTGAAGGCCATCTCCTGCTGCGAGAAGGTGCGCACGCCGTACTTCTCGATGCCCTCCGCCACGATGTTGTTGCCCGCCATGAGACCCGTACCGCGAGTCCAGCCAATGATAGCGCCACAGATGGTAAGGTAGCTGCCCCAGCTCTCCGAGTGCCACCGGCTGAACAGGGTCTCAAGAGCAATCTTGGACTCGGCGTACAAGCCGTCGTTGCCAAAGGTGCCGTGGTTGGGTGACAGCGGAAGGATGACCTGAGCGGGTCTCGTCTCGAAGCCACGCTCCTGCTTCTGGACCTTAACGCAGCCGAGTAGCCGGAGAAGGTTCGTCAGCATGATGCGGTGCGCGAGCTCCGACTTGGAGTCGAGGCCGTCGATCTCGCGGCCGTTCTCCGAGATGGCCGCGAAGGGCACCACATAGTCGAGGTCCCAGCCTAAGCCCTTCTTGTCGTCATAGATATAGTTGACGAGCGCCTCGACGTCCTGCTTGCTGCCCTGGTTGAACGGCACCACGGTGAGCTGCGAACCGCGAGCGCCGTACCGCGCGTACATTTGTTGATAGTACTCGTTGACTTCACGAGAGAAGCGGCTCGTCGTAACAATGACCTTGGCGCCGCCACTGATGAGGCCCTGGAGAACCTCCGCACCGATGGAGCCAGCCCCTGCACCGGTCATGAGAGCGTACTTGCCCTGGAAGGTGACGCCAGCGCGCGCAGCTTGCTCCAAGCAGTCCAAGTAGACGCCCGTCAACTTCTTGCTGTACTCCCAACCATGGTCGTCCTTGCGCTTTAGGTGGAGGAACGGAATCGTTTCCACCTTGCCCTGCTTGCCGCTGATACGGCCGTTGCGGCCGTTCTTGCGGCCATTCTTGCCGTTCTCGTGCGGGATGATCTGGCCCTCGTTCATCGACAGCGAGCGAATCACGTTGGCGTACAGGGTCTTGATCTGCAGCTGCGATGCCTTGGACATCTTGTGCTGCTGGCGGATGAGCTTGTAGATGCGCTGCAGGTCGTTTTGCACCTTGGTCCGGTTGCCGTATTCCGACAGCTTACCGCCGTCGGCCATCTCGCGCACGTAGTGCTCCAGCTTGCGTACGCTGGGCCGCGGCACCTCCGAGTAGTTCATATTGCCGCGGGCATCGATCTCCATATGCGGCGCCGTCGGCATCGCAACGTCCTTGTACACGGGCGACTCGTTCAGCACATCCTTGCAGTTCTCGATGAGCTGCTGGCCGAGCTCCTTGGCCAGCTCGTACGTCTCACCACGCTCCGTCGGACAGTGGTCGATGTGGTACTGCATGAAGTCGAGCAGGCGCGGGTTCGATCGGTTCATGATGGTGATGCAGCGGCTGACGATCTCGCGATCCACGGCCTTGAGCCGTCCGAATATGATGTCGTAGTACATGCTGAGCGCGTCCTGGCGCGCCCAGTTCCAGGCCGAGTCGTAGACGCGCGACTTGAGCGGGTTGAAGGACGGCTCGATGCCCGTGGCGTAGAAGTCGCCGTGCTCGGCGCTCCAGAGGTCCAGCTGGGCTTCGAGGGCCGCCGCCGACTGCTTCTCGGCAACAAACGCCTTGTCGCCTGCGCGGAGATCCATCTTGAGGTACCGGGCGAACAGCTCGAGCTGCTGCTTGAATAGGGCGCGCTGGTCCTTGGTGAGGGCGTCAATGGCGGCGGGGTCCATCATCATGCCACCGCCGCCGGAGCCACTATCGCCACCCGCCGCGGCGGTGGACAAGTTAATACCCGCGTTCGCGGCGTACTTGTTGGCCATGTCGTCAAGCCAGGCCTTGCCGTCGTTCTCGGAGCCGAGACGGTTGGCGGGCTCCGCAGTAAGCGCGAGGAGGAGAACGCCATCTTGCCTGCCGGGCCCGAGACCCCACCGAGTCTCCAAGTGCTTGCGCACCGCGGTGATGTTGAAGCCTCCCGGCATCTTGGACGAGACCATTCGTGCAATCAGCGACGAGGACTGCTTGCCCAGCTGACCGTTGAAGGTAGGCTGCATCGATGCTCCAAGCTCATCGAGCGGGGTATCTTCGGGCTTCTCGGGTGTAGAACCAAACTCCTTGCCTAGGTCTCCGAGGATCTCGTTCTGCAGTGTCGACTTGCCTGTCGTTGCAAGGGGAATTTTCACGTTAGTGTATATAGTCTGTAGACCACCCGATTGGCCTCTAGAACAAGGTGCACGGGGGTGTTTGCGGAATCTCACCTCCTACGAGGTCCTTGATGGCTTTGCTCAAGGGGATCTCCATGAGCGGCTTCTTGAGCTTCTGAGCCACCAATGTCCTGAGCACGTCCGTTGCCGATACGGGTGCGTCTGGCACCGCAACGGCCGGACCTGCACTCGGCGGAGGCGAAGCCGCAGCAGCGGGAGCGGGAGCGGGGGCACCAGCCGCGGGCGGCGGAGCCGAAGACGAGGCATCACCAGCCGGGGCTGGGGCAGCCTCTGCTTCCTCCTCCACGGGGTCGACGTCGTAGTAAATGTCCTTGGTGTCCTTTGAGTAGCAGTAAATCTGGCGCTGGACCGAGAGGGCGGCGTCGTGGGCCTCGTACTTGGAGGCGAGGGTGCGCTTGGCCATGACGCCGAGCGTGTCGGCGGGGCCAATCTCGACGATGCGCTCCGTCTTGCGGTCGCCGAGGATCACGTCCTGCGTCTCGATCCACCGCACCGGCGACGCGAACTGGTAGGCCAGCAGCTCGACCAGCAGCGTGTGGGCGAGCTCCTGCTCGACTTCGGGGGACATGGCGGGGGGCATTGTTGCGGGACGGGTGAGAGCGGGAGGAAGGGTATCACACGGGGAGAAAAAGAGAGAGGTAGGCTTTCTAAGGGAGCGGAAGCGCAATTGAGACGCAATTGGGGCGTATTTAGCGGCGACGGAAGCACGCGCTCATGAGGGACGCGGCGACGGTGTTCCACAAAGGCGATGAGAAACGGAGCGCGCCGGGGGAGAAAGATTCCGGTCCGCCGTGTCTGCCTTTGCGGGTGATGGTCGCGAGGTGATGCAAAAAGTGAGGAAGAGAGGGAGCAAGCCTCGGCTTCTCGAGCGGACGACGGGGGGGGGAGCGGTGCGCGTCGCTAAGACCGGGCACGAGGGCAGTGCGTAATGGGGAGGAGCAGTCGACGGGACAGAGGGAAGGAGCCAGATAAGTTGCGGGTATTAATTGATCAGCACCTGGTTGAAGCCGTGGGCGTTGGGCAAGAGCCGGACGGATGGGGACGGGGCCACGGGCAGGGAAGGAAGGCGGCAGCAACGCAGGCCGTGCAGGAACGACCAGCAGCAGGCCGCGAGGTCCAACGCGGTGAGCGGGCGGCGGGCAGAATTGCTGGGCGCGGTTGGCCCGAGCGGGCTCCCGTGGGCCGCCCCAAAGTTTCTTGATGGGGCAGACGTTGAGGGCTCAATTGGCGCTAGCGCGCCGCCCACCGCCCTGCAGCCTGCACGTCTCCACCCCAGCATGCCGTCATGGCCCCCGGCCCAGAAGCTTCGCCCGGGCCTGCCCGCCCCGAGCTCTCAACAGTTCGATGCAATTTGCCTCGCACGGCCGCCAGTCGGAAAAGGCGCCCAATTTTTGCTTGAGACGGGGCTGGGCACGTACATACTACGTACATGTGCTTCTGTATGTACCACCTGTCTGCGTGCATACTACATACGTACGCAGCATGTACTCGGTGCCTGGCTACGTAACGGGAGAGCGTGCAACTCTGCCCGCCCGTCAACAAAAAGAATCTCTTGGCTCGTCCCCCGGCGATGGCCCGGCTGCCCGAGGGGGCGGGAGCCCCTGGGGCGTCCGGGAGGTGGCTGCATGCCCGCTCAACCATTTTGCTAGCGCCGGCGGTCCCTGGCGGCCTGGGCCCGGTCGCGCGCGACAGCTAGGAATGTACAAGGCCCGGTAGCTACCACCTCTTGCGGTTGAGCTTGCGGGCCCTCCTTCCCCGAACAACACCCGTCCTCTTCGGCTCGCCAGCCCGCCAACAGCCTCGTAGAAGTCGCCTCCGAGAATTTGTCGGGAGGGGCAGCAGCAGCTCAGTTCACCTGACCGGCTCCGAGCTGCGGCGATAAGTGCGTGCCGGCCGCCGTCCCTCTTTCCTCCCGAGCTCCGCTGGTTCCTCCCTTGCTGCCCTCCGGTCGGTCCTCCCTCGCCGCCCGCCGTATCACCACCGTCATACCGCAGGCGGAGGCGTCGCGCCGCCCTTTCCACCCGCTCAAACCCGCCCAGATTGCATTCGCGCCGTGCGGTCGCCCGCGTCGCGCCTTCCCTGCCTCCCCGCGAGCCGCGCCCTGCAGCCAGGGCCCCTTCCTCGCCTTAATTGCGTGGAGGAGCCAGTCGCGATCCGCAGGTTTGTATGCCCCTTGCCCTTCGTCCCCGCTGCTATTGAGCTTTCCCCGCCCGCCGGCCGTCAAGAAAAGCCCGCGCCCCGGCTCTCCCGCTGCCCTCCACCACTCCCCGTCTGCTCGCCGGTGCTCTCTCCGCCTCCTGCCCGAGCCAAGCAAAAAGAAAAATAAAGGATAGGAGCTGCCCTATCGCAATTGTTGCCGTATCCGCCCTGCTCCAAGCGAGATTTGCTTTATTTTCGACCCTCCGAGCGACATTATAAGAGAGCGGCCGGCGCACGGAGCTATCTGGCTCGTTACAGGGGTTGAGAGCAGCACCTGAGCACCGTTTCCCTTGCACCAAAACATTTTGCACACCGCCTTCGCCTGACCAGCAGAAAAGAAAAAAAGCTCCCCCCCAAACAACCGGCAGAAAAAATGGCTGACGAAAGAAGAAGAGAGAGCCACCATTTCGGCAATCCCACCAATTACTTCGACATCAGTCCCGTTTCCCCTCGTGCCGGTGCCTCTCCCATATCTCCCACCTGGCCTGTAGGCTTTAGGAGCTTTCCAACAGCCTCGGGTGCCTCCGCGGCGACGCAAGCACCGCACCATCACCATCACCACCACCACCACTCCCACTCCCACTCCCCTTCCCCCGCCGCAGCTGCAGCTCGCAAGATGTACGGCTCCGGTTCGCAGACTGGCATTAGCACGCCCCGGTCACAGGCGTCGCTGCGGCCCTTGGTCCTCGCCCACGGCAAGCTTGAATACACCATCCTGATACCCACGGCCCTGCACTTCAGCGCGTCGCAGCTGAAAGATGCGTTTGCGGCGACGCTGCCCGCGCCGACGGACGAGCTCGCGCTCGACGACGAGCCCTCCTCGGAGCCGGAGTTGGTAGCACGCTACATGGGCTTCGTGGCCCACGAGGTGGACGAGGGCGACGACCCGGGCTCCTTCGAGGAGGTGCTCAAGATGGTGCTCAACGAGTTCGAGCGCGGCTTCCTGCGCGGCAACGAGGTGCACGCGCTCGCCGCCTCGCTGCCGGGCATCGAGCAGAAGAAGCTGGTCGTCGTCAAAGCTTACTTCGCCGCCCGCCACGCCGTCGGCCGGCCCGTCAAACCTCACGAGTCGGCCCTGTTCCGCGAGGCCGCCGACAAGAACGCCTACATCTACGCCGTCTTCGGCGGCCAGGGTAACATCGAAGAGTATTTCGAAGAGCTGCGCGAGGTTTACAACACGTACCCATCATTTTTGGAGGACTTTGTCACGGCGGCGGCGACGCACCTGCAGGGCCTGGCGCGGGACCCGCGCGCCGAGAAGCTGTATTCCAAGGGCCTCGACGTCATGAGGTGGCTGCACAACCGCGAAGCCCAGCCGGACACGGACTACCTAGTCTCCGCGCCCGTCAGCCTGCCCCTGATCGGCCTCACGCAGCTCGCGCACTTCGTCGTGACGTGCCGCGTCTTCGGCACTCACCCGGGTGCTATCAGGGACTACCTGAGCGGCTCGACGGGCCACTCCCAGGGCGTCGTGACGGCGGCCGCCATCGCCGCATCTCGGAGCTGGGAGACGTTCCACAAGGCTGCGTACGACGCGCTCACCATCCTCTTCTGGATCGGCTCGCGCAGCCAGCAAGCGTACCCGCGCACGTCGCTGGCGCCTTCGACCCTACAGGATTCGATCGATAACGGCGAAGGCGCACCAACGCCCATGCTCTCGATCCGCGACCTGTCTATGGCAGCCGTGCAGGAGCACGTCGACGCAACGAACCAGCACCTTCCCAAGGACAGGCACATTGGCATCTCGCTCATCAACAGCGCGCGCAACTTCGTCGTCACGGGCCCACCGCTCTCGCTTTACGGGCTCAACCTACGTCTACGCAAAGTCAAGGCGCCAACCGGGCTCGATCAGACGCGCATTCCCTTCACGGAGCGCAAGGTGCGCTTCGTCAACCGCTTCTTGCCCATCACGGCGCCGTTCCATAGCCCGTACCTGCAGGAGGCGTCGAAACTTCTGGAGGAGGACCTGCAGGACGTGGTGCTGCGCTCTGACCAGCTCGGGATCCCCATGTTCAACACCCACACTGGCGAAAACCTGCAGCTACAGCCCGCGTCCAAGAACCTGGTGCCGCAGCTCGTGCGCATGATTACGCTCGAGACGGTCAACTGGGAGAAGGCGACCGTGTTCCCCAAGGCGACGCACATTCTCGACTTTGGCCCCGGCGGCATCTCCGGCCTGGGAGTCCTGACGAACCGCAACAAGGACGGCACAGGCGTCCGCGTCATCCTGGCGGGTACCATGGACGGCACCAATTCCGAGGTCGGCTACAAGCCCGAGATCTTCGATCGAGATGCTAGCCACGCCGTCAAGTACGCGGTCGACTGGGTCAAGGAACATGGCCCGCGCCTGATCCGCACGTCTGTGGGCCAGACGTTCGTCGACACGAAGATGAGCCGACTGCTCGGCCTACCGCCCATCATGGTGGCCGGTATGACGCCTGCGACGGTGCCGTGGGACTTTGTGGCGGCTACCATCAACGCGGGCTACGAGATCGAGCTCGCGGGCGGCGGGTACTACAACGAGCGCAGCATGGCGGAAGCTATTAATAAGATCGAGAAGGCCATCCCCGCCGGTCGCGGCATCACGGTCAACCTCATCTACGTGAACCCTCGCGCTATGCAATGGCAGATTCCCATGATCGGCCGCCTGCGGGCCGATGGCGTCCCCATCGAAGGGCTCACCATCGGTGCGGGCGTCCCCTCCATCGAGATCGCAAACGAGTACATTACCACTCTAGGCATCAAGCACATCGCCTTCAAGCCGGGCTCGGTCGAAGCCATCCAGCAGACCATCAATATCGCCAAGGCGAACCCCGGTTTCCCCGTCATGATGCAGTGGACGGGCGGCCGCGGCGGGGGCCATCACTCGTTCGAGGACTTTCACCAGCCCATTCTCCAGATGTACAGCCGCATCCGCAAGTGCGACAACCTGGTGCTCATCGCCGGGAGCGGCTTCGGCGGCGCCGAGGATACATATCCTTACCTTACGGGCACGTGGTCGAACAGGTTCGGGTACCCGCCCATGCCGTTCGATGGCGTCCTGTTCGGCAGCCGCATGATGACGGCGAAGGAAGCGCATACGTCGAAAAACGCCAAGCGGGCCATCGCCGAGGCGAAGGGTCTCGACGACAGCGAGTGGGAGAAGACGTACAAGGGTGAAGCGGGCGGCGTCATCACGGTGCGGTCCGAGATGGGCGAGCCGATCCACAAGTTGGCGACGCGGGGTGTGCTCTTCTGGGCCGAAATGGACAAGACGATATTCAGCCTGGACAAGGCTAAGCGCGTGGTCGAGCTGCGCAAAAGGCGCGACTACATCATTAAGCGCCTCAATGCTGACTTCCAGAAGGTGTGGTTCGGGCGCAACGCGGCGGGCCAGTCGGTCGACCTCGAGGACATGACTTACGCCGAGGTAATCCGCCGCATGGTCGACCTTATGTTCGTCAAGCACGAGAAGCGCTGGATCGACAAGAGCCTGGCGCGCCTAACGGGCGACTTCATCCGCCGCGTTGAGGAGCGCTTCACGAGCGGATCCGGCCAGTCGTCGGTGCTACAGAGTTACTCGGAGCTCGACGACCCATTCCCCGTCATCGAGCGTGTGGTGGGGACGTACCCAGAGGCGGACAAGCAACTCATCAACGCGCAGGACGTGCAGCACTTTTTGCTGCTGTGCATGCGGCGCGGACAGAAGCCGGTGCCGTTCGTGCCGGTGCTGGACGAGAACTTCGAGTACTTTTTCAAAAAGGACAGCCTGTGGCAGTCGGAGGATCTCGAGGCCGTGGTTGACCAGGACGTCGGCCGCACGTGCATCCTGCAGGGGCCCATGGCGGCAAAGTATTCGAGCACCGTTGATGAACCCGTCAAACACATATTGGATGGCGTGCACGACGCGCACATTAAGAGCTTGACCCAGGACCTTTATGATAATGACGAGAACAAGATCCCTACCGTCGAGTACTTTGGCGGAAAGCTCCTCGAGCCTAGCACCGACGTGGAAATTGAAGGGCTTACCGTCTCTGAGCTCGACCACAAGGTGGTGTATCGTTTGTCGTCGGCAGCCAACGCGACGCTCCCGGCCGAGGATGTGTGGTTCCAGCTTCTAGCCGGCAACCGACTGTCGTGGCGGTACGCCTTCTTCACGACGGACCGCTTTATCCAGGGCCAACGTTTCCAGACGAACCCGATGCACCGCGTCTTCAAGCCGAACCCGGGTATGATGGTGGAGATCTGCCACCCGGACGAGCCGGCCCGGACCATCATCAGCGTCAAAGAACCGTCGACGTCAGGCAAGCACGTGCAGACGGTCGAGGTCAGCACGCGCGCTGGCGGAAACGAGATCGTGGTCAACATGATCGAAGAGCGCTCCGTCGACCGCAAGCCGTGCGGCCTGCCCCTCCGCTTCACGTACCACCCGGAGACCGGCTACGCGCCGATCCGCGAGGTCATGGACGGGCGCAATGACCGCATTAAGGAGTTTTACTATCGCATCTGGTTCGGGCCGGACGAGAAGGTGCCCTTCGAGACGGCGGTGACGGAGAAGTTCGACGGCGGGCGCGCCGTGGTGACGAGTGAGGCCATCAACGACTTCGTGCACGCCGTGGGCAACACGGGTGAGGCGTTTGTGGACCGCCCCGGCAAAGAAGTGTTTGCGCCCATGGACTTCGCTATCGTGGTCGGCTGGAAGGCCATCATCAAGCCCATCTTCCCGCGCGCCATCGATGGTGACCTGCTCAAGCTGGTGCACCTGTCCAACGGGTTCAGAATGCTACCGGGGGCGGAGCCGATGCGCAAAGGCGACGTGCTTGACACGACGGCGCAGATCAACGCCGTCATCAACCAGGACGCGGGCAAGATGGTGGAGGTGTGCGGGACGATCACACGCGAAAGTAAGCCCATTATGGAAGTGACGAGCCAGTTCCTATACCGCGGGGTGTACACCGACTACGAGAACACGTTCCAGCGCAAGACGGAGACGCCGATGCAGCTGCACCTAGCGACGGGCAAGGACGTGGCGGTGCTGCGGTCCAAAGAGTGGTTCCGGCTCGAGGAGCCCGACACGGAGCTGCTGGACAAGACGCTCATGTTCCGGCTGCAGAGCCTGGTGCGGTTCAAGAACAAGTCGGTCTTCTCGAGCGTGGAGACAGTGGGCGAGGTGCTACTGGAGCTGCCGACCAAGGAAGTGATTCAGATCGCGTCGGTCGAGTACGAGGCGGGCGTCTCGCACGGCAACCCGGTGCTCGACTACCTACGGCGCTACGGCTCGGCGCTCGACCAGCCGGTGCACTTCGAGAACGCGATCCCACTCAACGGCAAGAATGCGCCGCTGGAGCTTAAGGCGCCGGCGTCCAATGAGACATACGCCAAGGTATCGGGCGACTACAACCCCATCCACGTCAGCCGCGTCTTCTCCGAGTACGCGGGCCTGCCCGGCACCATCACGCACGGCATGTACAGCAGCGCGGCGGTGCGCAGCCTGGTGGAAACGTGGGCGGCGGAGAACCATGTGGGCCGAGTTCGCAGTTTCCGGGTCGACCTGGTGGGCATGGTGCTGCCGGATGACGTCCTGGACGTTAAGCTGACGCACGTGGGCATGGTAAGCGGGCGCAAGATCATCCAGGTCGAGGTGGCGAGCAAGGAGTCCGGGGACAAGGCGCTTCTGGGCGAGGCCGAGGTCGAGCAGCCGACGAGCAGCTACGTCTTCACGGGCCAGGGCTCGCAGGAACAAGGCATGGGCATGGACTTGTACGCGAGCAGCCCGGTGGCGAAGGAGGTGTGGGATCGGGCGGATAAGCATTTTATGGACAATTATGGTAAGGAGTTCGTCCTGCTCTTTTTTTAGGTGTTCACGCATGCTAATTTTGGGGGTTTCCGCAACAGGCTTCGCCATCACAAACATCGTCAAGAACAACCCCAAGGAGCTCACGATCCACTTCGGCGGGCCTCGCGGCAAGGCCATCCGGCAGAACTACATGTCGATGACGTTCGAGACGGTGGCGGCCGACGGGTCAGTCAAGACGGAGAAGATCTTCAAGGAAATCGACGAGAACACGGCGAGCTACACGTACCGGTCACCGACTGGCCTGCTGTCGGCGACGCAGTTCACGCAGCCGGCGCTGACGCTTATGGAAAAGGCGTCGTTCGAGGACATGCGAGCCAAGGGCTTGGTGCAGCGCGACAGCTCATTCGCGGGACACTCGCTCGGCGAGTACTCGGCACTAGCGGCGTTGGCCGAGGTCATGCCCATCGAGTCGCTCGTCTCGGTCGTCTTCTACCGCGGGCTGACAATGCAGGTGGCGGTGGAGCGCGACGTGCAGGGGCGATCCAACTACAGCATGTGCGCGGTGAACCCGTCGCGGGTCAGCGCCACGTTCAACGAGCAGGCGTTGCAGTTCGTGGTGGAGAACATCACGGCCGAGACGGGCTGGCTGCTCGAGATTGTGAACTACAACATCGCGAACCTGCAGTATGTATGTGCCGGGGACCTGCGCGCTCTCGACACGCTCGCCGGCGCTCTCAACTTCCTCAAGGCCCAGTCTATCGACATCAACGCGCTGCTCGAACAGATGAGCCTCGAAGACGTGACAAGCCGGCTACGCGACATCATCGCACACTGGGCCGGCGAGACGCGGCGCAAGGCCGAAGCCGCGGGTGGGCCGCAGCGGCTCGAGCTCAGCCGCGGCTTCGCCACCATCCCGCTCAAGGGCATCGACGTGCCCTTCCACAGCACCTTCCTTCGCTCGGGCGTCAAGCCCTTCCGCTCGTTCCTGCTCAAGAAGATCCAGAAGACGTCGGTGGACCCCGGCAAGCTGATCGGCAAGTACGTGCCCAATGTGACGGCGCGCCCCTTCGAGCTGTCGCGCGAGTACTTCGAGGACGTCTACCGGTTGACCAAGAGCCCGAAGATCGGGAACGTGCTGGCGAACTGGGAGAGGTTCGAGAAGGGGGGGACGGGTGCGGGTGCGGGCGTAGCGGGGGAGGTCCTCGCGGAGGCGGATAGGGCGGCGGGGGTGGCGTGATTGGTGAATCGTCAGGGAGGTGGAGGTTGTAATGTGGGGTGTTGTTTCAACCTTTTTCTTTGCCCTTTTGCTTTTGGGGTGTTGGGGGATTTGATTCTGATTTGGCCTTTTTGAGGTTGTGCTTGATCTCTTTTGAAGCTTTACGGTTGGGTGAAGGGGGAGGGTTTGCTAAGCGTATGTTGTATTACTCTCTTGTTTGTTCGCTTGTAACCTGCTAGAAAAGTTTCTTTTTCCTTTCTTTTAGGGACTCTCTTATCCTGTTTTAGACTGCAAGATAAGACAAAAAAAGGGATTTGTCTGTTGGTTCTATCACGTGAGAGCAGCTTGCCGTTGCCGTGCAGATAGATGGGGTTGAGTTGCCTGTTGTACTAAGCATGCGTATGCCCGTTTAGAATAGAGTGGGACTGATACGAGACTCAATTGATTCTGGACCGAGTGTTTTTGTCTAGTAGTGTGGTTGGGGCATGCGTGGCTAGACCGCTGTGATGGGAGGATGGGAAGCGCTGGGATCTATATAGAGTTATGGCGGCAGTGGGGGCACTAGGAGGCACGCACATACTGCTCGTTCGCCATGCAAGTTTTTGTTTCGGCTTCGGTCGGCCCAACGCACCTTTTCCTAGCCAACAGGGCCGGCGACGGCACTGGAAGCCCGAGGTTGGCTGCCCCTGGCGAGCCCGAGCACGCACTGAAGAATCGGTCCGGCTATGTCCCTCTCTGCCGAGAGCGCTTGCTGTCCCAGCCTCCCATTGCGCCGCCGCTCCGCCGACTCGCCGCGTTATCGTCGCATGTACGTCGCTCGTGAAGGGCGGCAAGGGCGAGGTGGTCCCGTCGTGGCGTGCAGGCCGGTCGTTGGGGCCGTGGAGGACGGGTACCTGGTTTTTTTTTTTTTTTTTTTTTTTTTTTGCCGGGCGGGGTTCGTATTGGTGGGCGAGGAGACGGCGGGGAGGTTGTCGTCGAGGCCGGGGAATGCTAGGTTGTCCGGTCAGGGCGAGGAAGGGGGGAGGGGGGGGGGGCGAAGGCGAAGATGAGGATGTCGGTGGCAGTGGTAATGATGATGAGGATAGTGACGATGAAGATAGTGACGACGATATCGATGATGACGACGATGACAACGACGACGAGGGTGACGGCGAGGATGGCGCTGTGAGCGTCTGCGTGCCTTGGGATCTGTTGACTTTGTCTGTTGGCTTACTTTTTATGTCCTTCGTTTTCCAGGACATGCAGTTTACAAGAAATATATATAATTGTAAGAATCTAGTTCAGAGCTGTATACTCTACAGTTTACAAGGACACAAGGAGCGTCTTGTTTCCTGCGACTGGGACGTAGTTCACAGTGGCAGTCTAGAGTTATTGCAAGGCCACTGCCTTGAGGGGGAATATTCTAATGGTTTCAAAGTTCGTATTTGAACTACTCGATAAGAGGGCGCATTAAATATGTGCACAAACGGTTAAACATCCAGACGGATCCCCCATGCGGCAAATAAATGAATAGGCCAGGTCTCGCATTATTTGAGGCCATTTTTGGGGGTGTTAAAGGCAAGAGTACAATCGCTATATTATATTAGAGACTAGAGTCTGGAGATTCGAGATTAGAGAAATAGAGAAGAAAAGTAGAGACGATGAGAGCTTTCAACGCGAAGACTACCCTCGTCCCCGGGGACCGCCGGAAAAGGCAAGCCAAGAAACTGCAAGCGAAACTTTGAACGTCGGGGGGCCCTCATGAATTTTAAAAGCGTCCAGCTTTGGTTTGAAGTCATCAACTAGAGAGAGGTCGCTCTGCACAGACAGACCCGTCAATGGAAACTTCACTGGTCGAGCCTAATACATTTCATTCCGCACTCAGAGACGCCAATTCGAGATTCGCGCTTTGAATGCAGACCAGATAGCCGGGGCCGTCTACAAATTGTCGGCCCATTGAAAGACCTGCAACTGTCTCGTCGATGTCTTCTGCAGTTGCGGTGCTGAGTCCGGTAGGACGCGCCACCATCACGCGCAGAAGTGTCAGAGCGATAGAAGGCGTCGCGCGACAGACTATAGTCATTGAGGAGCGCCTAGACTATGTGCGGACTTGATTCATTCAGTATCAGTTTCCTTCCGGTTCCATCTAGGGGACTCCAATATTGGATCCAGCTCCGCGAAACATGAGATCGGGAGCCTCAACGTCACACCATCGTCTGGCGGAAAAGTGGCAAATTTCCGGCTGGTCCAGGCACGGGAAGTTGAGAATCGGACGCTGTTGATAGTGACTACTGACTTGCTATTAGCTTCCCCAACAACACGAATCACTAGATATTCGAGTAGGTCGGCCATCACTCCGCTCCCGAATTTCTTTCGCTTTCCTCCGAGACAACTCGCGGATTCTTCCACGAACAAGTGCCAGTGTTTGTACGCCGAATGCCGGGCATCTGCGCGTGGGCGAGAGCTAAAATGATACGCTCCAACGGACTGCGCGGCCGGTGACTCGCTTCGTCTCTTAGTTACATCGGGGAAGCCTTCGGACAGGCCGGCAGCCGGCACCAGTGCCCATTGGACGCGTCTGCAAGCCCGCTCGCTTCCCCGTCTGCCGTTTTTGACTCGAGCGGGAAGCCCGCGCCATCGCGCGGCGAAGTCGACCCTTGGCGGAATCCTCGCGGCCCGTGTTGGGCTCTTCTGTCAATTAAACGGTGCGCCCCCCGCCGAGCGGGGGAGCACGCCAGAGGCTTTTCTCTCCAACACCCTTCTCTTTCTCCTACATGTGTTTTCCGCCTGTGTGGCTTGCACAATCTCGTATATATTATCGTCCCAGGAACCGCTCTTCATCGCGTGAGTCGGCAATCTGATCGTCTGCACGCGGAGCAGACACCGATTCTGCGGAATTGGCACTTGAGTCGACCGGCCGGCCTGGTTATATTGCTCGTGCTATAGGCTACCTGCCATGGCTGCCGTCGAACCGGAGGCGCCGCCTAATCAGCTCGAACACATCGAGGCGGAGGTGGGTCACACGTTGCGTGCGTGCAGGGCACCGCGGTGCTCGTTTGCTGATTTCCTCGAGAGTTCAGGAAGGCAGCGATGCGGATTCGGCGCTGGGAAGGTGACTCAGTCATTTCACTGGCCTTGTCTCACGGTTTACTGCGGGCGCTCTGCTGATCCCACATTCAGTGAGGCCGCCACCTCCACGACCTCGCTCGCATCGTCAGTACTGGACTACGTGTGAGTACCCCTAAAGTCTGATTTTTAGTTGCCATATAATGTTCGGTTTGGCATTGTCTAAATGCTGACTGAATATAAATCTCAGTTACGAGGCACGCATTTACCACTGAGCTCCACTCTAGGAGTCATGCTTACGGAATGAGCGTAGAATGGCCGGCGATATCAACGAAGCCGACGAGGCGAGGATTCTATGTTCGTGAGTTTGTGTCCGATCAAACTAGGATATATACCCTGGCTCCGGGAACTGACTACGGAATGTTGCGCAGCCAAACGATGAACAAGAGCAAGACAGATTGGACTTAGTCCACCACGTATACCTACTCACTCAGAAAGGCGCTCTTTTCGCCGCCCCGATCAAGAATCCGAAAAGGGCTCTCGACATAGGCACTGGCACGGGATTGTGGGCACTGGATTTTGCAGAGTTAGTGACATCCTCCACAGGAGTCATGCCTATCGTTTCTAACTTGCAAGCAGCCAGTTCCCGGACTGCCAAGTAATTGGTGAGGGCCCTGTAAAAGGGTTTGAACACGAATTTCTTACAGTATGCTTTCTGTTTAGGAGTCGATATTAGCCCGATTCAGCCAAATTGGTATGTAACTTCCATCACAATTGATGCAGTCTCTAGCTTTAGTTCATTAACGCATGCTGCTCTGCAGGGTCGCCCCCAACTGCCAGTTCATCGTCGACGACCTCGAAGCCGATTGGGTCTACCCCGAAGACAAACACTTTGACTACATCCATCAGCGCAGCATGGCTGGCAGCATCGGCGACTGGCCGCGGCTCTTCCGGCAGGTCTACGATAACCTGAACCCAGGAGGCTGGTTCGAGATCCAGGAGTTCATGGCGTGGTTCTACGCACAGAACACCGACGGCAGCGGCAACGACGACCTGTCCGAGGATACCCCCCTGGTCAAGTGGCAGAAGCTGTGTGACGAGGCGAGCATCAAGATCGGGCGGCGGCTCAACTGCGCCGGCGACCTGCCGGAGCCCTTCAAGGCGACGGGATTCACCGACGTCAAGCACCAGGTCGTCAAGGTGCCCGTCGGCACGTGGCCAAAGGACAAGCGCCTGCGCGAGATGGGCCAGTTCCTACACGTGCAGATGAGCCAGGCGCTCGACGCCGTCACCCTCGCCTACCTGACGCGCGTGCTCAAGTGGTCCGAGCAGGAGACGCAGGTCTTCATGGCGCAGGTGCGGAACGATTTCAACGCCCGGTCCAAGAGCATGCACCTCTACACCTTCATGCATTACATGTACGGCAAGAAGCCGGAGTCGGCGTAAAGAAGGCTTCGCGCTGCTCTTTTGCTCTTGGGGAACCGGTTGGGGGTGTTTGCAAGGCATGGCCGTCTATGAGCCGTCATACGTGCCGTATATAAAAGTGGATTTGTGTGCCCCTTGACGAATTTTCACGTGGAAAAACATACGTAATCACCCGCGTAGATGTCTATCACGAAGAGGAAACGAACTGAATTTCCCTTTTGCCCGCCTGAATCGTGATGAAATCGGAGCCCTGCTCGCCCGGAAACCGCTGGTCCCAACATCCAGGTTTTCCGCCGTGCAGAAAATCGAATGACTGCACGTTGCACCAAGCCCGGAAATGGGTCCCGAGTGGAATTCCCGGTGCATCCGCAATTGGCCACTCAACAGGATTTAGTCGGACGGACGGCGCTAATGCGGCGCGATAAGCACCCGCTCCTCCACACTGTGGCTGCGGGCCGTCCGGGTGCGAGCCGTCGGCGCGCTAGGCGGTTTAGCTAGGTACCTGCCACTCTTATCGCGCCTTGCATGTTGTGCAACTTCTCATTGGTGGCCAGGAAATGTGGAAAATGGCGTACAGCATACGTTGGGATTAGTTAGATATTGGTTGAACGTATATCTTATGGTTGCATTGAGCACACAACTGATTTACTTAGTTTTGGCTGTCCGGTTTTCATTTGTATACACTGATGCGATTTCAATCATTCAGCAAATCTTGGAGATGTTCACGTTAGGGAATAGCTCGTTTAAGTCTTAGTAGTGAACCTAAGATCTAGGCGCTAGAGTTCTTTTCTTCATCCGAAAGTATTAAGTCAACTAAAGTCGTACCATACCCGCCGTAAGGTGTGGAGAACGGTGAGGGTAAAGAAACAAACACATTCTGGCCTCACTCTTTTAGATTCAAATTGGATGCGATATTTAATATACTGATGTAGTCCATGGATCCGGTCTTGGGTCAGAGACTAAAACTTCTACCATTCGAACAAAATTATCATATGGACACACGACTTATTCTACGGGCAGAACCATAACATATAACCTTTTACCAACCATGCGAATATGCTATTCCTAACAAGACACAATTGAGGGCACACCCATCACTTCTTCCCATCATCCCCACCGCTCGGTGCCGCCGGAACATCCACACCATCGACGTTCCACTTCATCCCAATATACCCATCACTCAAAACCAAGACATTCAGCTTCCTTCCGCTCTCACTCTGCGGTAGCTTCACCATAGTCCTTGTCTTAAGTCTACTGTTCCCAGCACCAGCACCCGCCGCAGGCCCCTTCCCTCTCCCTCTCCCACCACCACCACTACCACCACCACTCCTATTTCCCGTCGGCCAACTCACTCTCTTCAACCCCACCACGTCCCCTGACGCAGCGTCGGTAACAATAACAAAAAATCCCTCCGTCTGCGGCTTAGGGAACCTGGGCGCGTACATGCGCACCTCCTGGCCGCCGCCGTTGCCGCCACCAACAATCGTCGCCGCATTCAAGCGCGTCAAATTGACCGTCAAGCCTACGGCGGAGACACCATCGACGGAGACGTCGAGCCGCGGCAGGGCCGCCGCGGCGTGAATGAAGCGGTCGCGGTCCCTTGTCGGGACTCCCGCCGCTTCGGCCGCGCCGTCGAGGATCTTCCTCGAAGCCGACGCCGTCTCGACGAGGTCTTTCGGCCGCGCCCTACTGTCCTCGATTCGTCGCGCCTCGGCCTCCACATCCACGCCCGGGAACACGGCCAGAGGTCCGTCCTCGGGCCACCTGGCCGACTTGACGCACTGGAGCAGCGTGATCATCATGAGCGCGGAGTCGGCGTGGCCCAGTTCGGTGAGGATGTCGATGGATGCCTGGATGATGCGCACAGCTTGGTCGAGCACGCTCGTCTGGTCGCCGACGTAGTCCGAGATGGGTAGGTCGATGCGGGAGAAGTGCGCTTGTAATAGAAGGAATGCCTTGACGTGCGGATCCCACATGGGAAGCGGCGCGCCTAGGGTGACTGCGTCAGCCGCTAGCGGCAGGGCTGTCGCCAGCTCCGCATTGACCAGGTCCTCGTTGTGTCGTACTGGCAGTTCGTCATATTCTGTCGCGCGGCACATTAAAGCTAGGGCGTCGGCAAGGGAAGCGCCCGATTCGGCGCGGCTCACAACGTGCCGTACCGTCTTATGCGAGAGATAGTAGTAGCTCATTATTTTGCCGAGAGGAGTAGGTTCTACATCGCCGTTGGAGTGGACGAGGGCGCAGCTGGACTGGGCAAGCTCGTCAACCGCTCTGTCGACCAACTCGACCATGTAGTCATTTGCGAGCTGCTGCGCTGCCATTGTGTTATGTTCCTCGGCAGAGATCTCCAGGCCATAGTACGAAGGGTTTTTGTGTAGCCGTCGAAAGAAGAAAGTCCAGGTCAAGTAGTCAAGAGCATCCTGCTTTGTTCCAATTGTTCCAGCAGAGATTTCAGCTCCCAGATGATTGTCTAGAACAGTGTGCAGTGAAGATTCAACCGGGAAGCCGGTGTGGAGGAAGTGCTTATAGAAAGCCTTTTTCGAATCCTTGGTGAAGATGCGGGCAACGGCGGACGAATCGAACTGTGGCCGACCAGCTCGGCCAAGCATCTGAAGGACGTCTGTGAGATCCATGTCCTTATATCCTTCGATCTTGGCGTCGAAGTACTGAGTGCCCTTGACTACGACCAAGTGAGCGGGCAAGTTCACTCCCCAGGCCAATGTACTGGTAGCGACCAGAACTTGGATCTGATTGTTTGCGAACAGCTCCTCAGCTAGCTGACGATCAGACTCGACAAGACCTGCATGGTGCAAACCGATACCAAAACTCAGCGATTCCCTTAGCGCATCATCCTTAACCCGCGACAAATTCAATGCCAAGTCATCCTCAGACATGCGCACAAATCGCCGCGGATTGTCCTCCATGCCGCAGTAATTGATCAGATCTCTTGCAGTCAAGCGAGTCTGTCGACGAGATGGCACGAAGACAATAGCGGGCTTATCGGGTGAGTCTGACTTAATAGCCAGGAATGTAGGTCGATTCATCGACTGCATCAGCGGACAGAACCCTCGCTGGTCCGGGAAGCTGTCGATGTAAATGTCTAACGGCACGGGACGCACCGAGTGCCTGAAGTTGAACAGGCCTTCCTTGACGCCAAGCCAGTTGGCTAAGTCCATGGCATTGGCACAAGCGGTTGACATCCCAAGAAGTCGCACGGAGCCTTTCTTCTGAGAGGCAATGTAATTCATACGCGAGACAATGATCTCCAGAATAGGACCACGGTCACCTCCAAGGAGATGGATTTCGTCAATGATGACGAGGCTGACCTTGCGGACATAGTCGCGGGTCTGCCAGCTACGGCTGATGCCATCCCACTTCTCCGGCGTAGTGATGATAATGTCTGCGTCTCTGATAGTCCGCGTGTCCGGAGTATTGTCTCCGGTCAGTTCGACCAGCTTTAGTCCCATTGGTGCAGTCAAGCGCTTTCCCCAATCTAAAACCCGCTCTCGGACAAGGGCTTTCATAGGCGCAATGTACACGACTTTGGATCCGGGATGCTCGCGAAACGCCCACCACATGGCCAACTCTGCAGCCACTGTCTTGCCACTTCCTGTTGGAGAACCAAGCAAAACGTTGGCAGCGGTGTGATACAGACAATGGAATATCTGTGTCTGCATGGGGTTGAAATATTCAAAGCGCTGCCTGTAGATGTCCTCAAGAAGCGGATTCTTCAGAGCCGTTACGGGAAGCGGTTGGAGATCTAACAAATTCGTATACACGCTCTCAGTGTCGGGGCGAATGAGATGTTGGAATGAAACCGGAGTCACAGTTTCAGCTCCAAGCCACCGATCTGACACGGCGCGAACGTAGATTTGAGACGGTAGAGGCTCCGCCATTGGAATGGTAAAATTCAATTCATGGTCGTCGTAGAGTCTCTTTCTGGTCAACAAGAAGAATTCATGATGGTAAATTTCGGACGTGTCGGAGTTCTCGACCCAGATCCAGTACGACTCCGAAGTGCCATGATGTCGATCGTTCCACTTGAAGTCCGCTGTAATGTACAACCGAATACGTAGAACTTCGCGATTGAGCGGAGCAATCTCGGCATCAACACTTAGAGTGGGAAAGTTGTCGAGAAGCTTTGACAACGTATTTCCCATCCTGTTGTTGTGAACCAGATGGCCAATTTCGGCCGGTTCCATATCCCTTAGTGCTTCAATAGAGGCGATTGAACCCTTGTCGTCGAGGTTCCTTAGAATTGGTTGAGGCAAGTCAAACTGGTGAAATGGATGCTGGAATGGCCAGATCTGCTTCTCGATCGACTTGCACATGGATAATAGAACTTGGCACTGGTAGCCCCACCGCCGGTTGAGCGCGATCATGAAAAGCGCACGGCAGATTCTTGCAGCGTTCTGAGCAACATAAGCTGTGTCGGACACTAGAGTGTAATCTTCAAGCCGAGCCCGGGAGATATAAGATTGTAGCAGAATATTCGTCTTCGAGCGCGCGGTCCCGACTCCGCCATAAACATCGCAGGGCACAGAGTAATCGTCCTCGAGCAATCTCGAGAGCTCCTTCTCTTCACTGTCGCGACTCTGGATGTTGTTGAACTCACCACTCATGCTTATCATCTTGAGAATATCTGCCTCCGATGCCTGCTCTTTCATCTCGGCGTTGAAAATCTCGATGCTGTTCTGCTGGACGTAGTACTGGCTAGCGATTCGACCCACATCCTTGGCCCGTAGCTCCTCAGTTCGTTCATTAAAGATGATCATTTGGCTGAGTTGGAGCACACGCGCAGCGTCGATGATGAGTTTTCTGCGCCGCAGAACGAGTTCCGGGTCGTCGCGTATTTCGGCCCACTCAATCCCGTACGTTCGCGGACTCTGCTTCATGCGGACGAACAAGTAGGAGTATCCGAGCCACTGGACGGCCTCCGGAACCGAAGTAACAGTTCCAAGCGCAATCTCCGCATTCAAGTTATCAACAAGACTCTTGGAGAAGCTTGACTCGATCGGATGCTGCTGAGTGACCGCAGAAAGGTAATGCTGGACTTTATCCTCTGTTGTCAGAATAAAACCAGTACCGGTGTCCTGGAACTGAGGCCGACCGGCACGACCGAAGATCTGCATCACATCAAGAATACCGAGGTCGACAAACTTGCCCTCCTGAGCACTGTAGAGCTGTGTGCCTTTGATAACAACCGCCGCGGCGGGCAAATTGACCCCCCACGCCAATGTAGCAGTGCAGCAAAGTACTTTAAGAATGCCGTCGGCGAAGAGACGCTCGATCAAGTTGCGATCTGACCGAGGCATACCAGCATGGTGAGTTCCCATCCCTTTGGGGAGCAACTCCCTCAATTCCCTGCTTCGTGAGCTTTTCATGTCTCGAGTTGCAACGTCAAACCTAGGGTGGCCAGTTGGATCGAAGAGATCGGTAGCTTGGTTCTCCGCGGCTTTCTCCCACAGGTTACGCGCCGTTTTGAGAGTGTCCTTCCGCGAGTGCACAAACACCATGACCTGGTGGCCCTGCTGGAGCATATCCTGTACCTTTTCAAACGCTACCGATTCGAGGTTCTCTCTCGACTTGGCACTTCCCGGTTTCCCCTTGACACCTACGAAGTGCTGTTCCAACGGTACAGGGCGGAAGGACTGATCGAAGTAAAAAAGGCCGGCCATGCGGTTTACCTTAAGGAAATCCGCAACGTCGATGAAGTTTGGGAGCGTGGCCGAGAGCCCGACAATTCGGATTAGCGACTGCGTGCTCTCAACTTGTCGCTCTGTGCGCGCGACGAGCGACTCTAGGACCGCACCGCGCCCGTCGTGAAGCATATGTACTTCGTCAATGATCAACAAACGCACTTTCTGTACTAGTTCCGTATCTCCCGTGCTCTTGCGTGTGACGACGTCCCATTTTTCCGGCGTAGTTACGATTATCTGCGTCGCCGCAATTTCCTTTTTAGTCAGGTGCATGTCGCCAGTCAATTCGCGAGCCTGGACCCCAAGCCATGCAAGACGCTTGCCCAGCTTCTCGGTGACTTCAGCAGCCAGTGCCTTCATCGGAGCTACGTAGACGATCTTGAAGTCATCTGTCTGCACTGCAAAGTCGGTTGCATCCGGCTCCTCGACCGGGTTGGGAAGGGTATATTTGGCAATAGTATTGAGGATGGTCAACATTGCAGCGTCGGTTTTACCCTGCACGGAAGTTAGAATCGATCGAAGGAAAAGATGTAGGATTGAGAGTCATACAGCACCAGTCGGTGCACAGATGAGCATGTTTTCGCTTGTCTTGTACGCTACTGGAAATACGAGACTCTGCATTCTGTTTAAGGCCTTATAGCCCTTGAAAGTTTGCTGGCAAAGGCCGTCCAGCTCCGCAATTGCCACAAGTTTCTGGTTTGCACCCACAGTGCCAACTTTGGTTGCCGGAATGGCGTATTCCTCGTATAACTGGAAGATTGGTCTGTTAGCTCCCTGAGAAAGGTGGAAAAGAAGTGGTGTAAAATTACTTGATGGTCCGTACGCTCGCTGCCGAGAGGAAGCGCATATTTACGTCCGTGGGCAGAAAGTGTATTACCCGCATCATGGGCTCTGTACACATGGGGATATTGAGGCCCAGTACGGCTCATACTAGGGCCAAGCGCAGCATGTTTATGCTCGTAGTCCTGTCGCCGAAGCGCTTCCTCTCTCTCCTGGCGAGTTTGGAGGTTACCAAAAGCTGAGAAATCGTTTCCAGATATCGAATGAGAAGAATTCACAATCCCATGTCTGTGGCTGATTAGTTCAGTCACGAGATCGAGCTCCTCGAAACCCAGGATGTCGGCAAGCATCATTTGCAGTTCTTCGTCTGCAACAAAGTCAGTTCTGAACAGACCTCAAAATCATTCTTACGCCATTCCTGGAGACAAACTTCTGCTATCAGAGCCCAAAATAGCGAGAATCTGGTCTCGAAGTGCTTCCGCGTCGAGCCCGGACCCAGCCCGTGCAACCCTCTTACACTGCTCGCCCAGCCACTCCCGTCCGTAGTCCTTCGGCTCTGCAGAGAAGCCTTCCCGACTAGCCGCGCCATCTGTGCCGGAATCGGGTTGGTCGCTGCTGTAAAGCTCCTCTTCGTCGCCCCAGTCATCCTGGATCAGGTCCCAGATTTCGTCCGAGCCGCTGTCTTCTAGCGACAGCTCCTCAGATTCCTCATCTGCATCGAGGTCTAGATCTGAGCCGTATGGAACAGTCAGTCCGTCTTGCTTTGGCAGATTGAGTGAAGCGATGGCCTCGCGCATGGCTGTGACTTGGGCGAGCCATTCCGACTCGGCGGTTTGGGTGTCTACTGAGGGGGCCATTTTGGGTTCTTTCTTTCTTAGACACTTGACGAGACTGAAACACAGCCCCTTCGCAGGATATACCCAGTAGAATAAATCGGGATCGCCGCAAAAGCACAGAAAACTGCCCAAAGTTGTCGTGGCCACGCCGATGGTGGCGTGGGACTCATCGGTTAAATTTCCATGACGGCCACGCTAACATCAATAACGCTAGCCATATTAGGTATAAATACGACAATTACGAGCGGACCCGTACTCGCTAGTATTGTGAATGAGCAGTAGAATGCCAAATATTTACTGGATTTGCTCCAGGCGAAATGATTTTAACACGTCGTAAAGCTCATAGCAACTGCGAACTGTCAAAACGGTCGCATTCAGCGACCGATTCCCAAAATCCGTTAGAGACAAGTTTCAGGCATGGGCGCTGCGCAGCCGACCCTTGGCGCTCAGCCACATGGAGGCGGGACGCCGCCTACGACAAGCTCCGCAGCGTCCGTTGCACCTCTCCAACCCACCGACACCGCCGCGGTCAGGCACCCATTTTGAGCGCTTTTTCAAACCGCATACACCACGCTCCTTCACGCACGCTTCTTCCGCTCTCACGAGTTTCTAAACGCCCCGATCCGCAAACCCCCCGCCGCCACCATGAAGATCCTCTACATCGGCGTAAGCGCCCCCGCCGACGAACTTGCTCCGCACGTGCTGCCCTTCCGCCTCGGATTTCGAGCACGCTGGCTGACTTGATGGATGTGCAACCGGGAGGAAACAGGTACTCAAGAACGAGACGAAGCCTGCGGTGGAGCTGTGCGCTGCCCGGGAGCTGAGCAGCTACTCGCGGTTCACGCGGACCAGGTACGTCGGGAACCCCTGACGAGCTCTTCGAGCTTGGTCTTCGTGGGAGCTACTGGTGAAGGCGTGGATGCAAATGTGGCAGGACTGAGGGTTTGAACGAGGCTAATCCGCGGTGTGCAGCGTGAGCGAGTTCATGTCGCTGTTCAGCAAGACGGTTGCGGAGCGGACGCAGCGCGGACAAAGGCAGGATGTCGAGGAACAGTGTACGGAACCGCTTAGACCATCCTATCAACGTCCCGAGGACGAACCAGACTGACCCCATGCTTACCGCCTCGTTCAGCGTACACTTTCCACGCCTACGGCCGCAGCGAAGGCATCGCCGGCATCCTCATCACCGACCATGAGTACCCCGCCCTCGTCGCCCACCAGCTGCTCTCCAAGGTGGTCGACGAGTTCCTTTCGGCGGTGCCGCCGTCGTCCAACTTCAACATGACTGAGGCGCAGAAGGTCAAGCAGGAGAAGGCGCTCGAGGAATACATCCAGAAGTACCAGGACCCGCAGCAGGCCGACTCCATCATGAAGATCCAGAAGGAGCTCGACGAGACCAAGATCGTGCTGCACAAGACCATCGAGAGCGTGCTGGAGCGCGGCGAGAAGATTGATAGCTTGGTGGCCAAGAGTGACGGCTTGAGTGCGCAGAGCAAGATGTTCTACACGCAGGTACGTTCGGACTTTTGCCGTGGCTGGTCGTATTCTGCCTCCGTAGCTCGGGTTAGATGAGATATGGTGTTTGATTGGCTAACGTATATGCGACTTCTAGGCCAAGAAACAGAACTCATGCTGTATTGTCATGTAAGCGAGGGTAGATTGGGCGTCTTCTGGTTTATTCTTCGATGCTTCCCGTAACTACTCTAATAGTCATGAAGTCACGTGTGCGTTCCAGTCCAAGACCTGCCTTTGCACTCTTCTGTTGGTCTTGTGATATAAGCGGTGTACTGTCGCCAAGAGCTTGAGGTATAATTGAGCCGGGCTTTATTGGCTAGTTTCAACAGAAGTTCTTTGTCGCGCTTGTTATATTGTCCGCATATATTAACTGACTCAAAGACTTCCTGAATGCACTGACAAATATTCCGCTGCCAAGGCTGGCAATGGAACGCTGGATGTAGAGACGGTCCATCGAGTCAAGTCGAACATCAGCCTTAAAGAGGGGATGTCGAAATCTTTGACTCGGAACATTCGTAAAGCCAGCGGCGGTACTTCCGCCTTACAGTCAGTTCCGCCCGGGAGAAAGCTATAGAAGAACCCGCACTATAAGTCTATAAGGCGTCAAAGCGCATTCTCAAATTGTCAAACGCCAAGCTTTTCTCCTCCGAACGCCACAGTCCCACCCACCCGCGTTCTCGCCCTTCGACTCAACGTGGCGCTCTTCCCCTACCCCCTCCCCCCTGTCTGGGTTCCAGCTGTCGGAGAATTTCCCCTCGTGGAACAGGCCTGTTGACTCGGGCAGGGGAGGCGGCACAGCTCCCGCATCTCAAACAGCTTCCCCGCAATCGCAGGGTTGCAGCTCCAGCGTCTGGGCGCTTGGACGGGCGTGACTCGGACACCGGTAGGGGTTTACGTACTGGTGGAGCTTGGGGCGGGAAGGGTTCGGGTGGATCCGAGCATGGATGGCTTGCGGTGTTCGTGGGACGGGTTGCTGGGTCTACACAGTAACGACGCTTGCTGCACCTGTGCATCTATCGGTCTCTGGGAAGGCCACTAGGGATTTTTGACCTTCGATGCGAGCGTTTGCGATGTTGTGTAAGGTGGCGGGTCTAGACTCGAGCTTGCGCTCTATAGGGTGCGTTGTTTTTGCGATTTATACTCTATGGCGCTGTTTCAAAATAGGCCAACAGGTTCAGCACTCCCAAGTATGCTCTCACTTTCAATTCAAGTACCCGAAGAGAGTCCTCGCTTTCCGCAAACCCACCGCCACGGTCCATCTTTGGTCAGCCTTACCGAGCATTTCTACTTCTACATCAACGTCCTGCATACCTTTGAGGCGGCCTGGACATGCGAACCACGGCGCATCCCGGTGGCGCTCGCATGCAGCTGCACTCCTCCCGCTGGTGAGGCGGCGCTGAGACGGCGCAGGTCTGGGCCACGCAATGCCACTTGCACGCTTCAGCTACCGAAGGGAAGGTGGAAACGAAGCTCGACCGGTGTGTTCCAAACTAAACTGTGTTTTTTGTTCTTTGCTCCTCTTTTCTTTGCTTTGCAGTCGGTGTGCGTGTGTTGTTTGCGTTGTTAGTGTGCGACGAATGTTGCTCTCCGGGTCCACTTCCTAGGCATTCAAGCCAGTGATGTGATTGGCTGGATAGTTTCTTGGCACCAGAACACGGAAATATCAAATACACCACACGATGAAAGAATAAAGAAGCACAGAACAATCCAATGCTCTAAGTAAATATTGCGAAAGGCCAATAACTCATTTTACACTAGATTCTCTGTTGTGGGAATCAAGAACTTGCGCGAACCTTGCACGCTGTACGATGCTCACGGGCCCCGTTACGTCATATGCCGTAACAAGTCAATCACCGCATTGCCACTCCCACGCAAATAAATCCCCAGCACCACCATTTCCTCCCCACCCACTCATTCCTACCTCAACCCGCAATCGAACACACCACAGCGAACCACACCAACCCAAGAACCTCTCCTCCAATCCAAACCCCACCTCCACCCAGCCCAACAACCAAACCCCGCGCAACCACCATGTCCCGCAACGCCTCGACCTACTCCTCCTCCTTCAGCACATCCTTCACCGCCTCCTCGTCCACCGTCTCCGACTCGTCGTCCTCCTCCCCGCACACCGCCTCGGCCGGCCGCGCCCACAAGATCACCACCCGCTCCGACCCCGCCGGCACCGTCCGCCAGGTCACCACCCAGACCCTCGGCGAGCCCGCCCTGCAGGAGACGCGCGCGTACGACGCGTCCGGGCGCGAGATCCCCGTCGGCGCCGCCGGCAACCGGCTGCCCGAGTCGGACGGGCAGCGCTTCGAGAGCGCGAGGATCGAGGACGTGGGGGACGAGGAGGGGGATGAGGCCGGACGGGAGTACAGGGCGCGCATGGAGGACGAGTACGCGAAGAGGGAGGGCGGCGCGTGAGTGAGTGAGGAGGGAGAGCGGAGACGGCTGGCCCCCGCGTGGGAAAGGGGGATTTGGAAGTGAGAATGGACACACTGGATTGGGAGTTCAATCCCAGTTCTTTTAGCCTACCTAGGTCATTTGCGCACGCCACGGGCACAGCAATTGAGTCCTGTCGTCAACGACTTCAGCAGACTTTTCGAACGCATCGTCCAAGTGATTCTGAACAAAGTGAATTGAAATGTGAAGGCCGACTAGAAGGTATCTTAAAAGTTCTAAAAGTACAGAATGCTCTCAAATCCAGGCGAGAGCGCGCCCCCCCCTCCCCCCTTCCTCCCATCCGCGCCTCCCAAAGCTCCAGAAGCCTAGCCCTTCGAAAGCGGACAGGCATTCATAGCAACACCCGCCGAAAAAGCTTCAAGCCTCATCGTGTGCAAAATGACTTATCCGGCGAAGACTGCACGTCTCCGCCAACAGCCCGCCCAGATTCCGGAAATGGGGAAGAATGGAAGAAGGAACATAATAAAACACACACACAAAAAGAAACAAAAAAAGCCAAGATGTGCAGAAGAAAATGGACCGAAAATAAAAAGAACAGGAGCAAATTCCTTGAGTCCGCCAGGTGCAGCGCCAGTACCTTTCTTTTCCCAACGGCAAGTGTTATATCAGTCCAGTCCCATCGGCAGCGGAATGCAGCCCACCCAGAGTCCCCGCTCATCACAACGTGTTTGTTTGTTGCCCAGACCCCCATAAAAGAAAGCGCTCTAACACCAAACCCATCCTTTATCCCCATAGACTGATCGCTCCCCCCTCACGCCCCCTCCACAACCACCCTCTCACTCTGCCTCTTCCCCACCTCCACCACCGTCGGCGTCATCGCCCTCTTCTCGCCGACCCGCTCCGGCGTCCCCGACCGGCTGCTCCCCCCGCTCCTCTTGCCCTCCGTCACCGAACCCCCCGAATTGTTCCGAATCAGCATCTGCCGCCCCTGCTTCATCGTGACCGACACCTGCCTCGCCACCTCGACGAGCGGCTCGTGCGCGCCCCCTTTCGCCTTCTCGGGCCCCGCCTTGCCCGGGTCCGCTCCTCCACCCGCCGCCACGACGGTCCCCTCGGCGCCCAGCGTGCTGCTCTCTTGGCGGCCCCTCCCCTGCGCCCCCTTGACCCTCTCGGCCGCCTCGCGGAACTCCCTCTCCCTCTCCTCTTCCTCCAGCCTCCTCCTCAGCTCCACCTGCTCCCGCAGCCTCTGCTCCAGCCTCACCTTCCGCTCGCGCTCCCGCTCGCGCTGCTCCCGCCGCTCGCGCTCCTCGCGCATCCGCCGCTCGCTCTCCTGGCGCGCCAGGTGCGCCGCCTCCTTGGCCGCCGGCCGCGTCGTTGCCGGCAGCCCAACCACCTTCTTCGTCTGCGGCTGCTGCGACTGCTGCGGCTGCGCCTGGTCCGGCACCGGCGGCACCGCCGTCTTGGGCGGGCTCCGCGGCCGCTGACCCCCGGCACCCGTAACCATCTCCCAGGCCGGCTCGCCGGGCCCCGGCCCGGGACCCTCCCAGCTCGTCGCCTCCGTCGAAGCCGACACGGGCGTTAGTGGCGCTCCCGCGTCGGGCCGCCTGCCCACCAGCGCGCTGAAGCGCGGCGCGTGCCGCGCGTTGTGGTACTCGAGGGAGCGGGGGGCGCCTGCTGTCGTTGTCATAGTCGTCGTCGACGCCTGCGGTCCGCCGCCGCCCGCTGAGGCAGGCTGCTGGGGCTGGGGCTGGGGCTGCCGCACCATCGTCGCCGTCGACGTCGTCATGGCGACGCCCATGAAGCCGCCGCCGGCTGGCGGGCGCGGGTTGGACGACGACGATCCACCGGCGGGGGACTCGGTGTTGCGGCCGTTGCTCGCCGCGCTGCCGGGGCGCTTTGAGGCAAGGGGTTTGCCCTCGCGCCGCTCCTCGTGCGCGAGCGCAAACGCCGCCTGGTTCGGCGACAAGTCGCCGGGCGCCGTGTTCGCGCGGCGGAGGCTGTGGTGTCCCGCTGCCGGCGCTGCGGTGCCGGCGTTGACGGCCGCCGCGGCGGCGGCATTCTGCCTGGCGCGCGCGACGGATCCGCCGGCGGCCGAGTGGTGGGTGCGCTTGTCCTGGCAACCGCCGGCAGGCGGAAACAGCGAAAGCGAGACGGCGGAAGACTTGGGCGTCTGGACCGATGCTGCTGCGGGGGAGTCGGAGTCCTTCTTGGTTGGGGGGTGGGTGGGCGTGGTGGCGGGAGAGCTCACGCGGCGCTGGAGCTTTGGGGGGTGGTTGGAGCTCTGTAGAAAGAAGTGTTAGTCGGGCTGGGCACTGCGGTTTAAGGAGTGTCCACAAAAGCATAAACATACCTTCAACGACACATCGCTCAACGGCTCCAACTTATCCGGCGCCCCGTTTCCCTGCCTCCGCATAAAGATGCTCTGTCGGTTCCCGGCAAAGCCCGCGCCGCTCGGCGCCAACAAGCTGCTGAACATGACGCTGTACCGCTCCATCTTGATGCTCGGGATATCCACGTCCAGCAGCGGGCTCGCCGTCGCCGACCGCGGCAGGGCCTTCCTGTCCTCCTCGCTCCCATTGGCCCCTGACACCACCACCGCCGGCACCTCGCCGGCGCCGGCGCCGCCGTCCGCGTGCGGCGTGTCTACCCGTCCGGACCGGTTGCTCGCGCCCGAGTGGCTCCGCAGCGGGTGCGGGTGCCGGGCCGACTCGGCCAGCTGGTGCAGCTCGGCGCGCACGCCGGGCGCGACTACGGGCTGGTGCTTGGCGCTCTGGAGCTCCTCGATCTCGCGGTCGTGGGACGAGGACGAAGACGAGATCGTCGCGTGAGCGGAAGTGGGGCCGGTGCCGCTGCCAACGGTACCCTTGGCGCTGCCGCTCGGCACGCTATTGGCGCCGTCGTCGTCGGTGCTCATCTTGCGGTGGTGGTGGTGAAAGTGGCGCCGCGAGGGAGTCGCGACGGCTAGGATGCGATCTCGAGTAGAGAGCTTGTCGGGCTTGTCCGCCGTCTTGGGCTGGCGCTGCTCGGCTTTCTGTTCGACGGGCTTCTCTTGAGGCACTTGCGGAGGCGTGGAGGGCTGTGGTGGTTGTTGCTGCTGCACCTGCACCACTTCACCACTCCTCCCGTCGTCCTTTTCCCCGCGCTCCTCAGCCCTACTTCCCACACCTTCCCCTCTCTCCGCAACTCGCGTGGTCGCTTGTTGCTGCCGCTCCAGCGCGCTCTGCAGTTGGTGGAACGCCGCACCTGCCTCCAAATCAGACGACGCGGCCGCCTTTTCCTCACGGCGCTTCTCCGCCATGCTCGCTTGCTTCTTGCTGCTGCCAAACAGGCCACCGAGCGCCTTCCAGCCGCGGGCCTTTGCTCGCGACGGCGTCGTCGGCGTGACGGGCGTCATCGGCGGCACGGGCACCTTCTGGGGCTGCGAGGGTGGCTGCGGCGGAGGTGGAGGCGGAGGTGGAGGGGGAGGTGGCGGCGGCGGCGGTAGAGCTGCTGCGGCTTGCTTCTGTTGTTGCTGCTGCTGCTCCTGCTGGGACTGCGACTGCGCCTCGGGCACGGCCGTTCCCGACACCAACTCGGCCTCGCTCGCCGACGACTGAGAGCTTGTCATGCTCGGCAGCGACCCGACCGACGGCACGCTTTTATTGCCGCCCGACTTCTCGCCGCTCCTTGCTTCCCCGTTGTTGCTGTTGCTGTTGTTGTAGTCCGGGATATTCCACGCGACGCCCGACGAGCTTGTCACGGTGGCGCCCGGCGGCGGCGCCGTCAGCGTCGGGCTGCCTAGCGCGATGCCAATGGTGGCTTCTTCGGCGCCGCCGCTGCCGCGGCGGCTGCTACCGCTCTTGGCCACGGGGGAGTCCGGGCGCGAGGGAGGGAACTTGAAGGACTGTGGGAAACGGTCTTGGTGGTCGAGGTGGTAGTCGTGGGTGGCGTCGGATTTGCCGGTGGTGCTGCCGCCGGGCCACTTGAGGCCGTGATGTTTCTTGGGCGCCTTGTTGGCGGAGGAAGTAACGCCTGTGGCGGTCTTGGGGCGTGGCAGATCTGGGTGGTCGGATGTGAGGAGAGGGTTGGTGAAAGACGATTCGAAGGGGATGTCGTGGTTGGGAGAAGTCGGATGGCCGCGGAGGCGGAGAGAGACGGATTTGGAGAGAGCTTTGGCCATCGGAGCGGCGTAACGTGGGAATGTGTTCTTTTGGGTTTTGCTGACTCTGTTGCGATATTCGGTGGGTACTTCCGGATCTCGTACGTGGGTGTACGGGTGATGTTAAACGAAATGAAACTTCTAAGTCGCGGTTTCGTCCTGCGGGTATAGAGTTGTACAATTGTGCTGACTTGCCGGCCAATTGAGTCGAATGGTGATTAAAAGAGTAAAAAAGCTAAATGAAGGCGCGCATGTGCGGGCTGTAACGAGTTGTTTGTTTGCTTGCAAGGAATGGACGGCTCTCCGGAGAGCCCGGCTGACCTTTTCGAGTCGGCGTCAATTAAAGAGGTAGCAGAAAACTCAAAGAGAGTGAGGCCAATGGGAGCGGCAAAGAGGGTGGAGACGGCGAGAAACTGAATGATGTTGAACAACACAAACGGTGCTACGGCGGCGTGTGAAGCTAAGCCGGCAGCACTGGCGACAAGTAGTGCGGAAGCTAGGTGAACGCTGTACAACAACAATCGAGAATGCCGCGTACGAATACAGAATAGGAGCAAACGGTGAGATATGACCCACACGCTAGCAATTAACGAAGAATGAGAGTTGAACAAATGGAGCAATGAAGGAGCGTAAGAAGCGCAAGTTAGCAAGGCGGCACAATTGCTAGACAGCAGTCAGGTGTGCCTCGGGCAAACATGGAGAGGAAGCCTTCTTCCAGAGCCAGCGGGAAAGAAGAGAGGCAGAGGAAGTAGCAAGAGCAAGAAGAAGGGAGGGGGGGAGGAAGGGACAAAGAGAAGAGGTGGAAGTGGGGACGCTCGGGCTAGAAATCACAACAATCCAACCGGCAAGGGAAAATGACGCGCCGCAAGGTCCACCCGACGCTCCAACCCAGACGGGCCCCAGCTCTACCGCGGTGGAGAAATGGAGAGACGGCGAGAGAGACGGAGGGAGAGGGACGCGCAGGGCCCCCGAGGCTGCAGGCAAAGAACAAGAACGAAGAAAGAAGATGCCGAGTGTCCGCCTGCCGGATGCGCGGAGGGAGTGCTGGCGGGCCCATGCGCGGAGGAGGAAGGGAAGAAGACAGGGCAAGGCAAGGCCAGGGAGGAGGATGGGGACGATGGGGATCGGGGCACGAAGGGCAGGAAGCACAACACAGGCCCGCGCCGGCTCGCTAGCTGTTACCCGCCGTAACTGCCAGATCTGGCTCCCAGGCGGGGGCGGCGTCTGTGCTCACTCCGAACCGCGGACTGCCTCCCCCCACCCATGTCCCGTCCGGGCCTTCCTTCCTTCCCTCCGCTCCAGCCTCCGCCCAGACCCGCCTCGAACCATGGGGTGAGCACGCCAGAGGGGCGGGAGGAGGAAGCTGCGGCATCGAACCGGCCTGATCGCCATCGCCCGCCGCCGCCAGAGGGAGGGACGTCCCTACCGGGCCGTCTCAGACGGCGCGCAACTTCCTCGAGCTCCTCCTCTTCCTCCCCGCCGCGCGCGGGCACGTCAGGCACGGCAGGAGCCTCCGGGTTCTGCCATAGGCATGTACAGGTCAGTACATCACCCAAGGCAAGCACATTCAGTACGTCTCGTCGATCCAGACCTGCCCATTGGTCCTCCCCTCCCCCCCTTCGCACCCCTCCTCCCGGCATCCTGCAACCCTGCCCTCACCCTGCCGCAACTTGCCCTCCTCACCAATCACCCGTCGCGGCCCGCGAGGGACACCCGCGCATCGCGCCGCGCTCCCGTCCAGGGTCCTCCGTCGCCAGCGCACTACGGTTTCAGGTGCGGCGGCGTGTCGCAGGACTCGTCGCCGCACGTTGGGCGATCAATCTCGCTAAGCGTTCCGGGGGAGCGGGGGAGACCCAGGCTCTTGGCAGGGCAGGCACGTTCCCGCGCGAACCCCCCCCGGACGGGACTGCCCTACCGCCTGCAGCTTCTCATTCCCCGCTGCCCTGCGTCCCTCGCCGGCCGTCCAGTGCCAGGGGCCCGGGAACGCGAAATTGCGTGCCCGCAACAAGGCCCGAATGACGCTCACCACCACCCACCACCACCGACAACACCCCCCTGCTCGGCACATTTCCGTGATGAGTGGTGACGAGTTCGCACACCCCACAGCCTCGGGCCTGAGGCTCTGCGCTGTGCCGCGCTGCTATTCGTACGCGGCGTGATGAGCTGCGCTACACAAGCAATCTACGCAAGCAGTCCCCGCCTGGGCCCTATCCCACTCCACGTAATTGCTTCATTTCCATCGACCAAACAAATCTCCCGCTCCGCCCAGTAGCAGTAAAGTACCTGCCCATGGATTGCACAAAGAAAAAAAAAGGGATTCGACTCAACAACTCAAACCCGTACGTCGCGCGCGTCGGCCCCGCCCGGCGCCCTTCGCAGCACCGGCCAACGTCGTACGTACAAACAGCCGCCATCCGCTGTAACCCTCCCCGACCCTCGTCGTGATCATCTCGCCGAACTCCCAAACTCCCCGCCCGCCGGTCCCGCCATCGCGCCCCTCCCAGCAAGCAAGCAATCAATCACCCGCGCGCGCAATGCGAGCCCGGAGAGCGCATCGCACGCGCGTCCCGGTGCGGCCTTGACCCGCGCCTCCGAGCCAGTGCGCATCCGAAAGAAATGAGAACAAAAATATAGTCGCAAATCCTGCCTTCGACTGTCCCCTTCGGGTTTTTGCCAAAAGAACAGAGTCCTCGAACCGGCCGGACCGGTGAGGTTGCGGGTTCCCACGTCGCCGCGTGCGCGCGTTTTCCTGGTTGGAGTCGCCGGTCGGGACCGACGGGGTGCGTCATCTCCGAGATCCTCCAACCCCCCGTTCTCGGCTGATCAGCCCGACGCGTTGCCAAGCTCATGCTCCTACACAACCAACCGCAGGTCAGCAACTGGGAAACAAAATAATAAAAGGTGGGAAAAAAAGGCCTGCGACACGGCGGCACGCCCGGTCCTCTGGACGAACCCCGACGACCTCGAGGCCAGCCTTTCCAGAACCAAGGATAAAATGATAAAATGGGAAATGGAAATAAGACGGCCGGTGCGGTAGGCCAAGAGAACATGAGGGAAGTATTAGCCGCATGTCACGTCGCGTCCGAGCCCCATCCCCCTCCATCTTCTTTCACAACCAACCCCTCGGAAGAGATCGGCCTCGCGGACAAAATCTCCGGGAGATTCGCTCCAAGTGACAAGGACGGACGTGGCAACATGAGAAAGCGGCAAAGAGGAAGCCGGAAACCGGATAGCCAGCCGGTCCTTCGATCGTTCCGCCAATGTCTCCATGCATCCTCTCCGCTCTTGCCACCGTGACCGACGACCAGCACAATTGCCGTGATTGCAACGCCCATGCAACATCATCTCGCACGGCAGGTTTCTCGCGAGACGAAATCAAACAATCCAAGGTAAAAAAAAAAAAAAGAACAAGAAGAAAGTCATAACACACCTTAATATACTCCCCCCCCTTCTCCAGGAACTCCGCCCTCGACACAAACGCCCTCCTCGCCCCATCCCCGCCCGCCCACGTCGCCGCCCCCCTCCACGCGTCCAGCGTCGCGCTGCCCGCCCTGCGCACGCGCAACTCGCGCTCGACGGGCAGCACCGCGCGCAGCTCCGCGCGCAGGCGCTCCTCGAAGCCCACAAACAGCGTGTTGCCGCCCGTGAGGAAGACGTCGCGGCAGACGTCGGGCTGCCGGGGGTGGGCCGCCAGCCGCTCCGTGAGGATGCCCGCCGCCACCTCGGCCAGCCCGGCCTGGTCGAGCCCGGCCATGGCCGGCTGGAAAACCACCTCGGGCACGCGGATCCGCTCGACGTTGAGGTGCAGCTGGTGGGCCTCGCGCTGCGACTCCGGGTCGTGGGGCCACGGTCCGCGCAAAAAGGCATGCATGACGCTCTTTGTCCAGTCCAGCTGCGCCTCGCGCGTGCTCTGCTCCGTGAAGTTAGGGTCGTGCCGGAGCAGCTGGGCCTCGATGTTCTTGAGCGTCACGTTGAGGTCTTCCTCCTCCTCGTCGTCGCTGCCCTCGCCAGTCGCGATGGTCCGGTACACTCCCCAGTCGGCGTCGTCGGCGCCGAACGTGTCCTCGTCGCCGCCCCCCCGGCGCCTCTTTTTGGTCGGGTTGTCCGATGCTAAATTGGCGATGTTCTTCATGCGCATCTGGTTGGCGAGCGATTTGCGGTTGCCTAGGTCCGCTTTGAGCCGTTCGCGCTCCTTGAGCTTCTGGATGACTTGCTATAGGTGGCAAGAGCAAATAGTTCCATCGAGTTAGCATGAATTTCTGATCTTCATTTTCCAACGGGGCTTGCCGGGAGGTAAGGTTGCAAAAGGATCTCGTGACTAGCGCCAGTGCTTCACCATGTTGGGCCTGTAGCCGGGTAATAATCCCTGCGGCCTTCCGGACAGAAGCAAAAGCAAAAGCCAACAGGACTACACAGCTTGCGGAATCTAGGCTAAGGCCAGCCTCAGGCCTACTTGCGCAATCCCAAGCACCTAGCGCTCTACTCTCAGTAGCGCCGACCACCACCAGGCCCATTCACAACCCCTCTGTATATTCGAAACGAAGTTCATGGTACAAACTCACCTGGCGAACCGCGTGTCTCTCCCCTAACCACCTCTCCGGATCCTTCTCTCGCCTCTCGTTGTCGAGCCGTTCCTCCTCCGCAATGCGGGCCTTTTCGCGCTCCTTCTCCGCTTTGGCCCGCGCACGTGCATCATAGTTGGACTTTTGCAGGCGCTGTTGCTTCTTCTGCTTCAGGCCGTCTTCGTCTAGCTGGTCATCCGGCACGTCCAGAAGCGGGAACGTTGGGGGCTCATCGTCCTCCTGACCTTCGTCCCCCAGGTCTTTCTTCTGCGCCTTGCGTATCGCACGGTCCAGGTCGCGAATGCGGCGCTCGAGCTGGCCTTCCTCGTCAAAGTCGTTGGTCTCGAGCAAGCGTTTCGCCTCCTTCTTAGTCGTGCCGGCTACCTGCTCTTGCAGGTTCTTATAGTATATCAGCTCCTGCTCCTTTTGCATCAACTTTTCCAGGCGCATCTTCGCGGCCTGCTCCTGCAGTCGACGGCCGCTTTCCTTCCGCTTCTCCGCCGCACGAGCAAGTTCTTCCTCGGTTTTCTGCACAATAACCTGCTCGGTGAATGGGTGTTGAATGACGTGATCTCTGTCTTCCAAGCCCGTCCAGTCGAGGTATTGGCTAAGCTCATGTTCGTAGTCTTGGGACACGTAGCAATGTTCCCGCACCAAGTCATCAGCTTGTGTATCACTAATCTTTCCAGGAAAGTTGGGGTATTTAAGCTTGAGAAGCTTCATCAGGTACTCGGCACTTTGGTAACGGCCCCAGTTGATGCGCGAGGCTTGTGATAGGAGAGGCTTCGAGTCGATAACGGGAATGAGATGCGTAGAAGTATACGATGATGAGACCACAAGCCCATTCTGGCCACCGTTATAGCGGTAGGAAAACAGGGAGTCAATGCCGTATGCTACTGATGGTGCGCCGTAACACTCGAAAAGAATCTCGGACATCGCTGCGGCGGAGTTAGTTCAAGCTTATACGTGCATACCAAGAGCACTATGTCTAGGAGAGAATTGTGTGAATGGGATGTGCACCACATACTCCTTCTAGTATATCCCAAATTCGCGACAGGCTCGGTCATCACAATTGGCCGCTCTACAGCCCCGTTTTCGCTATCCACACCAAGCTTGAGAAAGACGCTGTCAAGGAGGCCCTCCATGACATCCCAGTTGTTGACGATGTTGCTTCCCGGCTCGTACAGATTTTTGGACTGTCCGCGCGCGGTCCCATCCGCGTATACGTCTGACCCAGTGAAGACAAAGGTCCTGTTCAGCTTGCGGTCACGGTAACGCGCCATGAGCGGCGGCATCGAGATGCGCGGCGAGGCGTCGAATGCCCAGCCCGCACGCATTGCGGATGAGCCTGCGCGGCGCCATATAGATCAGCGTGAGATATTCCAATGCAGCGGTGCTGCGACTTGAGCAAGTATATGCAGAGACTCGCGCAACTGCGGCCTGCTAATCGCAGGGTTGTAGCAGCCACGTACCATTGTCGATCACAATGGGCGTGTCGGAAGTGCTCCGCTTCCAGCCCTCGTCGTCAACAGGCTTGAAGCCTTCGAAAGGCGGGTCGCTCAGGTTCCATATCTTCGCCGGTGGCGGTTTCGGAGAGCCGCGCCTCGAGGGCGCAGCACCGCCGGAGGCCTCTGTCACGGAGTTTCCCATGGCGAACGAGCGGTTGAAGACGCAGAGATGTTGGTGTTGGGCAATCGACAAAATGATGTCTGGTCAGCGGTGGCTGGAAGGAAGGGTAGTGGACAGCGACATGGTGGACTTTTTAGCTTAAGGCCATAAAAGCCGGTGAATTTGGGCGGTCCCGAGAGGGGGTACGGCGAATGGATGGGCTGCGGGAGGATGCGCGGTCCAGGCTGCTCGCCAAGCTTTGGTGATCGGAGCTCATCAAGCTGGGACAATGTTTTGCCGGCTGCCAGTTCAAGTGCTACTCCGTACCTCTCTCGCTCTTCACCTCTGCTCATAGGGTGGATAAAGAAGCGGTGCTACTCACTTCTCACATTTTAGTTGGCCATATATAGTAGCCTTTTTAGCGTCTCAAAATCATTTTCCATTAATTTCAAGAAACTATTATGCGACAAGGCTAAACTGCACCAGCATCTGCTCCTCTCGCATTTATCTGGTCTCCTGCCCGCCTTTTGCTTGCTTGCTTGCTCATCTACCGCTTATTTATTAACTTGCTCCCCTCTTGTCTACTCCTCGCTTGGTTGCTTCATCCTTTCAGGTTTTTCCCCCTCTCTTGTCCATTTGCGTTCATTCCAGCAACGTTATCACCAGCTTCCTCGACAGGCTATATACGTACCTCGTTTCTGCCACATCTATCGCTACTTCTACCTTGTTGGAGCAACTAATACCTGTCCACGGCGCTACTTAAACCACGAGTTGCTTTTACATTCCGGAAGTCACCACAAATATTTTAATTGCTCTCCTTTGGTGTGTGAGGCCTGCGAGTTGCAGGAGAAGATCTGTAAGGACGACCGAGATCAGGTGTATGCAGTCATTGGGCTCCGCGCCTGGAATTCCTTGAGTCGCCGAATGGTAGTGGACTGTACTAAGTCCATCGGCCAAGTCTACACGGAGTCTGCAGGCATCTATTGCGAACCTCGAATGCTCTTTTCGGTGGGATGCTGTCATAGACTTACCACAGATAGCCACAGTCTTCCTTAGATTCCAGATTTACGACTCCGACCGAATCGCGGAGAAATATTATGTTTGATATCTCTTTCTCAGCGTGGTACAAAGTATGCGGTAGTGAGGTGGATGCCTGAGGATCCTACCTGACCACGAGTACGCGACGTGAACTTTGATACCATGATAGTCGTTCGGTTCATAGTCTACCCGACTCCGTTCTCAAAGAAGCGATTCATCCAAAGACGAAGGAGTTTGTATTCATGGTCACACTTCGCTACCTTCGCGACACCTTTATCATTCTCAAAGAGTAGCAGCGCTTATATCCATCAGAACTAGACCCCCTTGGCGCATTGCATGAAGGGCTTGTTAGTTTTCCTTCTAACAGAAGAGAGCTCACAGGCGATAAAGTCGCTCTGCCGCTTTGACGAAATTAGTCATGATCCTTCAACAACGTTCGCTAGCTGCGGGTGAACTTCAAAAATTGTCCTCTTAAAAAAACTTCGCCATTGCGTCAGAAAATGCGATCCATCTCTTTTACCCCGGAAGATGTTAGCTCTCTACAAGAATAAGTGTCTGAATTTGAATTACTGGCGTAGCCAAATTTGCACTATCTTCTAACCGTTTCCGAGAACCATTCGTTCGTGTTCACCGCGGGATTACTTCGGTCTCAGTCCTTTGGAGACCCAGCAGGGAGATGTCATTGTTGTCATTGAAAGTGCAAGGTGCCCTGCATCATGATACTAGTGGAAGGAACTTCTGATTTTCAATTGATTGTCCATGTTACTTGCATGGAATCATGGCGAGATTTACCTTCTCCCGCTATCAAACCACTTTGAATGGAGACCTAGGAAATTGAATGCCCTTCTGACCATGAAAGATTACACCTCTTGTGTAATCATGCATGGCTGGCGCGTTACGTTCTAATAGTTTGATGACCCTATGAGAGTGATGTTTCTTTAAACATCGATATAAAACGTACTCTCAAAGCTCATAAGTTTCAAAGAAACAGGTCCCTATTCTATTGTAGTGAACTCGCAGGACATAATGAGAAATAACTCTACCGATGAGAGAGTCGAGTGTACTCAACTATGTAATTCTAATATCGGAATTGAACGCTTATTTCCTGAAATCACGGGACTATCATCCCGGCAGCTCTATGCGTATATACAAGTTGCTCACCCCATCTCTAGTCTTCTGCACCATGCATTGCGTATCTCGTTGCTCTGGACCCGTTCGATGCAATTCGTTAAGGAATGTAAAGCTGTAGTCGAAGCTCCAGTGATCTACTTTCAAGTTAGAGCCATATTATTATCAGTTGCGGTAGATTTAACCAAAACCTAAATTTCGGACATACTTTTCTGGTACCTAGAGTTGGATCGCAATTTGCTCTCGATCTCTTCAAACGCCATCCGAACTAAGTTGTAATCACACTGAGAGTCACGATCGAGATCAGTTACGTCGCTAAAGAAACCATTTAGGACCCCTCGAGCCCTGGCAATAGCCATAATACGAGATACGAGCCGCTGTGATTCGAGAGCCTTAGAGCCAGAACGGGCCTGTGTAAGAATTAGCCGTTGCGCAACCCAGAAACCAAAGTTAATGGAAGGAATTGGGACTTTCTCGTACCAGACCCGAGTTACCAAGATGGTCGAAGGCAATACAAATGCATAATATGCTCAAAAAAAGCGACGGCAACTGCTCTCTTGCCAGTTTATGATGCTGAAGCATCGACTCCAATAGCGATGCAATCGTTGATGCCAAATGTGGCAGGGTCGATATTAATGCATCCACTGCCTGCCATTTCGCAGTGTCCCAGGATATCAGGGTCAAAGCACCCGATATTATTAAGCAGGCAATACAGAACTCTGCGGAAATGCTCATCACACGTGGCTAGATAGTTAGATGCACTGCATACTTTCAAGAAAGACATGAACTTACAGTCCACCGTGAATGGAACAAAGCATGCATGGCGGCCAATACTATGCCGACCCCAGGAATTTCTTCATCGGCCATTTGAGTTATACCCTGCGAACAGCAAGCCCAGTCTACGGGTAATGTGACTAGCGGAACGTCGCCAAACGTTTCGAGCCATTTCGGTCCACGGACTGGAATTTCGATTTGCAACTCAATTACCCGTACAACATTGGGATGAAAGAATCGGCTTTGGGCAGGCACGCCCTCGCCCCCCAGACGCCCGGAAGATTGAAGGAAATGAATGGCCGGCATACCAATACCTTTCACCATGACTGGATGGAATTCGCTGTCTAGATCTACAGTAAGCAAAGGATAAATCGACACAAGTTGGCGCGCGAGTTCAACATACCGAATAAGAACCCGAAGTCTAGAAAAGGACCTCTGAAGCATATAGTATATGGAATGCTTTTGGAGGCTGCAGTACGAGTACATGAGGCACAGGGGTCGTGAAATGTGCACTTATATGCTGTTAGCTCTTGCTACGTCTTTACCATCCGACTGTCCGTAGAAGTAATATGTTTCTTTTTGGGATATAAGAATAAATGATATCACACATCCTTTTTCCATCCCATTTGCAAAGGAGACAGGCTCCACCGACCTCCTTAAGCTTTTTCCTGTTCTCATTTTCCTGCGGGGAACGCGGGCGACTTGCTCGCTGCGGCCTGTTCGCGAGAACGAATAGACCAAATCCGCCACCATGCTGCGTCTTGTGGAATTTTCGAACCGCAAAAGTTTCCTTTGTCCCCAACGTTCGTTTTGGCCGATTTTCGTCTTCGATTCGTCTAGACGTGCCTTGACTAGAGCAACGTTGCTGTGCTGTAGAAATTGGATTCTGTCTCGCGTCTGCTTCGGTCTCTTCCCCAAGGCTAGGCACGCTTCGATCAGGTACGTTGGAGTCAGCGATGAGATTCTCTGATGTCTGCGGTCCTGTCCGTAATGGCAGAGATAAGCATTGTTAGCATGAGTCTAAACTGAGCAGTCGTTGAGGACCAGCGTCAATGAGGTCAACAATAACATACCTCCTATGTTTTGGTTCTGTAAAGGGTCCATGTTGATGCCAGGCAAACCAAGGAGCGGGTAGGAAACCATGTCTTGTGGAATTTCTTCGGGCGCGTTGGGTATGCTCATCGATGGCTGTCTAGGAGAGGCTATGCTGTTATATGGGTATGCCAGCGTCCCGACAGATGTCCAATGACTGGTGGGGAACGAGAGAAGTGGATATGAATTGAGGGCCAAGCTCTGCTGTTGAGGAAAGAATGGCGGTCTGCTGGCCACTAGGAGCGACTGGTCAAGTGGCTGGGAGACCGAGAAGCATGCAGAATTTTCTTGGAATTGTAAATCGATCGCTGATGTGCTGCTCTCTCTCCAGCCAACAACTGGTACAAAGGCGAATGGGTCAAGCGTGTCAAGGTTCCCTTTCGGAGATGAAAGGAAGCTATTGCGATGGAACGTTCCAGAGAGACCTGAATCCGGGCCCGCTCGAAAAATTCTGGAGTTGGGGTGATTGTTGGTTGTTGAAACATTGGAAGGTTCCATGAGTTGGTCCCAGAATTGGACGGTGGTCGACTGAGGAGGAAGATTGCTGGCTAGCGTCGGATCATTTGGACCCGGGCTGGAGTCATTTTCGAATCGGAAGGCGTTGCTTGGAAGGTCGTCGAGATTGGATGGGATACTTTGAGCAAGGGCAAGATTTCCCGTTTCTCTAGTATTAATATTATTTCCTGGCATAGTACGAGACCTGTCTGAGTGAGCAATGGTAGAGTCATTGTTTTGACTGGGGGCTCCAAATGAGGCTTGGCGATTGGATGCATCGAGGCCTGGAGGATACAAAGTTGATGGATCGATAGCTAGAGGCTGTTCGAAAGAGTTGGGCATGGCCTCATGATGGCTATGGTTCCCTGTCGTACCTGCATCATATCCAAGGACGTTCCGAGAGCAAAACAAGGAAGAATAGTCATCCTCGGACCATTCCATGGGATCATCGGCAAGCCAACTTCCGTCGGCCATGATGGTGCGTGGTTGAGCACGTTGCGATTTCGACTGAGAAGGGCTCTATTTATCTTCTTGGGGCGGGCGTGCAAACGAGTTTGGCCTGAGCTAGCCGGAGCCCTATCACAAGCCAGCAGATGCAGCTACTCTCCAGATTGTCCTGTTCAGGCGTAGCGTGCATCTTGTTTCTCACGCCAAGAGGGCAAACGGTTGCCTTCTGCAGGGCACTCCTCCAGCATTTCCATTTCCGGCGAGTGACCGGCAAGTATGACGGGCAATTCCTGCGCCGTGAAGCGAGGCGCGACTTGCTTGGGTGGCTTGGAAGCGCCCAGACGGTGAATTCACAACTTCCCGCAGGCCGTGCCAGTCACGTGTCCCACACGTAGTACTTGAAGGGCCTCTCCAGAATTGCCCGATTCGGCAATACTGGAGACCGGCTATCTCGGACCGTTTCCTGCGCTGTGATAATAACGTATCGCTTTCAATCGTGCCACTGCGACAGAATAAATATCCGCCGACTAGACTTAGACTGCCGGCCATGTTCAGAAAATCAGCAAACACAATTTAGCCTCAGATGGCCTTTTTACTGTTGTCGGGTGAGACTATGGATACTGCATATGTGCTCATCCTCAAACCTTGAAGTCGAGACGCTAACCCACATGACATAGATCCCCAGCTGCCGAACGTCGGTCCTCGAGATCTTTCCTCTGAGGGTATCATTGCCATTGTCTTCGGGATCATTCAGACCGCCATCGCAGCCGGCACGCTTTTCCTCATGTGGAGATACCATAGGCCTAGAAGAGTTGGATAAGGCATAGCAAGGATGCCTTGGGAAGCTATGTCTAGGGGTAGCTGATGGAGCGCGGTTGAGCGTCGTCGTCGGGCTTATTTAGGAGGCTAACAGATGGAGATGTTAGACCTGTCAGAATTTGTCGTTATGCTCTTGAGTTTCTAAATCATTTATTCTGTCTTCGCCAACATGCCTACTTCCTGAGGGTCGAGTTCCAGTTAGAATCGCAGTTTGCAGGAGGCTAGGGGTGGGGCGCTTCAAAGCGCCAGGGAACAGTAATAGATCGTGGGTGATTTGCAGCTGCGTCACCGGCGTGAATCGGCGGGGCTCCGGTCCGGGGGCGCGGCCCACGCACATTGCTAAGCTAAGCCCACCCGTTGGCTGTGGCTCTTTGTGCCTTGGCTCACCGCCCAAAATTTTGAACAAGCTGGCATTTTCGTGTGCTGTCTTCGTGTCAGCCCAAAACATCTTCTTTTTCCCAGATCTCCAGTTTTTGGTTCAATTGCTTTCCCACTTGCTGGCCTGGCAGGCTCAATCGTTCTAGAGCGTCAATTGCCCCGTATGCCTTCGTCCGACGTCGTTGAAAACCCTGCCGATGATGTTCGCGGTATGTCCTTTGTCGGCCGTTTCTCTCTCCACTGTGTTGGGTGGCCTTTGAGTCGCTATTCCCTCCCAACTCCCCCCAACACCCTCTCTCCCCCCAAGTCCTCGAACTCTTCAATTCGCAGCTGACCAAGTCCCCAATTCAGTCATCGGCTACGACCCACTCATCCCGCCCGCCCTCCTCTCCTCCGAACTGCCTGTACCTCCCACCGCCGCGCAAACGGTCCTCCGCGGCCGCCGCGACGCCATCCGCATCATCACGGGCGAGGACGACCGACTGCTCGTCATGGTGGGCCCCTGCTCGATCCACGACCCGGCCACGGCGCTCGAGTACTGCGGGCGGCTGCGCGACCTAGCCGAGCGGCTCGCGCCCGACGTATGCGTCATCATGCGGGCCTACCTCGAGAAGCCGCGCACGACGGTTGGCTGGAAGGGCCTCATCAACGACCCGGACATCGACGAGAGCTTCCAGATCAACAAGGGCCTGCGTGTCAGCCGCAAGCTCTTCTGCGACTTGACGGCCACGGGCATGCCCATCGCCTCCGAGATGCTCGACACCATCTCGCCCCAGTTCCTCGCCGATCTGATCAGCCTGGGCGCCATCGGCGCGCGCACCACCGAGTCCCAGCTGCACCGCGAGCTCGCCTCGGGCCTGTCCTTCCCTATTGGCTTCAAGAACGGCACCGACGGCGCGATCGGCGTCGCGGTCGATGCAATCGGTGCGGCTGCTGCACGGCACCACTTCATGGGTGTGACCAAGCAGGGCCTGGCGGCGATTACGCGAACGAGCGGGAATGAGCACTGCTTTGTGATCTTGCGTGGTGGATCCAAGGGGACAAACTATGACGCGGAAAGCGTGGCCAAGGTTAAGGAGGAGCTGCGGAAGAAGGGACAGAAGGAAGCCATAATGATTGATTGTTCGCATGGTAGGTTTACTCCATGTTTTCTCGACCTAGCTGTGTGTACCGGGATGCTGATCCTCGCTTCGGTAGGCAACTCGAACAAGAACCACCGCAATCAGCCCAAGGTGGCCGACACCATTGCTTCGCAGCTCCGCGCTGGCGAGTCCGCTATTGTCGGTGTTATGATCGAAAGTAATATCAATGAGGGCAACCAGAAGGTTCCACCCGAGGGTTCCGCGGGCCTCAAGAAGGGCGTCAGCATCACTGATGCTTGCATCGATTGGGACACGACCGTCGGCGTGCTTGAGAACTTGGCTGAAGCCGTGCGCGAGCGCAGGAAATCGCGCCCCGAGAAGGAAAGCAACGGAGTTCATTAAATGTGTGATAGAACAATTTTAAAAGAATGGCGACGAGCGGGCGTCCATATCAAGGCGGATTGCATTATTGCCTTGGAAGAAAAGCGGAGGGGAACAACTGAGTGCGGTTTATGGGAGACAGCGGATACCTTAAAACCTCAAAAGCTCATGCATTTCTTTCGACTGTCTTTTCGGGGTCGGGCGTGGGTTTGGCGCATTAGCAACGGCATTTGATGGGTTTTTATATTACGAGCCTATGGGTTTTCATTATTAAAATCGTACGTAGATTCCCGAAGCGGGAACCGGTGCTAAAAAGGGGTTGTGGCTGCCTGACGCAGCTACTCGCTCTCTACTCAAACATGTATCATACTTTGCGCGAAGACTCGTCAGTATAGCAAGACTAGAAAATCGTGTGAAAAAAACAGACACGTACCACCAAGATCGTCTAAGCGAAAGGACAGTGACGCCTAGCAAGAACATAGTGCAGCCGTGTCCCATTTTGTTTATCTCCCGCCGTAAAACGCCGGCTGCCTGGAAGTGAGGATCCAACCCACTGGACCAATTGCTGAAAGTTATAGCCCCAAGGAATCCCGCTAACTAGCTTCCTCATATCCATGACCTCTCGTCCGCTCCGTAAAGCATTCCATTCCTACCAGGCAAAAAGGACCAAGCCTCACCCAAAGTCTAAACGGGCAGCTCTGCATTCCTGCGGCCGCCCGAAATCGTCTCTAGGGCCTTGGCCACGTAGGGCCCGACGACGGGCACGTTCGCGACGAAGCCGGCGATGGTGGCGAAGAAGTCGCCGAAGAGGACGAAGATGCCGTAGGCCTCGACAAGGAAGCCCGTCAGCGGCCAGCGCAGCAAGATCAGCAGGATGCCGGCGCAGAATGCCGCCGTGCCCTTGAGCTTCTGCCGTCGCGCGAAGAAGAGGAGCGTCTTTTGCGGGCCGATTATGAGGGTGAGGCCGAGGAGGAAGAGGATCTGAAGGGGCGAAAGGCGAAGGGTGAGATTGCGGGTGGATGCGCGGGTTGGGTGGTTAGGGGGTGTTTACGTTGCCCATTGCGAGCCTGTGGAGTGGGCACTTTACGATCAGTATTTATCCGCATCGCCCAGCAGAAACTCGCGAAACTGGAGTGGAAGCGGACTCACATGGCCCGGTCAAAAAACATCATGACGCCTCCGAGCAGGAAGAACCCGCCTAGCATGATAGTCAAATCAGCCAGCGCCATTCTAGGCAGCAAGAGAAGCATCATTGTGTCCGGAATCTATCTCTAGTTTTCTCTCAAAGCGCTACACGCGTGCTTCCACGACCGTGGGTGCGTACGGTAGCTATTGCGGGATCGCGCGGTGGTGCGTGGAGGAGAAATTGGCGGGGACACAGCATACCTACCCCCGGAGCAGAAAGCGACACCGATCTCTGCGCGCGCATTAGTCTCGCGGTGATGTGCCGGGCTGCATATGCGCAACATACTCTGGGTGTCTGAAAGCCACATTGACGGCATTGCGGCGGCTCGCGAAGGACCACTGTAACGAGTATAAAGGGGGAGGTGACGTGAGGGAAGAGAGCTGAACACCCTCGAGAGTCGAGCGCGGTGTGGAGAGGAGGATGCAGAAAAGACAAATGGCGCAAAAGGGGGAAATGAGGGACCAGAGCACTGGTTCGGCGATGGGGACTGCCAAGTGTCACGATGCGCACTGCCACTAAGAAAAGAAGCGTTGGGGACACGAGACACGGGCGTAAACGCGGCCGCGCCAGGCAACCAGCCAGGGCCCTCCGGCCCAAGCGCCTGCCGACCCGCGCCCCAGCCGTGCGGCTCTGCCTGTGCGGGCCAGGGCTCGGCTCTGGGTCTAGGACGCGACGCGACGCTTTCGGGCGGGCGCACGTGTGCCGAGGCGCTTCTTTGAAAACCCGAGGGCTGGGACAATGCGCTTTGCTTCCACGGCTTTTGCCTCGTCTCGACTCGCCTTTCGGTTTGTATTAGGTGCCACGCTTGCCTTCGATGCTGGGCGATTGGGCGAATAGATAAGAGAGTCGGATACTTGGAATTCTCTAGCCCCCAGTCACGTTGTCCGGCAGCTCAGCCGACTTATTCGAATCGTATATTTCTGCTCTTCAGAATACCATTGCTCAACGACAACTGAACATTTATAGTGCGGTCTGTCTTCTCAAACATTTCCAAGCATTTTAAAATTTGATGACATTACCAAACTGCCGCAACAGCAGCGGATCAATCTGCCGCAACTGAGTCTCCAACTGGCATGAGATCTTCGGTACATGTTGCCTGGCGAAGACCAAAGCCGATCACGATTAAGCCGGAGCGCTATCTGAGTGTTCTGATCTCGAGAGAGTTAGGACAGGTGGATGGGGCTTGACTTTGATGATCGTATATTCATGAACGATACTTGAGTTACACTGTCATCTTGACCAAACGTGTTCACGCAGCGTTCCGAAACGCTTCTCCACCAAAGGTCCCTTACGTATGTATTTGAATATGCTCCGAATTTTTATGTGATATGCGACCGGCGTACTCTTAGAGCCTTAGAAATGTAGCCCCGCAGGCACGATCGCCTCTTATCTATAATACATGAAGACTTGATCCCCATGAATGCCCCATCTCCGTAGAAATACCCGACAAATATCCATCATATGACGCCCCAACACCGTGAAGATGCGTGTCCTACTCCCATCTCGCTCCCCAGCACATCAGCCCTTCACTTCAACACCGTATGCGCCCCCCTCGCCGCCAAATACCCTTCCGTAGCGCCCTGCCCCATGGTCCCAATCACCCCATACACCTCCATATTGTAGTACCGCAGCCTCGTCTTCGGATCCGTGTACGGCGCCGGCAACCCCGTCACGTCGCAGTAATGCCTCTGGCTGCTCGGATGCAGCGACGGCGCGGCCTCGATATTCGTGTACGTGATGGCCGGCCCGCCCGTCGCCAACCCCGTCGGCGCGCCCGTCCCCGTCCCCGTCCCCCCCGCCGCCGCCGCCGCTGCCCGCGCGTTCTTCTCCAGCACCAGCGTCGACAAGTTCTGCGCCGCCTGCGCGATGTTCGCCGCGCCCGCGCCGGCGCCCGCGGCGTCCGGCGTGCCGCCGTTGGCCGCGGAGCCGGCGGCCTCGGGCGTCGGGGTCGCGGCGCCCGAGTTGTTCTGGGTGGCGAGGACGGAGGCGGAGGCGGCCTGCTCGCGGCGCGAGGCGTCGGCGATGATCTGGCGGACGGTTTTGTTGCGGCGCTGGGGGGGCTTCCAGGAAGGGTTGCGGAAGGGCTTGGCGAGGGCGTGCTGGTCGAGCTGGTCGAGGAGGGCGGTGTGGTTTGTTTCGTCCGAGGCCGGGGTTATGGGGGCCATGGGCGGTGTTGAGGTGGCGGCTTTGTGGAGCTGCGGAAAGGAAAGGACACCGCGTGGGTTGGATGTTGAGTTTTATAGAGAGAGTGTGTGTCGGATTTGCGTACGAGTTTGGTCGTTGAAGCTGCGACAGCTGTGGCGGAAGCTCTAACTTTAATTGCTGATTGCACTAGCGAGAGTGTGGCTTGGCGTCCTGCGCGTGGTGTTGACATTCTACGCGACCCCCGCTCCGCCGTCAAGACTGTACGTAGTAGTACACAGCAAGAGCACTGACGAGCATCTTCGTGACTCCATTTCGATTTTGCGGTTGGACTAAGCCTTGCAGGTCCACCATGGTAAGTCTAGCCACACATCATATGATGCGTTTGCGACATGTGTTCCCTTCTAACGCGTCTCCGCAGGAGAGTCCCCACGAGCACCAGCAGAACCTGCTACTTTCACGCATCATCACCAATGTTGTAAGTAAATATCGTCTGGTCTTTTTTCTTACGTATCGCTAATCTCTTGAATAGGAGAAACTGAACGAGGCTATAATGGTGCTGAACAAGAGCTTGCAGGTGCGTTTAGCAAGCGGTGGCCAGCTGCCTGCCTGTCGCTCACCCATACTGCTACGCAGGAGATCAACATCCAAAACATGAACGTCGAGCTGGTGGCGCAGATGTTCAAGAACTACCAGTCAAACGTGTTGTTTCATTTGGAAGGTGAGCAAGGCTTGTGCTTCTCACATCGCAGCTAGCTAATACGATGCGGCATTCGTAGCCACCGACAGTCTCAAGGATCCTTCTTAAAAAAATGATCCTCCTGTTCGAATCGGGTGTGTTTAGGAGGAATGCGTGTTTGGCTACAGCACATGATACCATGGGAATTAATGATGATGTCTCTTCTCCGTTCGATCTGCAGCACTGCGTAACGTGTAATTGACAAATGCCTGACCGTGTCGCGCAAACGCCCTAGAAATGAAATAGCTCCTTGACCCAGCGAGAACCATTGTATTTCCGCGGACCGGGACTAGATTTCGTTTGGTATATGTAGTAAGAAGTGTTGACAGTGGCGTTTAGCCTAGAGGTGAGATGCTATAACGGGACGTGAGAAGTAGGGAGGATGAACAAACGTCAATATCGAGAGATTCATCCCACGTGTTGTTCGCATTTTTACAGTTGCTCGGACGTACGTGGTATATTCGAGGGACTGTGCGACGCATCTGCCGAAGACCGCCACGGAGGAGACTGCTTGCGGTTAGCCGCGATGGTGATGCGAAACCCCGGATCTCGGGCAGCGCTGGCCAGGGGCAAAGGGTGGCTGTGAGCCCGGCCCCTCGCCCCTCGCCCCACGCGTTGCCCACGCGATGCGCCCGACCAGACGGCGGGGATTGGTGTGCGCAAACGAAAAGAAAGGGGAGGCTGCGCCCGTAGCCTTCCAACACGCGAAGGCAGGCGCGCGCTTTGCGAGCACATCGTGGCCAACAACGCCGCCGGGGGCAGGGCTGACGGCGCCGGCCTCAACTCCAGCGTGCCACAAGGGGCGGGTGTACCTGAACGCGGTCGGCCTATCGGAGGCCGCGTCCGGAGCGCGAGGCTTCACGTCTCAGCTTCGCCTGGCCCCGCGCCGCACCGATCCCTGGCCGCGTCTGAAACGACAGTCGACCCGAAACCCTGCGATCTCGTTCCCCTACTTCTTCTTCCCCTCCCCTTCTCTCTACGTCTCCCGGGACTTCCAAAACCTCGCCGGCCTCCTTCTCCAAACCCCCAGCCCTTCACCTCCTCTCTTCTCTTGCGACGTGCGACGGCCCGAGGTCCGTGATCGCGGGTCGCAGTTGCCGTCGCGTCGAAAGCGCCACGCCTTTCGTCATCGCTTGTTTAAACTTCGCCCGCTTTCGTTTCTAGCCGCGCGAGCCCCGCCGTCCGCCGCTATGTTGGCACGCAAGAGGGGTAGGGAGGACGACGACGAAGGATACGACCAGTATGCGTCGTGTTACGGCGATGCGGGGGTCCACGGGGTGCGGCATGAGAAGGTAGGCGCACGTGTTTCCTCTCAACTGGCTGGCACCTCGCAGCCATGGCGGAGTAGTGCCGGGTCAATGAAGCCCGAATCGGCGGCGGGCGCAACCATGTTATCGAGACCGCCGTACACGCGTGCTCACGCATCAGAAAGATCGGAAGAGACGAGAAAAGTCCTCAAGTTACTAAATCTCAGCTGCAGAAACGTCGCAACTCCTACCCGTCCACCGACCCAGCAATGCTGCATTTTGAGCACCAGCACCCTCATCCCGACTGCCGTTCCTTCAGCGGAACGCCGCAACCTCCGCCCTTGCGCGAGCTCGATCTCTTCGCTCAGCATCGCGAGCAGCAGCAGATGATGGCCGTCGATGGTGATCCTATAGGCTCTCATCGCGAGCCTCTCATCCCGCCGACCACCCTCACCCCAGCCGAGTCGGAGCACTCGTACACGGGTTCCCCGCCGACGGCATCCGAGAATGCCGACGTGGACATGGCCATGGATGAAGACGACGCCTTTGCGACCTCGCAGCCCTCATTGCAGGATGCGTTTCGCGCGCCCGCCTCTCCTCGGCCGACGGACTCCGTGCTTCAGCACGTGGACCAGATGGACGAGCAGTATCAAGGAGATGGCGGCAGCCAACCACAGTATCAGAAGAAGCAGTCTTCGCCACCGAGACCCGCGCGTCTAAACCCGCAGGCGCTCTTCAATCCGCTCTCCGGCGGGCGCATGCCGACGCCCATCCATGGCGCATTCTCTGCCGCTGAACAGCGCCAGCAGGCCAACGGCATCGGCGGTGGCCGCGCCACATTTGGTGCTCCGACGGTCATGGCTGGTGGTGGCTTCGGCAATGACTCGGGCCAGGGCATGATGGGACTCGGCGTGGGAATGGGAATGGGCATGGGCGTGGGCATGGGCGTGGGCATGGGCATGTCCACGAACGCCATGGGTGCCGCCGTCATGGGCGGCTCCGCCATCGGCGACCACCGCATGCCCTCCCCCATCAGCGAGGACGAGGTCGACACCCCGACGCACGTCAAGCTCGGCCGCCTCAGCTTCGACGACCCCGCGCGCTCCTCCTCCGCCATGGACATCGAGGACGTCGGCAGCGGCTCCGCCTCGCGCCACCCGCCGGCGCCGCGCTCGTCCGGTCCCGCCGCCACGCTGTCGCTCGACGTCCAGGTCCCGAGGAATGACGCGGCCGGGGATACCAGGCTGCAGGCGCCGCCGCAGCAGCGGAGGGGCCGCGCCCGTAGCGGGGCGATTTTGGGCAGCGAGAAGAGGAAGTTGGCAATGGGGTACCGTGAGGATTGCGAGAAGTGTAGGAATAGGGTGCCCGGGCATTTCAGCCATTTTTTGCCGGTATAGCCGCACTGTTGGATGGGGTACTCTGGAAAGAATGGTAGGGGAATGTGGGGACGTTGGTGGTAAATGATGGACGATATATTTTGGTCTGCAAAACTACGGAGTCTAGCGGAGGTTTGAACTGCTCATGCGCATAAGACTCTGAGCAGAGTCACAGGAGGTGGAAAGTCTTTGCATTCTCGACGCGTGGATCGCGGTGCTTTGGGAAGCGAGGCCCACTATATTTTACGAGTTTGGCTGAGGCAGCGAGGCCACTGCGCGCTGTATAGGCCGGCCTTCATGATCCTTTGGTTGGTATATGTTGGCACGCTTTGGGTGCCATTGAGCCGTGGAGTATAGTCCCACGCGCTGTACACAAGAAACGAAATTACTATCAGGCCATACCATAAATGAAAATGATCAATCGAGTGAGAGTGAGTATGTCAATGCAGATAAGCCACCTTGTCGCGACACCGGAGCTACTTGCGGATTGGTGGGTTTAACCCAATGCGGCTAGATTGGCGAGGTAGAGTGTGACGTCGTTCGTCGTTCACCACTCGACCACGGCGTTGGAACTACATATGGCGCAGGGAACAGATTTCTCTCGATCGAGTAGCATCTTAGCATCGTGGATGTATCGACTCAATGCAAGCCCTAGCGTTTACTCTAGTGTCGTTCACGAAAAATAATATCTGAAGCACGTTTCAATTGTCTCGGAACGATTGGCAAAATGATGATGGAGTCTCCCAGATGCCTACGTACGCCGCAAACCGCCGAGCCGCTTCCCCACGGTCAGAATTAAGGCAAGCTGATGGACAAAGCACCTACCTTGGTAAGGCCCAATTGAATGCATCTTTCTAGAACACGGGCACGCCTTTTGCGCTGGTGTGTGGCCGCGCTTCCGACTTGCCGGAAGCCCTGCTCGCCTGCGCGGTTACACACCCCTTACGCAATGATGCCTCGGCGCGGCTGCCGACACGTTCAAAAGCCAGGGCATGGGCGCAGAAAGACGCGTGACGCGCCAAGCTTCGGGCCGCCGCCGTATCTTTTCCCTGCCCTCTCCGTTAGAATTGTTGTAGTGCTCGGGCTGTGCCTGTCGCGACGATGCCCGGCGAAGTCATCGACAGGCCGAATCCGCAGCCGCTGCCGTCGCAGCTGCCGGAGGGCGTGAATGACTTGGCGGTGACCTTGGACCTCAAGCCGCTGCAGGAGGAAGACAATGTCGCGCTGCGGGATTTCCGTCGCGCCGCGCTGTATATCGCCGCCGGTCTGTTGTCGTCTCAATTGGCAATGGTCTACGTCCGAGTGGAAATGGTTGGGCTGACTTGGCTCTTTTGCGCCTAGCTTCCATTTTTCTCCGGGACGACACGCTTCTGGAGAGAGAGTTGACGTTTGACGATGTGAAGCCTCGACTGCTTGGTATGAGATCGCTCACCCTCCATGTCATTAGTTGGCGACGTGTTAATTGCTCCGCAGGGCACTGGGGAACATGTCCAGGCCTGGTGCTTGTATACTCGCACCTCAACTACCTTATCTGCAAGCATGATCTGGAAATGATATATGTCGTCGGCCCCGGCCACGGCGCGCCGGCAATCCTGGCATCGCTCTGGCTCGAAGGTTCGCTGGCCAAGTTCTACCCGGAATACGCCCTAGACAAGCAAGGCCTGAGTAATATGATCCAACGATTTTCCACCACCGGAGGCTTTCCCAGGTACATGCCATCAGCTACTCTCTGGGAATGGATGGCGCTAACAGTGTTGATAGTCATATCAATGCCGAAACTCCCGGCGCCATTCACGAAGGCGGAGAGCTCGGATACGCTCTCGCCGTATCCTTCGGCGCTGTCATGGACAAGCCAGACCTGGTAGTGTGCTGCGTCGTCGGTGATGGTGAAGCCGAGACGGGCCCGACCGCAACCGCCTGGCACGGGTACAAATATATTGATCCCGCAGAGTCCGGAGCTGTGCTACCCATTGTGCACGTCAACGGGTTCAAGATTTCCGAGCGCACTGTTTACGGCTGTATGGACGATAAGGAGCTCGTTTGCTTGTTCTCAGGTTACGGGTACCAGGTGAGGTTCGTGGAGGACCTAGGAGACATTGACAAAGATTTAGCGGGGAGCATGGAGTGGGCGTTGGGTGAGATCCGTCGGATTCAGAAGGCCGCAAGGGATGGGAAGCCGATTATGAAGCCAAGGTGGCCGGTAATTATTCTGCGAACGCCAAAGGTAGGCGTACTCGGAGCGACTGGCACCGAACGAAGCTAACAAGCAGTAGGGTTGGACAGGGCCGAAAAAAATCGGTGGAGAGTTTATTGAAGGATCATTCGCATCTCACCAAGTTCCACTGGCTAAAGCCAAGTCAGATAAAGAGCAATTGACCGCTCTCCAAGATTGGTTATCTAGCTACGGACCAGAAGAGCTTTTCAAGGATGGCAAGCCCGTCGAGAGCGTAACTCGTATTGTCCCAGCCAAGGAATCGAGAAGACTCGGGCAAGTCAAGCTTTCCTACGCTCCGGATCTCAAGGTCAAGATGCCCGAATGGCAGCAATTCGGCGTCCAAAAGGCCACCAAGGCTAGCAGCATGAAGACAATTGGCGATCTCCTTGACAAAGCTTTCCAAGAGAACCCGTCCTCATTGCGGCTCTTCTCTCCGGACGAGCTGGTCAGTAACAAAATCGACGCTGTGTTCCGGCATACGGGCCGGAACTTTCAGTGGGATGAGTTTTCCAATGCAAGAGGCGGTAGAGTGATTGAGATTTTATCGGAACACTGTTGCCAAGGATTCATGCAGGGTTACACCTTGACCGGCCGCGTGGGAATATTTCCCTCGTACGAGAGCTTCCTTGGGATCATTCATACCATGATGGTGCAGTATGCGAAGTTCACGAAGATTGTACGTGCTCTATCTACATCAGACGTTGCAGCCTTGGGCTAACTGTTTGCAAGGCGAAAGAAGTAAAATGGAGGGGCGCAATCCCATCTATTAACTACATCGAAACCAGCACGTGGACTCGTCAGGAACATAACGGCTTTTCTCACCAAAATCCTTCTTTCATTGGCGCTGTCCTGAATCTCAAACCCAATGCTGCGCGCGTTTATCTCCCGCCCGACGCAAATTGTTTCCTCTCGACGCTGCATCACTGTCTCAGCTCTAAAGGCTACATCAACCTCATGGTCGGCTCCAAGCAGCCAACACCATGCTTTCTATCCGCGGAGGAGGCGGCTTCGCACTGCCGCGCCGGCGCCGGCATCTTCAAGTTCGCGTCCACCGACGGCGGCGTCAACCCGGACGTCGTCCTCGTCGGCATCGGCGCCGAGCTGACCTTCGAGGTCGTGAAAGCCGCCGAGTTGCTTCGCACAATGGCTCCCGAGCTTCGCGTCCGCGTAGTCAACGTCACCGACCTCATGGTCCTGGGCACGGAGGGCGCGCACCCGCACGCGTTGAGCCACGATGACTTCGACGCGCTGTTCACGCCGGACAAGCCGGTGCACTTCAATTACCATGGCTACGCGGCGGAGCTGCAGGGACTGCTGTTTGGCCGTGCTCAGGGCGTCGGAAGCAGGGTTAGTGTGCAGGGATACCAGGAGGAGGGGAGCACGACGACGCCGTTCGACATGATGCTGCTGAATAAGGTGAGTAGGTACGATGTGGCGGAGGCGGCGCTAAGAGGGGCGGCGAAGAGCAAAGGCAAGGAAGGGTTGGAGGTGGATCTTCCAGAGAGAGTGGCGGAGCTGGGACACAAAGTGAAGGCGACTAGGGAGTATATCTTGGAGAACGCGAAGGGTGAGTTTTTACCATTTAAGCTTCACCAGAATGGTCCTTCACTAATGGAGATATTTTAGACCCCGATGATACATACGATCTTCCTGTCTTTATGAAGGCGTAACTGGAATTGGAATTGTCAAATATCTATCTAGGAATGGAAGGGCCGTAGACTCATGAAACTTATATGGATTCATTTGGATATGTTCATTGGCTAAGGATATGAATTACCCAATGAACGTCTTGGCCTAAAAGCCGTTTGCATCTTATTGGGTATGTCGATGCCTTCGACCGTGGCATCTAGGGTCTAGAACTGGACTGAGATAAGTGATCTTTCGTAGGCGACTGAAAGTGTTGTCTACTTTGGTTAGCCCATAGGTGGGGCTGATGGCCTTGAAAGCTATTCCTAGGCGAAAATAAAGCCGCTGAATAGTTATAGTTATATTAAGTTGAAGGTTAACCACTAGAGTAAAAAAAAAAATGAATTGGTCCTCTCAAATACGTTCTATTTCGCAGAGCTACGACGCTACCTACTCAGAACTGCTTCACTATTTATTTCCAATGCTTGGTGTCACATGCATTTTAAAATCTCGCGAGACACAAACTCAGTATTTTATTTCGAAAACTTTGTTGCGGACTTACACCTACGACACAGACCTATAGATGGTATCGCATGGGAATTCCTCTTAGTAGGACTTTAGTGCAATGGCCCCGGCCATATAAGCCTACGGCATCTAGTTTCGCACGACACCATGTTTCTGCATCTCCATTGGCTTGAGGGCTGATAGTAAGTGCATGAGTTCAAACATCCCCGCGCGAGTCCCTGTCGAGCAGGACATGCATAACCCAGGCCTAGCTTTTAAAGCGTCAACGAGGCTGTCGCTAGCCGAGGTTGGTTTCGCCCACTCCGCTAGGGCGACCCGGTAGCTGCTAACTTGCCGCTTCCAACCTCCTCATCCGGAACGGCGTCAATTGCAAGGTACCTACCCGACGGAAATATTATTCCGTTTCTCTGAGCGTTGACAAGACGTCCGGCCACCCCGACTAGCTTCTTCGCGCCGGAGGCTCCGTGCGTCTGCGGAGCTTGCCCCAGGTAGACACCGCTGTAGTTGGTCGATGCTGCGGGGGATCGCCTCGTGGCCAGGTACACTTCACGAGCTTCCCCGCAGCGGGCCTAGGCCCGGGAAGCCAATTGACCAATCCACTTGACTCGCCGAGGACATCTCCCTTGCCCGTTTCCATTACTCCCCTACTACGTAGTATTCTCTTGCCTTGCTGGGCACGGAAGCCTTGTCTAGTCATAGACCAGATTTCTCCGCGCGTTCTTCAAAATGGCTGGGTTTCCTCTAGCAGGAGATGGAACGCCTACATTTCACTGTGTATGTGTTTGGGGCACGTCGGAATCTCATCATGCAGTCCATTTCCTTCTTTTTGCGTCTTCTGTTTGTTCTATGCTGGATCGGATGGGCCTCTGTCCCAGGCGTGTCTGCTCAAGAAGATGGGAGCTCGCAGTGGCCTCTCCACGACAATGGCTTGAATGAAGCAGTAGAATGGGATCACTACAGCTTCAAAATCCACGGAGAACGCATCTTCATATTCTCCGGTGAGATACATTACTGGCGTATCCCGGTTCCCGAAGTCTGGGAGGACATCCTGGAGAAGATCAAAGCGGCCGGGTTCACATCCTTTGCCTTCTACGGGCATTGGGGATACCACCATCCAAATCCGTCGACACTGGACTTTGAAAATGGTGCCCACGACATCACGCCGCTATTCGAAATCGCTAAAAGAGTCGGACTGTATGTTATCGTTAGGCCAGGGCCATATGTTAATGCGGAGACGAATGCCGGCTGCTTCCCAGGCTGGTTGACCACGGGCGAGTACGGAACGTTGCGCAACAACGACACCAGGTACACGGATGCCTGGACGCCGTATATGAGCGAATATTCTGAGCTCGTCAGTAATTACCAAGTTTCACAAGGCGAGAACGTCTACCTCTACCAAATCGAGAACGAGTACGGAGAGCAGTGGATTGGGGACCCCACGGACAAAGTGCCTAATCCTACTGCGACTGCCTATATGGATGCGCTGGAAGCTACTGCACGAGCTAATGGTATCGACGTTCCCTTAATTGCTAATGACCCAAATATGCGGGTCCTATCTTGGTCTGAGGACTTTTCCGATGCCGGAGGCAATGTCGATGTGTACGGGCTCGACAGTTATCCTTCAGTATGTCCGACAAAACAATCCAATCCGTAAGGGGTGTAGCTAACGCGCGCTAGTGCTGGAGCTGCAATTTGGACGAGTGCACCGGAACCAATGGAGAATATGTCGCCTACCAAGTGATGGAGTACTATTCTCACTTCCAAGAAGTAGCTCCGACCCAGCCAGAGTTCATGCCAGAATTCCAGGGCGGTTCGTACAATCCTTGGGGTGGGCCGCAGGGTGGCTGTCCTGAGGACATTGGAGCCGATTTTGCGAACTTGTTCTATCGATGGAACATTGCGCAGAAAATTACGGCCATGAATTTATACATGATGTATGGAGGTACATCATGGGGTTCATTTGCTGCTCCAGTAGTGGCCACCAGCTATGATTACTCGGCCCCCATTTCCGAAGATAGGTCCATATGGTCAAAGTTTCATGAGACCAAACTTCTCGCGCTTTTTACGAGAGCAGCCAAGGATCTTACCAAGGTCGAAAGGGTTGGAAACTCGACGGACTATACGACTAACCCCATGATCATGGCAACCCTTCTGGAAAATGTCGACAACGGGGCGCGCTTCTACGTGACTAATCACGCGGACACGAGCTTGGGGTCTTTGGAAACGTTCAGCCTTCACGTCAATTCGTCAGCGGGTCCATTGATTATTCCCCAAAAAGGCGGAGAGGTCACATTGAATGGACACCAGTCTAAGATCCTTGTTGTCGATTTCAACTTCGGGTCTCACGTGCTTCTTTATTCCACGGCGGAAGTACTTACATATGCAGTAACAGACGTTGGGACAATTCTAGTCCTATGGGTACCTACCGATGAGTCCGGAGAATTCCATTTGAAGGGAGCCACCGACGGTTCAATTGCGAAGTACCAGCAAGGCTCAAACGTCGAGTTCTTTGAAGACGACGAGGGGATCATCACTACCTTTACGCAAGGACAAGGCATGACAGTCCTCGAGTTCGAAAATGATGTGAGCGTTATTATTCTGGACAGAAAATCTGCCTACCATTTCTGGGCTCCAGTGACAAGCAATGATCCATCTGGTCCTGCGGATGAGATAGGTGCGTATCGCTTTGGTATCATTCATTTCCCCTGAGCTGGTATGCTGACTCCATAGTCCTCGTGCATGGGCCATATCTCGTACGCGGTGCCAGTATCAATGGCGATATTGTCTATATTAAAGGCGATACCTCGGAAGCTTGTTCTATTGAGGTTTATGCTCCGGGGAACGTTGACACTATCTCCTGGAACAATGAAACTGTTAATACTACTAAATCGGATCATGGCAGTTTAATCGCTGAGCTTGGCGGCCCAGATATGTCTGAAGTCGTTCTGCCGGCCTTGGATAGTTGGAAAGTCCATGATAGTCTTCCCGAAAGACTAGAAACGTACAATGACTCAGGCGCTGCTTGGAAAGGCACGTATGCTGTAATCATTTATTGAATTCTCCGCTGATCAACGCAGGCGCGGATCACGTGGAAACCCCGAATCCGACCAAGCCGGCGACGCTTCCTGTGCTATATGTGGATGAGTACGGTAAGACTCGTGGTACTTCTACCAGATCGCGATAATTAGAACTGAAACTATGGCTTAGGGTTCCACAATGGCGCACACCTTTGGCGTGGTTATTTCAATGGTACCGCAAATGGTGCATACCTTCGCGTCCAAGGCGGCTTGGCATTGTAAGCTTTTCCCCTTGAGTTGTGCATCGCGACACATATTCATTTTTTATAGCGGCTTCTCTGTTTGGTTGAACGGACAATTCCTCGACTCCTATCTAGGATCCGCGGACTCGTCGTCCGGAAACCTGACGTTGTCCTTCGCGAATGCTACACTCAACGACGCTGAACCCAACGTGCTACTCGTTCTACAAGACAATACTGGCCATGACCTTCGTGCCGGCGCGCTAGACCCGCGTGGTATCCTTGAAGCACGTCTTATAGGTGGCGACTTCACCCACTGGAAAGTTGCCGGCAGTGCCGGGGGGACCGCCGTGCTCCTGGATCCGATGCGCGGCGTGTACGCCGAAGGTGGCCTTACGGCCGAGCGCCTCGGCTGGCACCTGCCCGGCTTCGACGACAGCGCGTGGGACGCGGGAAGCCCGTCTGAGGGGCTCACGGGAGCCGGCGTGAACTTTTACCGAACGGTCGTGCCTCTCGATATCCCGCAGGGGCTAGACGTGTCCCTGGCGTTCGAGCTGTCATCGCTGGGGCCGAGCGATCAGGTGCGGGTGCAGCTGTTCGTGAACGGGTACCAGTACGGACGTTTCAACCCGCACATCGGGCACCAAATCGAGTTCCCGGTGCCGCCGGGCGTGCTGAACTATGGCGGCGACAATACAATTGGGCTTGCGGTCTGGGCGCAGACCGAGGAAGCTGCGAGTGTCGGCATCGAGCTGAAGAAGAAGTACGTGCTGGAAAGCAGCTTCAGCAGTAGGTTTGAGAGCGAGTATTTGAGGCCTGGTTGGACGCCTGAGAGATTGCAGTATGCGTAAACTTAGGAAGGGACCGCTCCATACATCAGCATAACTTTTGTTTATACAACACTGAAGCTCTGTAGCAGCACGCTTGTACGCTTAAACGTCGCGTAAGCGACCTGAAAATCGCGCGTGGTGCTACAGCTCAGAATTCCAGGGTGGGCGGCGGTCTTGACTGCAGTTTGGTAGTCCGACTACGAAGGCGGTGTAGGGGAGCTTTTGCTGACGTTATCGTCGAGGTAGGCCGAGTTATTTGCGCGGTCGGCCGAGTTATTTGCAGGGTTGGCCGAGCTATTTGCGGGGCCGGCCGAGCTGCAACCTCCTTGCCCGCGAAGCCTGGGCCTGTGATCGGCAGGAGCTCCATCCCTCCATCGACCTGGACGCTGCACCGTTGCTAATTGTCCGTTCGCTCTACCACGTCGTTCCCGCCCTCACGCTCCTCTCCATCCTTTGCTGAGGTCTACGACCCGATGGCTCCCAAGCACAAGTATTCGGTCATCCTGCCGACCTACAACGAGCGCCGCAACCTCCCTATAATAACGTGGCTTCTTAACAAGACCTTCACTGAGAAGTAGGATCTCCCACGCTGCGAAACCCGATCTTTCAAACAGCTGGACACAATTGTACCTCGTGTCGGCTGTCTCACGGCTGACGTTTTCGACTGTCATTAGCAAACTGGACTGGGAGGTTGTCATCGTCGACGACGGCTCGCCTGACGGCACGCAGGAGGTCGCGCTGCAACTGCAAAAGGCGTACGGGCCGTCGCACATAGTGCTGAAGCCGCGGGCGGGCAAGCTGGGGCTGGGCACGGCCTACGTGCACGGCCTGCAGTTCGCGACGGGCGACTTCGTCATCATCATGGACGCCGACTTCTCGCACCACCCCAAGTTCATCGCGCGCATGATCGCCGTCCAGGCCGAGGGCGACTACGACATCGTCACGGGCACGCGCTACGCCGGCGACGGCGGCGTCTACGGCTGGGACCTCAAGCGCAAGCTCGTCTCGCGCGGCGCCAACCTCTTCGCCGACACGGTGCTGCGGCCCGGCGTCAGCGACCTGACGGGCAGCTTCCGCCTGTACAAGAAAGAGGTGCTGAAGAGGGTCATCCAGAGCACAGAGAGCAAGGGATACACGTTCCAAATGGAGATGATGGTGCGGGCCAAGGCCATGGGGTATAAAGTCGCCGGGGTGCCCATTACTTTCGTGGATAGGCTGTACGGAGAGAGCAAATTGGGAGGGGATGAGATTGTCGAGTACGCTAAGGGCGTGCTGGGCCTTTGGCTGAAGGTGTAGCCGTGACTGTGCAAAAAGAGGGACCGGAAAATGGAGGCATATCATACGGCGTTTCTGGAGGAAATAGTCCGGATTGCTGTAGCATTTGTGTTTTGGATAGGCAATTTTGTCTCCGTCATAGTCTAATGTGAATTCCTAGTATCGAAAAGATTACAACAATTCCGCGCTTTTGTTTCCTCTGGGTATCCAAATAATTACGCGCCTGGCGAAGTACTTGGCGAAGACCTAACTAAAATCTCCATTAACAGGGCTAGGAATTATATCCCAAATGAACCCCAAGTAATCAATGTATGATGCGCAAAGAAACTCGTTCAGTCGTAAAGTCCTCTCCGCGGCCACCCGCCCTAATCACCTAGACCACCTCAAAAGCTCTCCCTCCGCTCAAGCCCCGTGCTCCCCCTTCCGCCCAACCATCAGGCCCCTCAACCACTCCGCAAACCCACCCTCGAGGTTCTTCGACAACGTGACCCAAAACGCCATACCCTCGCTCATAGGCGACGGGCAATGCTCGACAAGCGGCCTCACCTCAAGGCTCGCCAAACCGCGCACGCACATCAGCGCGCCCGCCCACTCGAGCATGCCGCTCGCGACACTGTCGGCAGAGCCTCCGTCAGGCGTCGGGCCGCTGAGGGTGCGGAACTGCGCCGCTGAGATGGTGCGCAGGCCGGCCCAGCCGCCTTGCTCCTGCTCGTCGTCGTCGTCGTCTTCGTCGTCGCTGGCATCGCTGCCGCTGCCGCTGTTGCTGCTACTGCTGCTGCCGCCGTCGTCCCAGTCCGCATGATGGGCGTGCGCGTAGCTCTGCGCGATGGTCTGCGCAGCCGCGGCGTGCGCCATGGCGCTCAGCATGGCCGGCGTGACGGGGAAACCGGCCAGGGCTCCTGCTCCCGCGCCGCCGCCCGCAGCGAGACCGCCCACCCCGGCGTTGGGCGCCGCGCCCCAGCCCGCGGCGCCCAGCCAGGACTCGCCTTCCGTGGCCGGCACCCGCTTCCGGGCGGGCTTGCCCGCCACGACGCCCAGCCTCAGCTCGGCCAGTCCGGGCAGGTCGCCGGCCAGCGCCTTGCAGGCCTCGGCCCAGTCGTCCAAGTCGGCGCCGTGGTCGTACGGCAGCGGGGCCTTGACCAGGGCGACGCGGCGGACGCGGGCGCGCGCCCTGGGCGTCAGGTCGGCCAGGAAGGCGGGGACGGCGTCGACGTGCGAGCCGAAGCAGAAGAGCGCCCCGCCGTAGAGTAGGTCGACGGCCTCGGCGTGCGTGGTGCGGCACACTGAAAGGATGGCCGGGTGGATGGCTTGGTTGTGCGAGCCCGGCGCGAAGTACGTCGTGCCCATGGTTCGGCTGCGGAAGCGCGAGGTACGGATGGAGAAAGGGGTGCGGTTGCGGATGGTGGTTGGTTTCGGCTTGGTGCTAGAGGGGTCAAGAGTGCGGATGTGGACCGTGATGCGCGGAGAAGTGGCAGAGGCAGATTTGACGGAACGCTTGGAGGAGTAGTGCTGGTCGCAGGAATGGTAGTCCGGTTGGAGCATCTGCTCCAAGGATTGACAGGAACTTGAAGCTTCGGGCTGGGACTTTGGGAGGAGAAGGTGCTCATATATCATGAGCCGGATTTCCGTGGGCAGCCGGAGGAAGGGAGGGAGAGTCGTATTTCTGGCGTTTTGCGCCAGTGCCGTAGGTGCACTCATAATTGAAGCTTGCGGCGACAGGCTACCGTACGGTGTGGAAGGAAATGGAGCAGGAACAGTGCTGTTGACTCTAAGGAATGCGAGCCTTCAAACGGCGTACTAGCGTACAAAGGATGAGGTGAGGTTTAGAGGAGCATTGAGGCTAGAAGACACCAAGGTACTCCCTTCACGCTCAAAATCCCAGAGGAAGCCCCGACAACAGCAAGCACAAGACCAAGAGCCAGCAATTCAGTTGAGAGAAATCCAAATTCAAAAAAAAGACGCGAAAGAAGAGTCACGGCGGCGCCCTACCTTTTCTATTTCTAATGCCCAGGGCAGCCCGCCAGGTGCTGACACCCGGGGTCCCAACGCTAATCCCAGGCGACGCGAGGGCGTCCTACTAAGACGACCCAGCATAGTAGAGGGAGGAGCACGTCCAGGGCGAGAGATACGGCGAGCAGTGACATGTCGGGCGCGGCCGGGTGGCCAGCTGAGCCAAACAGTCTCAGTCTCGACTGCGCTGGCCGCATGCCCGCGCACACCCACCCGCGCGCGCGCCAGCTGCACGCGGGGCACGACAGGCCATCAAGGTGCGCGCGTCGCGCTGAAGGCATCGCCGAACGGGGCATGGGCTGGAAGTTGGTGATGCGGGCAAAAGCTCGGGGGGGCGGGCGGTGAGGGACCCTCGCCGGGTGCGCGCCAGTCCGCGCGAGGCGTAGCCGAGTCGGCGCCGCCATAGGGCTGCCGGGCAGACCTGAGCCCAAAGCTGGCGCTCCGCTGGACGGCTGAGTCCCGTGGAGACATGCGCGCAGCCAAACAATCCCGCCTGCCTGATTGGCCCGCCAGCCTTGCCGGCGCGATTCCTCCCCTTGCGTTTTGTCGTCTGCGCCGGTCTGGCTTTTGCGGACAGCACTTTGACGGACGGCTTGGTGGCGTGCTGGGGGTGGGCCGATTAGTCGAGTGATCCTCCTCAGCCGTGCTGCCTAGGTGTGTGCCGGGTTCTGTGGGCGACATGTTTACTTTTCCAGCTGGATATTACTGATCACATCGAAGTAATTCATACTGTGCCCGTACGCGGCCGGAGAATTAAGCATTAGCTGTAAGGCTTGACAGATACGGAATAAGGGCTGACCGCTCCGAGTCTTGCCGGCCGAGCCGCCGCACTGCGTAGAGCACTAGAGCGGTGCGTCTCACTTTCCTGGCTGCCCCTGCAGAATGACCATGTAGGTACAGCGCAGGGAACCAGCAGTGATCCACCTAGACAACAACCCATCCGCCAATTTCAGTCCGCTCTAGTCGGACCAGTGTTCTCATGCCTGGCACACCGCACCTCCGAAAATCATCCCGTTATTTGCGAGAGCATGCACTCTCTGAAAATTAGCATTGAAAACAAATCAGCGTGCGCTGCCCTGCAAGCAAGCAAAGCGCCTAGCAGTCGCCGCGGGTATCTCTCCCGTCCAGAGCAATAGTCCCTGGTTTTGTCGAACGCCGAACCGTGGTCGTCCCCTTGGCCTTTCCGGTCATAAAAACCACCCCTAGCTGGAAAACATGAACGCCTTATCTCAAATGCAGTGTGCCCCCGTCTTGGAATCTAGCCATAAAATACAGATGGGCGCGTCGTCGTGGATCCAATCGGCGCTGGATTAGTATTCTTCGCAATTGCCTTTCCTTGAGCACTTCACTCTTCCAGTTCTCCTTCCTCGCTCACATCGGCATTCCCTTCTCCCGCCGACCCTCCCACCTTCAACTTTTTCAGGTCCGGACCCTCGTCTCCGTTTGCGCTTCTGCCGTTCGAGCGGCCCTTGCCGCCGTCCTCGTGCTCGGGTTTACGCTTGACGCCCTGATCGCTCGCGCCACGCTCCATGGCGGCCGCCGAGGGGCTCGCGGGCGTCTGCGACCGCATTAGGCGTGTCTTCGCGTACCTCGCGTCGCCGTCCTCGGGCGTGCGGAGACCTACGTAGATGCTGCTGCCACCCTCGCCGCCCTGCGGCCCCGCGGCGCCCGTGCCGCCGCTTCCCTGACCGCCGCCCGGCTGCGACTGCGGCTGTGCGTGCGGCTTATCGTAGACGCCGGCCATGTAGTTGCACGCGCGTCGGATGTCGCGTAGGTGGACGTGCTGCGCGGCCCACCAGGGCCAGCCGCGGTCGTCGTCCGGGAAGCGCACGTCGCACTGGCGGGCGCCGCAGTAGAGGGCCGCGGCGGCGATGGTGCGGCTCGAGAAAAGGACGCACAGCTGGGTGACGGTGCTGTCGTTGATGAAGGCCCACGCCGCGCTGCGAAGCGGCTTGTTATGTTCGACGCCGTAGTACTTGAGCAGGTCGAAGAGGATGCGATGCGGGTGCTCCACGGTCACGTCGAAGCAGATGGTCTCCAACAGCACGTCCTCGTTGAAGAGGATTGTGTCGCGCCATCGCCAATAGTCCTTGGTCTGTTCGTCGACGACGAGATTGGGGTTCTTTTGCGCGACTCGGCAGCACGCGATAACGAGCTCCTTCATCTTTCGGCAGTTTTCCTCCACCTTTGTTGCTAGGTAAAGAGACGTCGCGGCAACTTGCTGTCAAGGTTGATGCGTGTTAAGACTGAATGCGTTACTCAACACCTAGCAGCGGACTTACATAGTGATGCAGAGGCTTGTACCCGGGCTTTTGCTTGAGCGAATGCCTCATTAGGAAGCGGTTGAAGAAAACCGACGCAGTCCACAGCGTGAGTTGCGGCAGCCGCAGCATGATGCCGACCTGCATAATGAAGTTGACTCCCTTGCCGCGCAGCTCGCGCTCCTCGTCAGGGCTCATGCCGTCGACGCACGAAGGCGTCCGGAGCAGTTCATCTTGCGAAAAGAGCCACTGCCGCTCGGCCTCCTCCAGCACGACGTTCGGCGGGCGCGGCCGCTCGCGGGCGGCCGACTGGACCGCCGCCGCATGATGCAGCGGCAACGGCTGGCGATGGCTGTGCGAGTTCGATGCTGCGGCTGTCGACGAGGTTCCGGGCGGCATCGGTGGAGTCGGACGGACAGTCGGAGGCGGAGCGAAAGTCGTGACGCGTTCGGCGAGGTTTGACGGCGCTTATGGACACCAGAACCCGGCCGAATTGGGGACGCTGTGTCGGTTGGAGCAAAGGACGAACATGAGAAAGAATCTGGTGGCCGGTGTGGGCCGAGCGGCGCGCAGGCGATGGAACGCGACGTTTGCGGGCCGCAGGCGGATGGTGAAATCGTTGAGTGGCAGAGCCGGGCAGAATCGCCAGAGACGCGGCAGGTGCGCCTGTCGCACTGACCGCGGAGCCCCGGCCGCCGGTTCCTTGGGATGCAGGGGTCTTGGAGCCGAGCTCGCTTCCGTTCTAAGGTCTCACTACATACGTGATGCTGCAGGAAACACAATGCCTTTGAAGCTGCCAGTGGGCCCGGTGAGGCATCGCGGATCGATGTCCAATACTGGGTCGCTCTGCTAGGGTTGAATATATAGGGAATGCACGAGATGAGGTAGGCTACCTACACGGTGGTCTGCGTGGTCTTGAGGTCATAGTATGTTCGGCTCCACGGATAATGAGCGCCGATTCCTAGGATGGTCTGGAAATCACCCGACGAGTTGTGTCTACCTATACGTTTATTGCCTTTCTCCTGGTAGGGTTTGAGAACATCTATCGTTACTTCTGACTACGTAGTATGAGTCGTTGCGGGTTTGCCTACGCCTTGATTTATACAAACTTGAAATAAACTAGGCGCCCTGGGGTCGCACTTTGTGCGAGCGGTCTTGTGAGAGTGATCTTTTGACCTACTCTTCGAATGCCACGTGCCGCTTCCTACGCTGTAGTGCGTATTCTTCTCTAATCACTAGCCTCTCCCCTGCGCCGGGGAAGGTCGTTCACTCCAAAGCGTTGCGTGCTACATACTCCTTAACACAAAAAGCGGCAGGGAAGCCTGCATTCGGCCAAGCACTTGATTGCCAAGCGACGTACGTGGTATGCATCCTACTACGTCATATAGGCGACGAAACGGGCAATATAGTACTATGTATACGCATGTACTCAGTGTGAAGGTCCGACCGGGGCAGCTCAAGGGCAATGCATCTAGGTAGGTCAGTCGGCGGAATAGCACGCACAACACACCGCTCCAGCGCTGTTGGCTGTTGGCGGCGATCTGTGGGATAACGCACCGCTCGGCTCCAAGGAGCGCGTATGTACGTACGTAGTAGTATATGCGCCCAAAAGGGAGCCCTCCTGTTTGGCACGGGCCTCGGCGAAATCCCGGGCGGCAAAAGGGGGCACCCCACAATCCTCTTCGGGCAAGACGGGTTCCGCCAAGCGAAGCTTTCGTATGTTCCCATTTTATATACCCGCCTTGAGCATTGATTCCTCGCAGGTATAGAGTGTAAGAAGGAGAAGGTTGAAAATGTTTGTGTGGCGAATATATAATCCCGTATGTATTATATAATCAGGTGTTCTATCTAGATTTGGTTAGGTGTGAGCACCGTGGGTTTAACCTTACTTACGCATGTAACCGTAGTACGTGCCCAATGGTGGTCGCCAATGCTCAGTTCACCAATGCCACCGACAGAAGAAAAAAAAACAGCACCTGAACCGGTCGGACGCGAGCAGCGCTGGCTCAGCGACTGGGGGACGCGGCCAGGACCTGGATAGCCCGAACGCCGGCTCGCGTTCCCGCTTTCCGGGGTCCATCCGAGATTGTCTCTTTGTATTTTTAGGCCCAGCCACATGCGCAAAGGCGTTCCCCATGAGGACTTGGACATGCGAGAAAGTAGGAGGGCGCTGGAAGCGGAGAAAGAGTGCGCGCGCGGCGGAGAGTCGAGCCGTCTGTCGCCAGCCTCACACGTCGTGCGGCGGCAGCGGCGGTGGGCGGGCGGACGCGGCACTGGGCAGGAGCGCAGCCTGCGGGCAGGCAGCAAGGCCGAAAGGGGCAACCGCACCACGGATCGTCGGCGCGGGACGGGGGCAAGGGCAGGCGCGGCCGAGGGCCGGCGCGGGTGCAAGCGAAATGGAGCACGGCCGCGATCGACGCCGGGGCCCTGGGCGCTTTCCCGCCCGCCCCCGGGAGCCCGCCTAACCATCCCGCCGGACTCCCGTCGCGATGAGACGATGCTCGTCGCTCATGGCCTCCCGGTACGAGCACAACGGACGCTGCATGCTCTCATCCATCGCCTGCATGTCTACGTACTCCGCACAGGGACGGGCGCCGGCCCATACGACCAACGGGGCCACGAGGTTCAAGCCAGCACACCCTTCGTCTGTACCGTTGTCCGCCCACGTCCCCCGCCGCAAGAGCCGGCCGCGTCCCTTCATTACGATGTGGCGTATTGACGGGCCCCCAAAAACCTCCGTCGTGCGTTTTTGCCCGAGAGCGGATTGGGCCCCTTTGGCCGCTCCGATCCCACGCGCAGACGCTAAGCGCGCCCCAAGGCAGCATCGGCCGGCTGCCGATCTCGCCTGCGCAGATGCTAGCCTCTTCCTGAGCTTCAGGGTTGGATCCGCCCGGCAGGTTGGCAGCGCCGCATGATCGCATTGTTTCTCTTTCTAAACTTTTTGTGGTGCCTTTGGCTTCGCTTGGACTCGGCCATGTGGATGCTCCCGCGAGCTAACCGCTCACTCGGTGCGCCCTACAAACACACGGGCCCGCCCGCCGCTCCCTTCCTTCTTGCCTTCTTGTCTTGCCTCTGCTTGCTCCTGCCCGCACTTTTCTGAGACTCCTGGGCCTCTCGTGCTCGAATAGAGCGCGTCCGGCTCGCTGTCTCCTCTGCCACGCCTCATGATGGACTATCTTAACCCCAGCGCCCCGGACACGGGCCAATGGACGGATATGGACGCAAAAAGCTCGTACGTATCGTCGACACGGGCTTGGCTTGGGATCGGAGCGCCCAACGTTGAATGTTTTCGCTGACCTAAAGGTCCAGATACGACGAGCCGCCTTGGAAATCGCCGCGACACCTCTCCGCGGGCTTAAGTGAGTGCTCGACAACGCATTCTAAGAGCTTCTGGGATCGAGACTCCGGCGACGTGGCGTCCCGACGATCCTCGGCAACTACCTATGAGGACTCTGCACCCTCAAAGAACAATGAGTATGCCGAGTTCGACTTTGGGTTCGACGGCGCGCCGTACACTCCCGAGAAGGATCTTTGGGAGCTGGACATGGAACCGCGGACCGCGTCGCTACCGTCGTATACGTCTCTACCTGCCACTCCGACGCAGAAGTACTCCCGGCAAAATCTGCCCCGTGAAGTACACGAGTGCATTTTGAACCAATTGGAAATGGCGTATTTTGGATCCGGCGAGGAGAGCTGTTGGAATTGCTACCTCAAGGACCTTCGGAATTTTTCATTGACTTGCCGCTCTTGGGATCGCCCAGCGACGGCTCAATTGTAGGTCTTCGGCGGTTGCGTTAGTCTGTCCCAGTTTTTCAAGGCTAACCAATGCCGGCCCTAGATACCGAATACTTTGCGTTCCTATCGGAGACGATTTGTTCCAGCCGGCTAAACTGTTTAGGCCACGAACAGCTAGTCGACTCAAATTGCTTCGACGAACACTAAGAGAGCGCCCATCAATTGCGCGTTTAGTGCAGGTGATCATCGTTCCCGGTCTTCAGGACTTCTTGGACGGCCGGAATGAGAAGGAGCAGGGGGAAGTGATGGATAGTCTCGCATCCATCGTAATGGCGTGCCCCCGTCTCGAACGGCTTACAGGGTATATTCCGATCTACCGACATCAGTTCGACCGTTTGACGTATGCTTTGTCCACGAGGAAGAACTTGAAAGAGAAAGTCTGGCTCATCGGTAGAAATCACCGCGTAAGACCCTCCACGCCAAAGCGGCCGTTAACCCCAAGGCGGAGAATAAAGCAAAGCGACGTAGAATCTCCACTTGACCAAGCGACATCATTCTTGCAGTTCCACCAACATTGGTCGCTCTTGGAGACACTCTTCATTTCCGGCCAAAGCATGGGGCGTCTGAATAGTGAAATGTTCAGCTACACACTCCGCGGACTTCCTTCTCTTAGGCATCTTTTTCTCTCCAACTTCGACGCCGAAGACTTCCACGACAAATCCCTCCTTTCTCTGCCCGCGCTACACTCCCTCCGACTCGAAAGTCTTCCAGGCCTTACCGACCGCGGGCTGCTTCACCTCGCGAGTTCTGATTCAGCGACCCAGCTTCGCCGCCTCTCGCTCATTGGCCTCGAGATCACCTTCCTGCTCGTGGTGTCACGGTTCGTGTCCGCCTTACCACATCTACGGCGTTTCACTTTGGTCCAGGATGCCTCACCAGGCCTGATGCCAGGCGCCGTGATGGCGAAACCAGTCTTCCGCTCTCCCTCGCTCGAGTACATGCACTGGGATGTCCTCGTCCCGGGCACCGCCACGGACGAAATGGTGGAGTCAATCAGGCTAGGCGCCCTGCCGAATCTTCGTGTCGTGCGCGCCCCGTCCGACCACGACGGCCGCATCCAAGACATGTGCCGCCCCGCCGCCGCCATCGAGACGCGCGGCGCGGCGGCCACCGTCAGCTCTACCGTCGTGGACCAGACGCTCCGCGACGGCCGTCAGCCCTTGCGCCTCATCGACATGCTCGACTCGCTGCCCGTCGTCACTTCGGATACGCACTACCTGCGCACGCTGCCGGCGGCGCGGCTCGCGGCCCAGCACCGCATCCAGGCGGCGCGACGGAAGCGGGCGACGAAGATCGTGGTCGAGGATCAGGACGGTGTGGTCAGCAGAGTGCACAAGCTGCGGGGGTTCGTGGGCACAGTCGGGTCGCGCTTGGAGTATTGTCTGGAGCCGGATGTAGAGGGAAGCGAAGACGCTGTTGTGGGGCTGGAGGACTTGATTAGAGGGAGGCCAGCGAAGGAAGAGAAACTTGATGGGAAGGCATTTTGTACAGGCCAGCGAGTCATAACAGAGGCGGGGCTGGATAGGATGTGGTCGCATGCGCCGAGGCAGAAGTATTTGAGGATGGAGTTAGAACGGTTCTTTTGATGGAATTGCAGCGGTTGAATCTGGCATTGGGAGGATTTGGCGTCAGCTTCGCGTTCGGGATGCATCTTGGGGTTCCGGCTAGTCAACTCGAAGCGTTTGTCTGTTTTCATTTTATGCTACGTGGTGGTTTGACGCACGTATATATATAGAGATACCCAATTCTCCTTGTTGTAGAAGCGTAAGCTGCGGCGCGATATAGCTAGAAGTAGCGTAAGATCTTTGCGACTTCGTCCCACGGGGAACGAATCAACATAGGGAGAGTTTACAGGCCTGCAGGGAAGCTTTTGAAAATTACTGAGAACCCCGCGCCTATTGTTCGTGCGGTGAGTGTAGTAAAATCTTTTCAGGCTCAGAGATCTGTTTTAGTATACTTGTCAGCTTCAAATTCCGGGATTGCGAACAGAGTACTTGGAAATATCCTTGGGGAATGATGCTTTCCTACCTCGAATTGGCGACTGCAGTAACCCGCTGATTGGCCGAACAACTAGAACTTAACTCGGAACATAATTTCCCCGCTTCCGAATGCACCTGTAGAAGCAACAACCAACTTCAGTCTTCATGAAATATTGTTTGCTCTTGCATTGGAGCGCACGCTTTGCGTCACATGACCTGTCGACTCTGATGAGCCGAAAGTAAGGCCATCTTTTACAATTGGTAGTGGAATATCGCAAAAATGCCGCCGAAGCAAGGCCGTAACACCTCGTTCAAGAAAGCTCAGCCCAAACCAGCGTCTTCAACAATACCAAGCGCTTTCCACCCGACAGCGCCCTCCACTGCTCCCTTCCAGTCCAACCTTAAGCCCGGATCTCTCTATCTCACCCATATTGACACCCACTCGCCAGCCGAAAAGCGCAACATTTTCATCCTTTCTCTCTTACCGAACGCGCTCGCCGTTCTAGTCCTCGCCTGGCGCATCCGCTCCGCCTACCCAACATACATATCTTTAGTTGCGGCATCCCTTGCTCTTCCTTCGGCTGCAACCGTCGACATTGAGCAATCAACATGGGCCAACATTGCTAGCGAGACGTTGTGGAGGACGGCCATGCTGACGTGCGATTTGGTGCTGGTGACAGCCGCGTGGAAATGGGTTGTTGGCGCGTTCGTGAGCGGACCCGGCTATTGGCGATGGAAGCTGGGTGGGGTTAAGGAAAGGGAAGTGGTTGTCAGGATGGCAAAAACACTTAAATCGGACGACGTTCTCAAGGATTTGAAGGAGGAGGAAGAAGCAGAACAGAAACCAAAGCAGCTTGGCACCGGCGTCGGGACAGAGAAGCGTGACGCCCGCTCAGTATCGTCGTCTAAGGACATAGTTCCACGCGGACTCAGTCCCTCGTACCTCCGCTCCAAAACCGGTTATCTCATGCAGGACCGTGAATGGGCACTCGATTTCCCCGCTATGGTTACCGCGCATTTGTTGCTGGACAGCAGTGCGGTGTCACCAACCGAGTTTGGACCGCGGGTGTGGGCCTACTGCGGTGAAGCTCATGGCTGGTGTGTCTGGGATGTTGGAAATGTAGCGGCACCGAGCTCTAAAGTTGCGTCCAACGACACAAGTATAGCCTCTAGGCGGCGGGAAGAAATAGAAGAAGACGCCCGCCGGAAAATGCGACAATTTGAGACTCGCGTCTCAGCTATTGGTCATGAAGATCTTTTCTTTCGATGGCTAGAAGTTCTTCATTACGAAAGCTCGAGGCCAGGAGCTAACAGCTGGGCACCTCAGGAGAAGAAGGATAATTTGTTATCCAGCGCTAAAGAGTTGTTCACAGACCATGGCGTCGACTTCGAACAATTTGTAGCTGGACTTGAAGGCGGCATCAGCGGCGTCCCTGGACTTGCAGAAGAAATCTGGCAGTAGGATTGTTAGTTTACTCTATCCGATTGCAGCTCTCAACGCCAATTTCTGGGGTAACGTTGTACATACCTCAGCTCGGGTAGCTGCCTCCAAGTCACTACTGTTTGGTGAAGTAAAATAATTCATAAAATTAGAAGTCATAGGTGATGACTAGAGCCACCAGAGTCATTTCCATAGCATATATAAAACCTTGCATCTGCTGGCAGCACTGTTTCTCTCCACACATGCAAATCTTCCCCATCCAAAAGGTCCCGTCATGGATTTCTCTTCGAAACGCAAGGCCCTTCTATTCCTCAACTACGCTTCTCCTCTCATAATTAGCCTCCAATTTGGGCTTGACATTGTTGTGAGCAAGTTCATCCGTCCACGCGTAGAGACCGCCCTTCAGTTCGACAATCTAGCCTTTCGGAAATTATCTGCGAGAGCAGGACTTCTGCTTACCCTGAGCTATGTCAGTTATCACTCTACAGGCCTTGAGCCTTGCAAATTTTTTGACTAGGACCGCAGTTGGTCGAAGGAATTTTGTACGTCACTTCCGCATGGCTGACGAAGACTTGGTCTTGGGAACCCCAAGATGTCGACGTGAGTATATCTTCCTTGAAATTGCGGCAGAGTATTTGCGGCATACAAGTCGAGAAGACCTTCGAGGGCCTTCGTAAGTCATTCTGCTAATTCGTACAGATTCACATCATATCGGGCATACTACTCTGGATCAACGTACCGCTCCTTATGGCTGTTCATTCCAAGCCGATCTGGCGTTCATTCATTAGATCGTACATAACCGGAGCCCTGTGCGAATCTCTTATTTCTGTTCTCCTTTACCAGCAAAGATCCGAAACTCAAGATTCGACCAAGTTGAAATATGCGCATTTTAGTAACGCTATGCTCCGGGTTGGATTACTCACGCTTCTCTCTTGCTCCGAGCGAATCTGCACAGAATCTCCGCAGAAAGGGGCCCGCGATGACAGTACCTCGTCAACTTCCGCTCGAGAGACCGTTGCTTCGGACAAACCTGGCGAGAAAAGCGACAAAACGCAGGGCTTGCCAGCAAAGAAAACGGAACAGGGCGCTGGATTTTCTATTCTCGCAAACCTTAAATCCATCTTTTCACTGCTTCCCCACGTTTTCCCGAGATCGGATCGTAAATTGCAATTTTGCATGGCCTCGCTACTATTGCTGCAGACCGCAAGCTCTACACTCCAGCTCCTTGGCGCAAACCAGCTCGGGTCTATTGTTAACGAGTTGGCTGTAATGGCGAAACCAGGTACGTATCGCCACATATAGTGGCCCAGGGGAAATTTGTATGGTCCCGTAATTATAAGCACAGAGACTCACAAGTTTTAGGCGATCCGCCGCGTATGTCTGTTCTCAAATGGGCTGCGTATGAACATCTCATTATCAGAGGCGCATACGACGTTTCGCGCAATTTTCTAAGCAAATACATTTCTGAGCACATTGGAACAGCCGTAACCAAGCACGCAATTCGACATGTTATGACTCTTTCGAATGACTTCTTTCAGGAGAACAACCCTGGATATATAACCATGAGCGTAAGGAGTGGTAGCATGCTATCGGGATCTTTCCAGGACTTATTTTTCAACGTTCCAACAACCACGTTCAATCTAGGACTCAACTACATTTACTTCTGCTGGAAGTTCGACGTATATTTTGTGGCCATATCTGCCGCGACGTGTGTGGCATTCGCTTGGGTCCATTACAGCACTGGAAGAATTTCCGACGAAGTTAGAAGAGACGCAATAAATATGCAAAGAAGCCAGAGCAACCAACAATACGACGTTTTTGAGCACTGGAGAACCGTCGCTTCATTCAACAAGATACCAGAGACGACTGAGAACCTCCTCGAGCCGCTCGACAGATCAAGGGATTCTACCATACGGAGAGGGGTTGTTGAGTCGTTAATGGATGCCATTCGTAGGTCGGTCAATGGAGTAGGCCTCGCTGTGGCTTGTGTCCTCATGGTAGGTCATATCGCTCACGGTCGGCATCCAGTGGGGGACCTACCATCTCTCATGCAACTATGGGGATCGTTCACCGGTGGAATAGCAATGCTGTGCGGCCTGGGCGAGAAATTGAGAACAATAGCCTGGCAAACCGAGACGCTTTCCGCGCTTCTGCAAAGGAAGCCTGCCGTCGTGGATCGGGAAGATGCTATTGAGCTCCCGGATGTGATCCAGGGCCGTGTGGAATTTCGGAACGTCCATTTTGGCCATGACCCAAGAAAACCATTGCTTAAAGATGTAAGTTTCGTGGCAGAGCCGAACAAGACCATTGCCATAGTTGGTCGTTCCGGAGGCGGCAAGTCAACCCTTGTGGACCTGACCGTTCGCTTCTTCGATGTTACGCAAGGAAGCATTCTAGTCGACGGAAATGACATATCCGGAGTGAAGCTTTCGAGCTTGCGGAAGCACATCGGCTTGATTTCACAGAATGAAACTATATTCGCAACAACGATAATGAAGAACGTCCGCTACGGTAAGCCCGATGCCTCTGATGAGGATGTATACCAAGCATGCAGAGACGCAGACATCCATGACAAAATCATGTCGTTCCCGGATGGGTACCAGACCAAGGTCGAACGACGAGGTTCCAAGCTCTCTGGCGGCGAGGTGCAAAGACTTGTACTGGCACGCGTCATCCTGAAAGATCCAAAGATCATCATCTTGGATGAAGCTACGTCTCAACTTGATGCTTTAACCGAGTCAAATGTTCTTGAAAACGCCATAAACACGCGGAACAAAAACAGGACTAAGATCATCGTCGCTCACAGACTGCGGACGATCGAGGATGATGCCCTAGTTCTCGTCGTGGAAAACGGAGAGATTATTGAGAAAGGTATCAACAAGAAACTTAGGGTGTTGCCGGGTAGCGAGTACAAGAAGATGTGGGATGCAGCGTCTGGCCGCAGGCAAACGGGGAAAGCTCCAGATGCCACTTCGCCAAGTCCGCACGGCTTAGACGAATTCCAGGCAAGGCTCTTGATCGAACGTCGCCTCCAGTATCCTTCCGAATCTGTTGAAGATTCAATAAAAGCCGTGAACGAACGCACAGATCATGAAGACGGCCCCCGGTTTGGGGCGGGGTTTTTGGGGTTCTTCCGGCTTGCTTTGGGAAAGGATGCAGGCCCGGAGAAAATCCTCAAACGTGAGATGGGATCGGTGATTGGGGGCGGAAAGCAACTGCAGGAACCCCGTGAGGGATTGAGCAGAGCTTCATCGATATCTATAGATTGAGATCACACCTCTCTACCATTAGTACGCCTAGACGACCCATATTCCTTTTTGACTACACATGTAGCTATCAATATAGCTTCTAATTAGCATAGTAATCCGGAAACATGCTAGTTACTTGCATGCCCGCTTCACCGAAGATTTGTGCTTATTAGCACATATAGTGGGACCCATGATCAATCTTGACAAGATATCCTCTCGCCTAACTTTTTCTCAATTTACATAAGGCGTCCTGTAGCTCAAACCTGAGCTCGAACCAAGTTGGAACACGGGGAAGATGCGGCTACTCCGCTGTTAAGTACCAGGGACTCTGGCCTCTGGCTCGTGGCAATGACTCCCTCTACGCTAGTACACGTATCTGGTAGCTTGCAAGCCAATCAACGTACGACCAACAAACCGGAGAAGCTCTTATTCGTCATTCCTGTTCTGTAAAACTGAGGAGTGCGGCTTGGCAGCTGGTACTTTTGGCGCTGACGTTGCACATGGTGGGGGAATGCCCCCGATAGTCGCGCATACGGTCACCCGATTCTGAACCGTAGCATTTCAAGCACGCTAGAGTCGTCGTCTCTAGCGTGTCTGGGCGATTCCCCTACCGGGTTGTAGTCCTGGGAACGCCCGCTCTGCGTCTCCAGAGGGAGACCAACGTCTTCAGTTCGTGCCTCATTTTGGCCGAACTCATCGGAGAATGCTCTGCTAGCGTATGACAGGACCCAGGCGGCGTCTAAGTCACGCTTGCGGTGAAGCAACTCTTGGGCGGCATCGAGAGCTAGCTGAATAACCATTCGTTTGATAGCGCCCCTTTTGCCGAAAGACTTGAAATTCGAGCCGCTGGCCAACCCGTCCATCTCTTTGAGTGTCTCTAAAGCTAGGTCGATATCCCTTGAGTTTAAATCCGGATGGCGTATGACAACAGAAGCGTGTGCGATTTTGGTAGAAATGGCAAGTTGGCGTAGCGATGCGTAGACGCTTACGAGATCATCGTATAGAGCTGGATCGACGCTGTCAACTCGGAGCAATGAGAGCGAGATGGAGTCCGCAAGATCGACAAGGACTGGCTGCAAAACATGACGGAGGTTTGTAGCGCTGGTGTTGCTTCGATAGTCATGCGAATCCACCTCAGCCAGGGACCCAGCGTGTGAAATGACGGGAATGGCCTTGAGAAGCCCGTTTCCCGTAGGATCGGCGAGCAGTGGGCGCTTCGAAGGCAGAGAGGGCGTGCCAGCAAAGTCGAACTCGGCCTGCACGAACGCCCGCAGAGACCGAATTTTCCATTGGCGCACCGCCTGAGCGGTGAGACGGCTGGATAGACTGACGCTCGAGCCAAGCCAGCCATTCAGCACGTCGTAGCGTTCCTCAGCCGACAGGAAGTAAGATAACGACCGCGCCAGGCGAGCGTGGGAGATGAGCTCGGGTGAGAATTCGAGGCCGGATGCCCGCACCCAGCTCAGGACGGCGGATCCCGCGTTCGTCGATGCCGCGGCTTCTCGAAGGGGAGGCGCGGCCGGCCTCTCGGCACCTTGTACCAAGGCGTGTAAGAGGGCCGCCAACTTGCGGTCAAGGGCGTCGAGGCGGGCGGAGGGGTCGACGGAGGCGGGCGTCGAGATCAGCTCGAAGAGACTGCCGACCCGCGCGGCCGTGGGCGTCGGCCGGGAGTGAGCAAAGATGGAGGCGAGGTGGCGGTCGACGGAGGACTGGGCGGAGGCGCGGTCGGCGACGCGACGGGCGCCGGGGGCGGGGTGGTGGCGGTCGAGGTGGGCGCGGAAGCTGCTGGTGAGGGCGGCCAGCAGCTGCTGGGACTGGCGCGGGGACAGGGGCAGCTGCGGGTGGAGGGCACGCCGGAGGGCCTTGAGGACCATGGTGCCGGGCGGGGCCGCGAGGGGGCGGGGCCGCGAGGGAGTGAGGCGGCCCGGGACGGAGGTGAGAGACGACGCGATGCATGCGGTGGTGTGCAGGAGGACTACCGCGGCGGGACGGCGGGGTGGCCGTGCCCGGGGCCTGGCGCCAAGGCGCACGTGACAGCGCCAGGCGAGTGGCGGTGCGACGCGCGGGCCAGGGAAGGCGCGGCGCGGCCAGGAGGCGGCTGCGCCTGCCCCGAAGCAGCAAGGCGCGGTCGAGGTAACGTGCCTCGCCGTCGCCTGCCAGCCGCCCGTCGTCCTCCTCCATCCTCCCTCCGCTCCCCTTGGACCTCGTCGTCACCGCCCGTCCGCGCTCCGGCTGTGAATCGCCACGAAGACCCGTCACGCGTGCTGCCTCCCTCTGAACGCGCCGCGCGCGCCGCCGCCCCCAGCCCCTCGCGCCGCTGCACAGTTGGTCCGTCCCGCTGCCCTGCGCGAGCCACACACGCCGGCTGCCAGCCCGCGCTTCTGCCCTGCCGCGACCACTCCTCACCTTCCTCCTCGCCTCCCGCCCCATCCACCGCCCATCGTCAATCCACCCGCCCGCCCGCCCGCCCGCCAGCGCGCACGCCGTAGCGACGCTGCTTTTCTGCTTTCGCATATCCTACACATCTCGCACACGTCATGTCGGACGTTCTGTCGCGGCCCGCCGCCTCGCGCGGCAGGAGCTCAGCTCGGGGCGGTCGAGGCGCGCGGTCCAGCGGCACGCGCTCCTCGACCCGGCACCCCAACGGCGACCTCAAGCAACCGTCTTCCTCCTCCAATGTCGACACCTCGGCCGACCAGGGCGAGCTGGGCGAACTGAAGCGCAAGCATCTCACCCAATTGTCCACCTTGAAGGAGATGTTCCCCGACTGGGCCGACGTCGACCTGGTTCTGGCCCTCGAGGAGACCGACGGCGACCTGCCGCGCACCATCGACCACATAACCGAAGGTAGGCAAGCGCTCGTCGCTTCGCACCGAGATTGGGCTAACTTCGTCCCTCTCGACCAGGAAACGTCTCACAGTTTGCCGAAATCAAAAAGAAGACGAAGGACAGGTCCCGCTCCAAGGTCAAAGAAGGCTCCGCCGCGCCCGAGTCTTCTGCCCCTACGACCCGTTCTGGCCGGTCTCGGGGTGCCTCTGAGAGCGCCCGTGGCGGTCGCGGTCGCCCTGATCGCGGTCGCGGAGGCTTTCGCGGTGCCGGCAGAGGTGGTAGCCATACCACCCCCAACGGAGCGCGTTCCACCGGTCCTATTTCAGTGCCAACCAACGAATCGTCGGCGTGGGAGACTCATCAGGCTGAAGGTGCCAACGGGACTCAGGCGATGGACCATGCCGTAGCTGCGCCTGCTTCTGATGTCGCGGAGCCCCAGTGGGGTGCTCCCACCGTGACCGGGGGCGCACCGAAGCCGACGGCCGCCGACGCGAAGAAGCCGGCTGCGCCCGTGCCGGAGAAGAAGACTTGGGCTAGCATGTTTGCCAAACCCAAACCTGCGCCGGCGCCTCCGAAGCCCGCCATGCCGCAGCCCCCACCACCTGCCGAGAAAGAGCCCGAGGCCGCCCCGGAACCCGCCACCGAGACGGAATCTCCGCCGATCCCTCCGGTTGCAGATGAAATTCCGGCCACCGAGGAAGTGGAAGCGGATGACGTAGCTCATCCCACGCCTCTACCCGAAAACCAAAGCCAGGACCAGAGTGAGATCCCGCCCTCGCATGACGAGCTGACGGAAGAAAATCTTGAGCATTTACCTGATGTATCCCATTCAGTGCCTACCGACACTGTTGCGAGCACCGTCGCTAGCTCTCGCGACCCGGGTAGCGTCGCCGGAGCCGCGACCCCTCTGACCGGTTCGCAGCAGGCCCCGATCGGACGGCCTGGCATGAGCGGGTTTGCTACGACTGCTCAGAAAGCGACCGCAAGCGTTTCGGGACGTAGCGCTAGCTTCCAGCGCCGGATCCTGGAGCAGCAGGAGGCCGTGGTCATGCCCGGCAATCACGCGGTCGATATTGCCGCTGTGCAATTTGGCAGCATGGGATTGAATGACGAAACTGATGCTGACGGGCTTGATGTGGATGAGGACCGGGAGGAGGCCGAGACACGCACGCAGCCGCCTCAGGCGTCTCCTCCTTCCCAGCCGCGAGCTTCTTTGCCTCCAGCTCCGCGTCAGGCTTCGGTGCCGGCGGAAACGCAGTCTCCACAGGAGGCTCTGCCAACGCCGAAGCAGGCCCCGGGACTCGCGCCTATGCCGGCTGTACCGCAGCAGCAGCCGCAACCGCCGCAGCAAGCTCCGCAGGGTCAGCAAGCGCCCCAGCCCACCCAGCCTTCGCAGGGTGGCATGCCTCAGCACGTTACGCAAAACGCGAGCTCTCAGCATCCGTACGGCCAATTCGGCGGCCGGTTTGGCCAGCCCGGCGTGCAGTCGGAGCAACCGTCTCAGAAACCGTACGATCCTTTCGGACAGCAGATCCCTCAGCCCAATCAGTTCGAAGGATATCCCAGCCAGGGTCAGGCGCAGAGCCAGGCCCCCCAACAACAACCCACGTCCACGACTGCTCCATCGCACCTCGGTTCCGGCTTTTCATCCGCGCCCCACGACCTGTCTTATTATACTAGCGGCGACCAACGCAGCGCGTACAATTATTATAGCGGCGCGTACGGACAGCATGGTACAAACCAGCAGGATGCCGGCGCGAACCAGCAGAGAACCGGCAGCGCGTTCGGCTCGACGCCCGGCGACGCTGCGTTCCCCGGTAGCCAAGCACAGCAGGTAAGAAAGCTATCTTCGAACGTGGAGGCGGAATCTGCTCTGCCATTCACGTGGCAGCTCTCGAGGGAAACGGTTTTACCTAACACAGTAGTGCAGACTCAAGGCCGGTATGGAGACACCCAAAACAGCGGGCACAACACGCCGAACCCTGCCGGCATCGGGAGTCAACAACCGCAACAGCAGCAGCAACCGTCGTCTGCTGCTCAAAGCCAGCCTCAGACGCAGCACCTGCCGCCGCAACAACATCAGCAGCAGCAGCAACACCATGGACAGCCTGGGCATGGCTACCCATACTCGCACCCGTACTACAACTCTGCTTATTTCAACTCGTACATGAACCAGTACAACAGTTACAATCAGGGCTTCAGTCCCTTCGGCGGCAAGGGTGGAATGTACGGTCCACACCACGGCTACGGGCTGTCGCCGCAGACGTCCTACGACGCTCACAGCTCATCCCCCGCAAACGTTGGCGGATTCGGTGGCGGCATGCACGGCCGCGACTCGACCGCTCTTGGCTCCGGCTCGTTGGATACTTACGGCCGGACCGGATCTACCCAACCTTCTCAAACCGCGCCACACACATCGTCCACTTTCGGAGCCGTACCGGACGTCTTTGGCCGCTCGCAGTCTGGATTTCCCGGCCAGTCCCAGCCATATGGTGCAGCCCAGCAGCAGCAGCCAAGCGTCCCTGGACAGGGTGACGATACGTCACTGAAGCCTTTTGGCGACGCGGCGAGCAAGACTGGCGGGCCTAGTCCGTCGGCGCTCGGCGGAGCCCAACCCGGACGGCCTGGATCGGCCGCGAATCCAGCGACGACGCAGGCTAACCAATCGGCCGGCCTCCCGCCGCCTGCGAGCCACCAACAAGCCGGGTTCGGTGCCTATCCAGGTCACTTGAATCACGGACTTGGCGGACAAGGCTCGCAGTATGCCGGACTTGGTGGGCTCGGCGCGCAGCATGGGGCGGGCACTCAAAGCCATCAGGGTGGCTATGGTGGTTACAGCGCCGGATTCGGTGGATACGGCGGTTATCGCGGCGGATGGGGCGGTAACTACGGTAACCACTAAATAGCTAACTGAAGGCTTTAAGGGTTTGACCGTTGTGATATTTCTCGGAAAGAATTACGGCGTGAGGGAAGGCATGGTTATGCTTGATTGCGACAGAATGGTTTCGGACGGACTATCCTCCACGATGCCGTGGATGGGAGGGTATTGGTGGAAATGGCATTACATTGCCTCAATTTTCTTTCTTTTCCCTTTTACCTTCTCCTGTTCCTACATTGGGGCGCGAGGATTGCGTAGTTCCAATGGCTCTGAATCATTGATGGCCGTATCGGTTTGACGGTCACTTGATTTGGTCTTGTTTGTGTTACGAGTGTGGGCTCCTGCTCCTTTTATCTTTTGTTGTCACTCCGCTCCGGCGCTGCGTGATTTTCCGGAATCGCGTCTATGGCCCCTATGCGACTTTGAGACGCGCGCTTTCAGTTCGTCATGATAATGGGTGGAAAGTCTAATCACGTGCACTGCTGTAGGTGAGCATGAGAACAAGGTTTGAGGGCTTGTTTTTTTTCCTGTGTACTATCGATCAAACAGTTCATGGGCAGGGCTGGTCGATTAGTCGCACTAGCTTGGGTGGGGCTTTTAGGGCTGGGAAGCGTCAGCCTACAAAAATCTATCGGCATTTGGGTTTGGCGAGGTCAGTTGAAGACTTAAGTGATGCATGCATTTGACACAAGCGTGGAGAAGAGCTTCTCTAACGGGAGATTTGGACCTTGCATGATACGCTCGCGACTACTGGGTAGTGATATTATGCATGCGCATTGGTTGTGGAACCCCTGGCTTGTCCTCCATGCTCGGCAAAGCCGACAAAGTTTGATGCTATGCGTGCGGCCTTCGTCTGTTCTTTGACACCGATTGTAGGCAGTGCCCACAAGCCTCAGACATAATAAGGCCCAGATGCGAGAGCTGCACCTCGGGTATATGTATGTTGGGGGAAGGTTCCTGGGTAGTTTGACATCGTCGCCTGCTAACCAGTTGTGCCGCCCCCCAACCCCGCCGGTAAATTCACAAAATTCGATTGATTTTCAGATTTTTTTTTCGGGCCTGATTGGCTAGCGCCAATGTAACCCCAGGTCTTTCCTGCTGCTACCTCTAGGGTCGCAATTGGTAGCCCAACACACCTCCACCGGACCTTTGTGTTGCGAAACGCGGAGCTCGCGACCCTCGGAGCCACTTCGCCGAGGGTTCTGAACGTTAAAAAGCGCCGTGCGGGACCCGCCATATTTTCTCTCCCGTTCCTCCCCCGCGGCAACGGAAGCGCATCCGCAGCTATGGAAGTTCCAGCCGCGACCTCCCTTATGGAAATATATCCCGAGGATGCGGTGCCTTCGGAAAAGCAGAGGTGGGAGCTGCTCTTGTCGGAATTCGAACAGAAGTATGAACAGCCGGCCGGATTTGTCGCGAGGAGCCCGGGCAGAGTTAATATCATTGGCGAGGTGCGGGTTCTTAAGTTGATTCGAGCTTTCTAGTATGGTGCGGATCGCTGACTGGTCTCCAAACTAGCACATTGACTATTCACTCTACGAGGTGTTCCCCATGGCCGTGACCGCGGACGTTCTCCTCGCCGTCACTGTCCGCCCTTCTACAGAGCCGCCTCGCATCCGCATAGCAAACGCCAACAAGGAAAAATTTCCCGAGCGCAACTTTGAAATCCCACCCGAAGGTGAGATTCCAATCGACGCGTCCTCTCTCGAATGGTCCAACTATTTCAAATGCGGCCTTCGAGCGGCGTCGAAGCTACTCCAGCAGAAGCGCGATGCCGGAGACAGCTTCGTCTCCATTGGCATGGACGTTCTCGTTGACGGCAATGTTCCGGCCGGCGCTGGATTGTCCAGCAGCGCCGCGTTCGTCTGCTCCAGCGCCTTGGCCGTGATGAAGGCCAATGGCGAAGATAAGATCGACAAGAAGGAACTTACCGAGCTGGCCATTGTCTCCGAGAGAGCCGTCGGCGTGAATTCGGGCGGGTAAGAGCACTAAATTATGGCCGGGTCAAACTGCTGACACAATTGTCTACCAGAATGGACCAGTCCGCGTCCGTCTTTGCGCTTCGCGGCAGCGCTCTGTACGTGTCTTTCGTACCGGAGCTCTCGGTGCGCCCAGTGCAGATCCCGCGCACCGACCCCGAAATGACCTTTGTGGTCGCGCACTCATTCGTCACCTCAAACAAACAAGAATCTGGCCCCGTCTGCTACAATCTTCGCGTTGTCGAGTGCACCATGGCCGCGGCATTGCTTGCGAAGGTTGTCCGTCTGAAGTCACCGCTTCCGAAGGATTCCTCTCCGCTAGGAACCAGCCTCCGCGGATTCCACGACACATTCTTCATGGAGAATGAAGGTGTTGCCGACAATTCAAAGACGCCCGTGGCAGAATTCGAGAAGCAGCTTGAAAAATTGGTCCAACTAACCGAAGATTACCTCATACAAGAAGAGGGTTATACACGTGAGCAGCTGTGCGATTTGCTTGGCATGTCGATCGAGCAACTACATGATCGTTTTCTTTCCAGCCTCCTGGTTCGCGCCGAGTTCTTCAAACTCCGGCAGCGGGCGTTGCACGTTTTCGGAGAAGCCATCAGGGTCATCAAGTTCATGTCTCTCTTGGCCTCGGCAGGTCCCGAGGAGTCCAACAAGCTCCTGGAGGAGCTTGGCGGGCTTATGAATCAGACGCAAGACTCTTGCCGAGACATCTATGAGTGCAGTTGCCCGGAACTGGACGAGCTGTGCTTTCTCGCAAGAAGCGCCGGAGCATGCGGAAGTCGGCTCACGGGAGCCGGGTGGGGTGGATGCAGCGTTCACCTCGTTCCAAAGGATAAGGTCGAGGCGGTCAAAGACTCCTGGATCAACGAATACTACAAGAAGCGGTGGCCGGACATCACAGATGAGAGGCTCAAAGAAGCTATCGTAGTGAGCAAGCCGGGCAGCGGCAGCTACATTTTCAAGAACGTGGGAGTGTTGTAGCGTGCAGGCAAGCTTCGTGTTCTATATAATCGGCGTTGGCATCTCGAGCAGACCAAGCGCCTGACAGGCGTCTATTCATCGTCCTGTGGGTACTTTGCCCCTCCTTGCCTTCTGATTTCGTCCATGATTTCCATGACGCGGATCGTCTCGGCCCACGGCATGATCGAGCTCTCTTTTTTCACAGCCGCAACGTCCAGAGCGACAGCGTCCGCCTCCCAATAGAACCCACGTTTCGGATTCTCAAAATCGTACCGCTTTGAAGGTGCCCCTCCCTTGCTTTCCGGCACGGTAGGGTGAACAATGAAATACTCCGGGCGCGACACAGCATCGCCCTCGACGGTGATATATCCTTTGCTCCCTTCGATCCTGCAAAACACGTCCGGAGTCTTGAATAGAGCCGAAGAGGTGACGATGCCCTGCCTCCCGGACTTGTAGAGAAGCACCGCAGTCGTGGCGATGTCGACGCCGTCGGACAAGGTCTGCTGGGCGGCTATCTTTGGCATCTCCGCGCTCTCTCCGACTCCCGGGTCCAGCGTGACCAGGCCAAAGGTCAGAGAATAAATGCCGACGTCGAGCAAGGTGCCCGCGCCGAGAGCGAGGCTCTTGAAGCGAGAGTCCGGGCCCAGGGACGCCAGCTCTTTAGCCTGGCCGAAATCGCAGAACATGCGCGACACGTCGCCAATGACTTTGTCCTCGTGGATGAGCTTCTGCAACGTGCGCATTAGCGGGAAGAACCGAGTCCACATGGCCTCCATGACGAAGACGCCCTTTGCCTTGGCCGCGGCGAAGACCTCTCGCGCTTCCTTGGCGGTGATGGTGAAGGCCTTTTCGCACAGCACGTGCTTTCCGGCGTTGATGGCATCGAGGCAGTTTTTCTTGTGGAAGGCGTGCGGCGTGCCTATGTAGACGACGTCGACGTTTGGATCCGCGTAGACCTCGTCGTAGGTGCCGTAAAGCGTGGGAGAGAGGCTGGCAATGTGTTCCTTGACGAAGGCCTGGCCCTTTTCGACGGACGAGGACCCGATGCACTGGATGACGTGTTTGGCCTTTGCGTCGCCGCGGGGCAGGGCCAGATCCTCCACGAACCACGACGAAATGAGCCCGGTCGTGACAATGCCCCAGCGGACGGTCGGAGTGTCGGCCATGGCGACGCTGGTGTTTGCAGGCCGGCGGTTCTCAGTCCATTGGCGAGCGCAAATCTTATAGGGGGCGCGGCTGGGGGACGGCGCAGGTGCTGTCGGGGACTGTTGCCTTGCGGGGAAGTGTGGGGATTCTCGCGCGACGTTTCCCCGATTGAGCGCGGCCAGGTGCGATGACGCTCCCTGCCGCTGCTGCAGTCGGGCCGCATCCCAACACCAACTCACATCTCGGGAGCGGCTTCTTCAATCCGCCTGATCGCTCTCCCTGGTGCCGCGCGGCTTGGCCGTGGCCTGGTGTGGCGAGCTTGAACATCGAAAGCGCCCCGGCCCCGCTGCGGGGGCGTCTGCATCCCGTTTCTCGACGTCGCGCGGACCTTGCCCCCCCACCACAACCTTCACTTCGCACCATGACGGCTGTACTCCGCGTTGGCATCATCGGGTGCGGAGAAATCTCCCAGGTTGCCCACATCCCCAACATCAACTTTCTCAGCGACAAGTTCCGCACCACGTACCTGTGCGATGTTTCGGGGCAGGCGCTCACTCGCTGCGCTGCCAAAGTCGCTCCAGCACCTCCCAAGACAACCATCGACGCCGAAGAGCTCTGCGCGTCCGACCATGTCGACGTCGTGCTCATCGCAAACGCCAACGCATACCACGTCCCTCACGCTATCCTTGCCCTCAAGCATGGCAAGCACTGTTTTGTCGAAAAGCCCGTCGCACTCTGCTACCGCGACATCGACCGTCTCATCGAAGCAGAGAAGACGTCGACAGGAATGGTGTTCGTCGGCTACATGAGGAGGTACGCCACGGCATTCCTGGAAGCCTGCAAGGAGGTCGGCGACATGCCGCGGATATCTTACGCGCGGGTCCGAGACATCGTCGGACCCAACAGCGTATTTGTGGAGCAGTCGGGCACATTTCCGAAGAAATGGACGGACATCAAAGAGGGGGATGCGAGCGAACTAACCCAACGCGATGCTGAGATCGCATCCCAAGCACTAGATCGCGAGTTTGGCGTTGAGCTAACGCCACAGTCGCAAGCTATGCTAGGGCTCCTGGGAAGGTCAGACTTACAACCCGCGCTTATTCTTCGTCTACTTATTGTTCAGCAGCCTAGGCTCCCACGATTTGTCGGCCATGCGCGAAATCATCGGAAAGCCCAAGGCCGTCCTCGGCGCTTCCCTTGATCCTCCCAACATGTGGACCATTTTGTTCCAGTTCGACGGTTTTGCAGTCACGTACGAGTCTGGCATCAACGACGTGCCCGTCTTTGATGCTCACATTGAGGTGTACTCTCCAACCAAAATTGTTCGAGTAGACTACGATACTCCTTACGTCAAAGGCCTTCCTATCACGATGACCGCCCGCGAGAAAGTAGACGGCCGCCCCGGCGCAGGATCGAATGGGTATCAGGAACGAGTCGTGCGTAGGACGTACGAAGATGCTTACACGCTCGAAATGCTGGAGTTGTACGATTGCATTACCAAAGGCGCAACGCCAAAAACTACCGCATACGATGCTAAGAACGACATAGATATCTTTAGAATGATCCTTCAAGCAGGCGAACATAATTATGCTTAATCAGGAATAAACTTATCCAAGCGTATGCGCCATACTAGGGTAGAGAACTTTATCTTATCCAGAAACTTTTAATAATACAGGTTACTGTTAACCGGCTAAGGATGCCTCGGGCGAATAAGTCGTGTGAATCAACGATGATCTTACGATATATGCACGATGAAAAAGACCCTTAAAGTGTAGAGTAGCAGGTCCTAAGCTAATTTTCTTTTCGCCTCCCTTTCCTAACCTTATGTATAATTCCTGAGCCATGGCGATTTATGTTTAAGCTGCTTCTCTTTCATTTTCCTTTTGATGCTTAACTTAATAACAAAATCCTAAGAACTATAAGTTAAGCCTAAATATTTATAAAATAAAACGAGGTGGTTGCAAAACGGCCGCTGAAAACGGCGTTTATAACCGCACATTTCAGCGGTCATTCCGTCAGCACTTCGCCCAATCAGCCCGTAATATCCTGACCAGACCGCCCCGCTGCCCCAAACACTCGGTCAGTTCCCTCCCAGCAATTCCCGAAGCGGGCTACATACCTCAATTAGCACCTTCCCCCCCTTAATGAGCATTTCATTCGTCAACCCCTCAGGCTTTGGTCCACGACATAAAACGACTTGAAATCCATTGATCTTAACAAGACGTAACTCGCTTTGCCTCGATTCGAGGCCTTCCAACTCTTCCTCGATCGACAAATAGGCAAGAGGAGAAAACTCCAGGAACAGTTTCCCAACGGGTAAAAGGCTGGCTGGTCACTCGCGAACATACTCCAGATTTAGATTATATTGGTCCCAGATCCACTCCAGCAGCGCGACTGCATTCATAGCAGGCCGGGTAAGTAGCTCTTCCAACGTATGCTTTTGAGTATCTGCCACACTGTCTTGAATGGAGCAGTGGCGTTGTGTCCCTTTCCAACAAGAACTTTCGGAGCAGCGGCCAGTCTTCAAAACAGTTCACCAGCCTCATTAACTCAAAGCGAGCTATGGTCTTTCTGGAATATCAAGCTGATAGCGTAGCTGTCGAACAGTTTATTCATCAATTTGCAAGTCCGTATGACTAACAAGATACCTATAACATCCAGCTATTTAGAAAGGACGAGCAATATCCCCTTGGGAAGGCCACGAATTGCCGTTTTCAACATAGCTAAGATGACCGAGCAAGCACGTCAGTAAGAGCTGAGACTGCCAGCCCGGGAGACAGTCGAGAAGAAAGAATAGCCGGGGACAGAGGGCGGTTGAGGAGAGAAGATGGTTGAGAAAGAACAGAGGGGCGGTTGAGCAGAGATGATACAATGCCGAGCGGCGTGTCCTGGGCATGCGCCTGCGCCTGCGCTCGTGTCTCCACCTCCATCCTTCATATCCACTCGTGATCGAGCTCGCGCTGGTTTTGTCTCTACTCCTCTATTAGCTAGTGAACTCTTTTTCATAGCATGCTGTAAATGATGTTTAATTCCACTCAGGAAGAGTCCGTTAGCGGTGTCCGGACAGTAGCGGTGGATCCGGACGCGCCGCTACTGTCCGGATACCAACACCCAACTTCGCGCCTAGTGCAAATCGCCCAACCACAAGATCATTTAATAAAAATGTTATCATTTGAAAGCGCATTGCGGGCTGAAACCAATGGTACCATTTTTAATGGTTTTTGTTTCGCGTTGGAAATCTCGGCGTTCCCGCGTAAGGTCTTGGCCGTCCCCTTATTTAGTCCAGATGTCACTCCTATGGCTGAAAAGCCTACACTTTCCCTAGTTCATACGTATAAGCTAGCTGACCGGGTTCCGAGTCACCCGGGGTTCCAACTCACTGACCCGAAACCACCCATCCTCATGAAAAATCGTGTTTATTCTCTCAACGTAGTTACAATTGCCACTCTGTACACATAGACTGAAGTGTTTGAGCTGCTGTTTCAGCTGCTACTCTTTCTGCTGCCCGTTCCTCAGCGTCGGCATCCCGTTGTGCCTCAAGAAGTTGTGAGGCCTGTACAGCAACCATGATTGTATCTATATCTGCAAATCGTTGATTTGGATTAACACGAACTTTCTTTCGTGGCTGTTGAGGCTTAAGAGCCTCAAGTTGACTATTTAATCTTTT
>MU001678.1:1168845-1188485 GCA_010093515.1 Lineolata rhizophorae | reverse complement strand
CGACTCGGTGATATTGACGACTCGGTGATGAAACACGTTAAAGGTTATATCTATTTTATCTACAAGTATTATTAATGGCTAAGGTAGAAAGTATGCAGCACGAGGTAAAGATAGAAGCATGCAGCCCGAGGTAGAAGTACGTACAAAGTACAAAGAGCACGTGGTATAAAATGCAAGTTAAGTTCTAGAAGAAATAATTAATTGCTATCTGATTAACCCAGTGGTTGGATCTTTTATTAGCCTAAGCCTGGTCATGTGCTAACCACGTGCCTCTTTGGCACGCGCGGAGCCGGAACAATAGCCATGCTTGAGGCCCGTTCGCCGCGCGTCATAATCGCTTCACGAGCACTACCATGCCACCACCGCGACTAGGCACAATGCGCCCTCTATGGGCGCGCGGCCTGCGCGTGTCGCGAGTGGTGCGTCCGCGGCGACTAACCGTCCAATATGGACGAACCCCAAATGAATGCTATTTCTTCCATTCGACGACGTCATGCTTCCGCTCTTCCGCTGAGCGTACCCCTAATAGCGCATCTGGCGGGTCCTCGGCCACACAGTCCAAACGTCGTTCCTACCGCCGTACCGTTCTGTTCGCCGCGCCTTTCCTTCTCCTTGGGGTCTTTACGGGCTCCCTGTTTACAACCGCGGTCGCTCCTCCGAGCGCCCCACCATCCGGCTCGCGCGACGATGTCGTCTTTCTGTCAGCGCTCGAATCCGACATCGATGCCTTACCGACTGTACAAGAACTGCGCCGCGAGCGCGGCCGCTGGCGCGAGCTCCCTTCTGAAATGTCACCGCAACTCGCAGACTACGCCAATGCCGTGCTGGAAAAAGAGCAGACAGCGGACGAAAAGGAGAGGCGGACGAGCTTGACACGGGAGACGATTGCAGGCTCACATCTACTAGGTCCCGCGCGGCGATTTGTCGCCGTCTCCCCAAACACGGGCAGCACGAACGGCGTGGCCGGAACGGAAGTTGAAATGGTAAGCGTGCGGTGGATCGGGCCCGCGTTGGCAGGTTGGCCAGGTGTTACACACGGGGGAGCGTTGGCGACAGTGCTGCAGGAAGAAGGAGCAAGAGCCGTGGCCCTTGGAACACCGGTGGCTGTGGATGACGCCGAGGACGGGGTGCCTCTGGATACGACGTTGCGCGAGCCGAGCAGCTTCACCATTGCGTATCGGAAACCTACAATGGCAGGGGAGTTCTATGTCGTGCGTGCGATAGTCAAGCCATTATATGAAGCGGCGCACAAACTCGAGGAAGAAGTGGACGAAGACTGGGTCAATATAGCCAAGGGCGAGCAAGAGCGGCCAGAGGATAAAGGGTTTCTCGGGACCGGCGTCGGTCCGAGCATTTCGGGGATGCTGGGATGGGTAAAGGAGGGTGCCAAGGTGGTAGCGGAGGAAGTTGCTGGTGCTAAAAGGAAAAGGAAAGACGTAAGGGTACAATTAGAAACGATGGATGGTCAGATGACGGTGCAAGGGGAAGGAGTGTGGTGAAGCGGCGCCGGAATCCTTGCTGTTCCGACGGATTTCTGAAGTCACTCCGCAGGTGCTACGCTCTGCGCGAGAAAAGACGGGCGCCGGATCACCCGTTGCGGCTGGGTTGACTTTGTGCCGGTAGCTGTATGCTTGCGCAACATATCCTTCAGACGGTAGGAGTGAGAGTGCACTTATCGATTATGTGCTATACTAAGACCGTAGCCTGATGTGTCAATGGCCCTTGGACCAAACGATAGGAATCCATGCCAATACTGTATATAGAAATAATGTCAATTCGGACGCCTGTCCATATTTCGACAGGCCTTCTAGTCCACTCCGACGGTCCTGCAGTCCCTGCCCACTTAACGATGCCAAATACCGAATAACACTACCGGTATACGGCCGTTCCCTTACAAAGTTGGCGCTCGTTTCAGGCCCACGCAGTATCTCACAAACAGCGTGTCAACAAAATGCTCGTGCCGAATTCCTGGCGGCCTCATGGTGGCAAATTCATCCAGCGCTTCCTGTAGGCCATAGCCCAGTCGTTCGACTAAGTAGCTCACGATGAAGAAGCCGGTTCGGTTGAACCCGTAGTGGCAATGCACACCGATGAGCCCTTCGCGGCGAGGTGGAAGGGGAATCGCGCTCCTCGGAACTGTTTTGTCACTCTCGTGGGTACCCGCCTCGCCCTGATCGTTCGCCAACTCGGTCATTGGTGCAGCTCCTTTGTCCCCGCTCTCCTGAGTTTCGTCTTCCTCTTCGATTCCTCTCAGCTTGTCCACCAATTTGACGAACTCTTCCACCTCCTCCACGGATGGCGGAAGCTTCGATACGGTCGGAAATTTGTAGTACGACACGCCGCCTGCTTCTAACCCGCGCGGGTCGTAAACGGGCTGCTCGTGACTGATGTCAATAACGGCGATGACAGCATCTCGCGCTGAGTGGGGAAGTTCCGGTTGCTGCTGGTCTTGTGCCGCAGCAGCGAGAGCAGCAACAGATGACGCATTTGGGGATTTCGAGGTGTCGCTTGATGCTGGAGGCGGAGCGGGAGCGGCGATTGCCGCCGCTGCCGCGAAGGCATCACCGCTTGACTTGTCCAAATTGTTCCGAGACCCTTCGCCGTTTCGGCCTTCTGCGGCCATCCAACCCCATCGCTTAACGAAGACCTTGGGCGCATGAACTTCGTCCACCTCACGTAGCGTCTTCATGGCCCTAAACAGGCCGGCTATAGGGGCCGATACCGGGGGAACGGCTCGCCACTTAGCGAGATTCTTGACGTCCCATTTTCCTTCCGTGCTCAAATGGTGCAGCTGCCAGCCGAGGGCAAGTCGAGCATCAACGTGGCGCTCGAGGAAAGTCTGAATGAGTCCAGAGAGCGTGCGGGCCTGGACCGGCTGGTATAGAAGACCATGCGAGGCTGGCGCAGGGAGAATGGTAATCTTTAGCACCGCTCCCCGGCCTGGTGAGTCTGTGATGAGGGTGTCGCTCCCGCTGGTTGTTCGGGACTTTGATGCGGCAGGTTCCTCCGGGGGAGTCGCTTCGACGTCCTCGCTTTCGCCGGACGAAGAGACGTCGTCGGCCTGTATTTTCTTCACCACCGCGTCTTCGACGTCCGTTCCGCGCACTAAATTCTCCTTGCTTGAGAGGTCAACTGGCGCTGCCACCGCAGGAAGGGGTTCCGATCCGCCGAGACGGCTCGGCGTTTGTCCACCCCCCTTTCCCAAGTAAATCTTGATTTTTTCCACATCGCCGGGCCCAGTTACAGTGTCGTCCTCGCCCGCCACCAAGAGCGCCGGCACTTCAATTCCAGTCCAAACATCCCGCCCCGGTAACCCCTGCGTCGGCCGCCTCACGCCCTTGTCATCATAGACGTACACGGGTACGGCACCTCTCGCCACCTTTTTCCAGACGCTCGTTTTGCTTTGCGCGTTGAACCGCCACTGCAGCTTCCGCGCTTCCCGGTCTGCCTTGCTCCCAACGAAACGCTCCACACTTTTGCTCTGAAGTCCGCCGCGGCGATCCCACCAGCGGAATGCATCGAACAAGGGACCAGGCAACGCTCGCAAGAAGCGCCGCAGCCGAACAGACTCGTCGGGGCCGGGTGGGTCTGCACGTGGACATATACCAACAAGCCCAACGACGCAGACACTCGAGGTCGGCGGGAACATGTCGCCAGCGAGCGGAGAGGACTTCGAAGCCAGCAGTGCGGCGATAGATGCGCCCAGGCTGTGTCCTATGAGGACGATGGGCTGCGGCGCCTTCCTTCTTTTTTCGCGGTGAACGTTGTCAGCATCGATATGATCTGCGGACGAATCATCTCCAGTGCCGACGTGCGCCGCAATGGCCGTGCCGACGAGGCGGGCAAGTGCTTCGGTCGAATAGGCAGCCCAGTCGCGAGGGGCAAACATGGAACGGCCGCAGCCGGGGAGGTCGATGGCCAGACAGGGTGCGATAGCAGTGAGTGAAGTGAGGAGCGGGTGGAACTGAGCGACGGAGCCGCCAAGTCCGTGCACGAACACGAGGAGCGGGATGGGGGTCGGAGTTTGCGGAAGCTTCGAAGCATGCGGATGTGGAGTAAAGAAGGTGCGGACGGAGGGATAGGTGTAGGTAATTGCCGTATGAGGCGGGTTTGATGGCCCTGGAGGGATCGTTACGGTATAGGAACGGAACGCGGAATGCTTCCTGAGGAGGCCAGGGTCGGTGGTATATGGGTCTGTATATAGGCGTCAGTCGATTAGCGGTCACTGGGCAGTTGCGGCGCCCATACCGGTCTCAATTGCTTCATCTCCGTTCCCGCCATTCTTCCTCCTCACAAGCGACCTCACCGAGCCATCGCGCCAGAACTCACTCTTGGCGTGCTCCTCTCCCGCCTCGGGTCTCTTAGACTTCCTTGCCAGCCAAATCGCGGCGGGAAAAGAGCCGCATATACTCACCAGCTTGGCCATATCCCACGCGGTAGCTCGCAAAGACGGCAACTGCCAACGGCTCCAATCGGCCAACTCCAATTCGCCAGGAACAAAACTGGGAAACAATCTCTTCGCAGTAAGCCAGAGAAGTGACAGACGCCGTTCCAGGTGCCCTCGCACGGTGCTTATATCGAGCGAGCGCGCAATCGCCATGTCGGTCTCGGCGGCTGGTGCTAACAAACACGCCACAACTTCGCCCGCTCCTCCGCGGCCGCAAGCCGCATTGTGACTACCAGCAGTAGAATGCGTGCCTGCAACCCCTGACTCAGGGCCGTCTCCAGCCGCCGGGACCAGGCCTTCTCCCCCGTGGCCCTGCGACTGCTCCTGCGGCGATGCAGGCCCGGCGGCGCGAGCAACGGCGCACAGGGCGAACAATGCCAGCAGCAATAGCGACAGCAGTTGGAACGCGCGGGGGCTAGCGCGCGAACGAGACGCCATGGCCGGCCCTCGTGGGGAGAGCGTCGCCCTGCTATAAGTGCGGCCGCTTTGCCGCACCGGCCCGGTCGGCGGGCCAGGCTGTCCGGTACACCTGCGGCCGGGAGCGTGCCTGGGCGGGATGGAGCGGGCCGTCGGCGTCGGCCGGAGACTGGCCAATGGGCGCGGGCACGGGAGGGGGCGTGGCTGCTTGTGTGGTTGAGAGAGCTGCCGCCGACCGTCGAGGGCGGAGAGCGAGAGCGGAACCGAGCGCCCGCGTACCCCAGGTGCGACGGGAACAGCGGTCCGTCGCGGCGCGCAGAGCAATGAAGCCTAGGTAGAGGCTGGCCGCAAGGCACGTGAGGACGGGTGGAGAGGAGTGTTTTGCGGCTTTTCTCGCGCGAGTGCTGGAAAGCGGCGGCGGGTTCTTTCGGGCCCGCCGCTTCAGGAATTGGTCAAGCGCTCGTGGGACGGCAGAATTGGCAGTCGCTGCTTCTGCCATAACGTCGGTGGCCGATGCAGGCTTCGCTCGACGGCCGCCGGGGACAGTCACGTGCTGCCCGCGGCCCTTGCTGGCGAGGGCATCACGGTGGGCGGCGGGAAGGGACGAGAGGACTCATGGTGTCGTCCGGACAGGGCGGCGCCGTGTAGCGACCGGCCCGTCTGACATCATCGCTCTCGGCCGCAAGTTCCCCGCCGCAAGTTCCCCGCCGCTCCCGGCCAAATCGACGGCCGCTTCCGCTCCGGAATACCGGCGAGCGACGAACTTGCCCCTCCGAGTCTCTATGTATTTCACTCGTCACTAGCTTGGCCGACCACCGAAGATCTGTTGGTTGTGCCTATCGACGGCGGCCAGCCACGGCCGTCGTCCAGTTTCCGCGTGAACACGTCCTGAGCCAACGGCAACCATCATCGCGCCACAATCGACGTCACGACCAATTACAACGCACGTAATGGCGCATTTTCGAGGCTGACATCCAATTGACGGGCCGACAGCCGTGCCGCCGAGGTACTAAATTACAAGACCAACACAATGCCCCAGATATTATATATGCCATGCACTACCTGAACCATGCAGGTGCCCGCCCAGATGCAAAATCCCCAACCGGAAACGGTACGAAAACGACATCAGCGACCCTGAGAAACTTTACATAGCGAGCGCTGCAAGCGCGATACCGGCCAGACCAGCGCTGAGGCCCAGCTTGCCGGCGGCATTGTCGGTAGGGCTTGCCGGCGCGGACTCCGACTCCTCGGCGCCGCCCGAGGTCGCCGTAGGGCTGGCCGTGGTGCGCAGCGACGATGGGATGGTCATGCTACGGCTCGGGCTCAGGATGGAGGAGCTGTTGACAGGGAAGCCCGTGCTAGCCGTGTAGCTAACAACCGGGGTAGCGCTGCCTGTGCCGGCCGGGTGGGTGACGGTGCAGGGGCAGTCGGTCACGGTAAGCATGGTGCTCTTGATTCAACAAAGGGCAATGGTTAGCATAACGTTTGGATTCTGGCAAGGCACGTGCGCGAATGCACGTCAGCGTCTAAAGCAAAAACTAACCTCGGTGACGGTGTAGGTGAAATTGTTGACCACGACGGAAGTTGGGCCGGGGCAGAAGGTCGTAAAGGCCGTCACGACTTCGGTCACGTACGTGTCGGAACTCTCCGAAGTGGACATCGAGGTGGAGCTCTCCGCGACGGAGGAGCTCGCGACGGTCGTGGAGCTCGCGACCCCGGAAGACGAGCTAGACGAGCTAGATCCGCTGTAATCAGGGTTGGAGATGCCGAACTGAGAGGTATCTGCGCCCATTGTTAGCTCAAATATTCAAGACGGGAGGCCGTCAAACTGACACTGGTAGGACCCGTCGGAGTCACAAATCAACTGAATGCCGTAGTGGGTGGTATCAGGTTCCAAATCGGCCGACGGAGTCCACGAGTACGTTCCCGTGTTCTCAACCTCCTCGACGATCGGGTACAGAGGCAAAATGTTCTCCGAAGGGCCGCGCAGGAGCAAGAGCGTGACGGTGCCCTCTGTGGTCGGGTCCCACGTGATCTCGTACGGCTCGCCAACCGGGACAATTTCGTCGAGGCCAGGCTTGTAGATTGGGTTACCCGAGGGCGAGTCGCCAACGGGCTGCGTATAGCCGCTCGCGAGGGTGGCGAGGCCGGCGGTGAAGAGGGCAAAGACGGAGAAGTCGGTAGAGTACATTTTGAGATTGATTGGCTCTCAGGTCAGGCGAAGGGGAAAGAAAACCGAAGAATATGGATTAGGGATATTATTCGAAAGAAAATGAGCGGATGTTTCGGACGGTTGGAAAGAACGGCTGCGGCAAAATGCGCGCGTCGACTGTTTTAAAAGGAATGACTTTGCTGGAGTGACTCGACCGTACAAGCAAGTTGAAGAGAAAAGGTCAGTCCAAAGACAAGCTGAGGAGGGCTGACTGGTGGTTTTAACGGCCCTGTCGGCGAAAGGGGCCCGGCGTGATGCAAGCGCAGAGCCAAAAAAGGACCGCCCAGCCTCAGCCCGTTCTGTTCCTGCATTAGCAGCCTGCTCATTTCGCGTCTAGCGTGGGCGCGCTGCCAATGGGCGCCATCGCGGCCGCCTCGTCGGCGCGACCGCCCTAGTCATCTCGTATTGCGGCGCGAAGCTTGACACCGCTTTAATTGCCTCCTCGCGAGATCCGAATCCTCTGACCGGCCAACCTTCGACCCCTCGCCGCCCCCGATTGCCTTTAGCATGGCAGTCGATTCCCAGCCCTGCGCATCGAACGCAATGGTTCGCTACGTCTCACTCATCCGCCTTGCTCATCAATACATGTACAGACGGAGTAGTTGCGATGCGATCGTTGTAGCTTCAAGCGGCTGTCTTTTCCGGCTGCGGGCGACGCCTGTCAGTTAAGATCTGAGCTCGTAGTCGATCGGGCCCTAGTGGCCCCCGGCATGTTCTAGATCGTCAGCCGACGCCCAAATTCAGCGCGCGGTCGATTTCGATGAGAAATTTTTGAGGAAATTAGGGAATTCGGCCAGCCAGCCAGCTCCCTAACTCGTACATACGTAGTACGTACAAATCCTCCTGGTTTCCACTCGACATGCTACGGTCAATATGTGCTTCGTACCCTGCGTTATTGATCTGGTGCTCACCGTAGTATAGCCATTTCTGCGTGCGATATGTACAAAAAAACAGACTTTGTGGTATGAAACATGGCGGAGTCGCTAGAACGACCCCGGCCTCGGGTTACATGCGAGCAAACTTTACGCGCCAACGAAGGCAGGGGGAGCTATCGTCGCGACACTCGCTAGCTTTCTTGAGGCGGCAACTGCCGCCTCTCCAGCTGCATTTCCAACGAGAGAAAGGGTATCCATTCCATCCATTCCATCCGCCATCCCGTCGTAACATCGTGAAATGCCATAAAAAGATATGCTGAGATTCCAAACGGTGTCAAATTCATTTCCTCCGAAATAGCTTGAGCGGTGTTCGCTCCTAATAACCGCACTGGCCGGGGTCTGCATCGTCCCAAATTAGCCCAAACAACCCTCCTACACCACCTTGCATGTCGCATGCAAAGTGCAACGGTGACTTACAGTTTCGCGAATCAAGCGGCTGCGGGAACAGCCCGTTAGCGAGGAGATCTTTCATGTTCCATTCGGGCGCCGATTCCGTCTTCCATCTATGGAACGTAAAACAAAAATGCATTAACAAGTGTGCCACATTTTCTTCTTCATCGCTCGGGTTGGTGGCACTTACGTCCAGAATATCCATCCTGTTCGTCTTTCGAACGCATCGAGCTGTGCCTCGACGAAGCGCCCAATGTTATACTTGTCCGCATCCGACAGCCCCGCAACCGACCCGGTATACTTGCCGTCACAGCTACCCACGTACGAAGACCCCGGGTAAGTGCCATCATATCGAGCACCGTTACCAAGGCCGTTAAGCCACTTCGCGCAGTCCGTTATGGCACCACTAAACTCGCCGCAGATGGTCCACTTGTTGTTGGACGCCATCTGGTTGCCGAAGCTGCACGCGGCGCTCACATGATCTTCGGGGCTCATGGATACTTGGCCGTTGTCAAAAATCTGGTAGTGGTGAGTGTCGAGCATGAGATACCACATTCCGTCTCCCCAATCGTTCCAGCTCGTGACGCCCTGAAAAGCATCGTGGAATGCCACAACAAGGTTCGAGTCTATCTCAGGTCCAGTCAGATCTTGCCCAGAGCTAACCAAATGCTAGCTAAACCTACCTTTCAAATTACCCCAGCCGTCCATGTAAAACTGCCGCACGGTGCCCATGTCCAGGGACCCGCCCATGGGCTCATTCAGCAGTTCAATCGAAGTCACCGCCGGATGGGATGCGTAGTCATCACGGATCTTGTTCAGAACCCGAATGGTGTGGTCTACAGTATTTCCCTGGGTCCACTCAATTGCACCGTACCGGCCGCTATTGTCGAAGCCATTTTGCGAGCCAGGGGCTTGGCCATCGTCAGACACGTCCAAGCGAGCGAGGGAAATTGGTTCTACCGCACTCACCTCCGTGCAAGTCGATCATCACTAGCAGTCCCGCTCCTGCGGCCCAGTCCAGTGCTTGGCCGAGATAATCGTACGCTCCCTGGACGTACGGGTCGCCATACACGGGCATCACGGACCAGTAGCCGATGGGAATTCGAATGTGGTTCATGCCGGCGGCGGCAATGTGGTTGATGTCGTCCTGCGTGATCCAGCTGCTCCAGTGCCTCTGCAGGCGATTCTGCGCCTCGTCGCTCCCCAGAACCTGGGAAAACGTATACTCGTCCACAGCTCCACCGCCGCCGGCCCACTCGTCGAACATTGAGGGCGTAATCCATGGCTCAAGGACGAGCCAGCCTGTGGTGGATCTCGGATCAGCCGCTCCACCTCCAAACTCAACCGAAGTCAAGTACAGCAATCTAACGTACCTCCGAGATTGACACCTCTGACTTTCTGGTTGTTGTAGTCGAACTTGAGATCTCGCTTGACGCTATCGAGGGCCGCTCCTCCGGCCAGAGGAGCGAGAAGTGAAACGGCAGCAAGGGCCGCTGGGATCAGCACAGCACGCAGCACCATGGTGGGTGGTTCAATGCGGGCATGTACGACGGGTTGCAAGGGCTTCGCGTGATGGAGCTAACAATAGCAGTTGGGTGCTACTGGAACCCTCTGCGTCCATCCCCGGCACGCGGGACCAGCCCGACTTTAAAGCAACGACATTCTTGGTCGCCAGCCGACCGCCCGGGGCTGCGCTGGCAGCCCAGCGTAGCACACCTGCGCTGCCACGCTGCCCAGCATTGCGCAGGGATGGCTGCGCCCGAGGATCTTCGAGCAGAGGTCATCGTGACCCCAAGCGGCGCCCAGGATGGGGCCCACTGGCGCGGGACACTCGGGTGCTCGAGCCGCGGGTAGACGGTCGCGGGTGATGCTATTGGCACAGGCGCCGAGGGCTGACCGCCCGGGAGTCTCTGGGCACGGGACGCGCAAATGTGCGCGCGCGAGGTGGATGGTCGCGCTGGGTGAGGCAGTTGCGCCGAGCCCTGGGCGGGGCAAAGCAAGGTTTCCGGCGCGCGCCAGCCCAAGCGGGCTCGAGGCCGGCGCGCTGCAGGGTCCGGATCAGGTACCGCGGCCCCATTGGAGGGGCGCCCGGCGGCCGGGCGCCGAGCGCCGCATCGGTGGCGCTCAGCGTTCCTCTCGACGCCGCGGCAGCTCCCACAACACGCATCGGATCGGCGCCCGCTCCCGGCTCACGAGCGGCCAGAAACCTGGCAGCCAGTGCCGGGCTCAGGGCCGCTGCCCTTTACCCGGCCAGCGAAACCCGCGCGCCCGGGCCAAGCTTCGACTGGCCCGCCGACACGTCAGGCCCTGCCCATCGTCATGACGGCCGTGATTGAACTTGTCTCACCCCGACGCGAACGCCAACCGGAGCCGCCAAAGTCATCCGCAGTCGTCGTGTTCCGGCCCACGGCGTTGAAGCCTCAGTCCGTCTCTTTATTGTTTCTCGTCTCATCTGTTCAACGTTTCGCACGCCGCGTCGCGGCCGGGCGGGGTACTTTTGCTGTCACCGTCGCATGGCGGCGGCCGATTGGTCGTGCATCGTGCATCGCTGCCTCCCACCGCAAGGTACGCGCGCCGTGCAGTGTCCAAGAGCCTCTCCTTGGCCGTGATAGGTCCGACCCTGCGGGCGAAATCGGGAACGATCGTCCTTTTCGCATGGCTGCGCGGTCGCTCATTCCCTCCTTCGGCCGCGGCCAAATTGCGACTTGCGTCAATTAGCTCCGGGTAAGGAGTTCAAAAAGCAGGATCGGTCACACGCCCCGATAATCGCTGCTTCTTTTCCTTTGTTATTGTCCGCCTCCCCGCCTATTTCTTCGAACACCGGGTGCGACTTCGGCTTCAAGCTCGCGCGATGCTGTAAACGATCGCCCACCTAATGACCTAGTGACGCAAACGGATATCGTCATCCCGACACGCACGTATTAAAATGTCTGGGTGCCCTACGACACTCCACAGTTCACGCAGCCACTACCAAGACGGTAGACCAAAACTATTACGTTGGGCGAGGCTGCACGCGACATCGTCGAAATTTCCGCGGCGCCAGATGGACAAGATTCGGTCCAGCTTTGTTGTAGAGGTGTTATTTGGCGCTTGGACCTGATCGAACATTGTTGGAAGTCACTTACGACGTAGAATCACGAAGGATCCCTGCGTAAGCCAGCAACTGGTTAGGTCCAGCCAATGTGGTCAAGCTTGGTAAGTCGCTCAGACGAAGGAACTTCTAACTTCTAGACCTGGGAGTATCTGGTTTCACAAATATTAAATTCATAAGGGCCATTCCAGGCTCCTCTCCAGCACGTAGTGAGAATCGACAGTTCCCAAGTTTGGCTAGCCCATCACCCATTGGCCGTTGATTTACGCAGTAGAATATTACCCTGCAGAATCGCACACATACTGTGCCAGTTTGCTCCTCGTATTTCCCGTTTCTCACTGCATGAGGTTGTGGGCTTGTGACGCAATGTCGATTTTGCTTGTCCGCCGGCGGACTGAAATTGCCAGCTTAGGCGCTCGTGACCCAGCAGAAGTCTAGTGTTGTGTATACAACAGGATAGGGCGCCATCCATAACTGCCGCCCATTCTTTGATTAGGTAAATCACTCCCGAAATAATTTGAATCCTGGGGGAAGTCAGAAAGTGACTATGCACGCGCGAGTTGGATGCATGTCGAGCGACCAGCCTCATCCAGTCAAGTTCTATCATGCGGTGCGATACCGCGCGGTAACCATGGTTTGCAGATCTGTACTACGTACCATGGCTGGACCCTTCAGTCGCCGCCCGAGGCCACCACCTTCGGGTGCGGGCCCCGCAATCTTCCGACAACGTCCATATGCGCAGTGGCACGCGCTCACGTCACTCATACACCCGTCGTGCCTTTATGTTGCATCCACGATTTTCTACGGTATAGTTTGATGTCCGCAACTCCGATAGTATTGATCAATGATGCGGGGGGCTCTCGTCCTGTGAAGGCTAACTTCTTGGCAGCTACCACGGACCGAGGCCATGATTTTGCTCGAAGGAACGCGGACTCTAACCACAACGCCCTGGCATCTCCAGCTGGCCATGCAGAAACCGCGGGAAAAATAAGGTGCAAATACAATCCTTGAGCTGCTCGAGGTCTATCTAGGGCCTTGTTCACCATGCCTCACCTATCACACAGCATACACGTCGTGAAAGAAGAAAAGACACCCTTTTTTAAAGGACGGTATTTTTAACACATTTCCCATCCCACAGTCCGGCCAAGAGACTCGTCTCTCAAGCGAATATACGCCAGACCCTACCCTGCAGTCCTCCGCATCAGCCCAGCTACTCCTCGTCTTCTTCCTCCTGCTCAATCGTGCTCATGGCGATGCGGTCCAAGTCCCTCTGGCCCTGCTCCGTGATGCGGCGGCCTCCCTTGTCCTCATCTTGCTCAAGCACGCCAATCTTCTCGAGCGCTTGCATGACTTTGCGGTCCACAGAGCCGGACGCGTCGACGTGGTGCGAGGGGCGCGAACCGCGGTTCTTCTGGCCACCGTGGGCCTTGCGCATTCGGCCGACGCCAACGGTCTTGCGCAGGTAGATATGACGAGCAACAGAAGCAGCGCGCACGTAGAACCTTGAGTCACGAGTGTCAGCGCACGACTAGACGACATTCAATTCGCTCGAATGGCCAAAGGGTGTGACCGAAGCTAATGGAAGTGCAAAGGAGTGGTCATGTACCAGTCAATGTTCTGCGGCGGCAGCTCCTTGGCGTGCGATGTCTTAACGGTGTCAACCCAGCCTGTAGATGGAGCACCGAGATGTCAGTAATTAGACGCTTCTCCTTTGGCATGTGGTGCTTCCCATCCCCCCGTTACGGGATTCAGGCAGAGTTATGCAGAGGAGCTACGGCAAAAGCGGCGCCCGTGGAGGCTTGGTGGTCGGAACGCTGCCGCCAGACAGGTTCAGGCTAACGGACCTGGGATGGGCAGCTTGCCTTGCCGCTTCAGAAAGTCGGCGTAGGCGTTGATGAACTTGTGGGCCTAATATGAGTGTCAGCTTCGGTCGCTTCGATTCATGTATCGATGAAACGGTCCCTTAGCGGGGGCCCAGCCGGGAAAAGGGGGCGACATACCTCAACATCGCGGACGCTGACACCTCCAGGCATGGTTGCAATGTTGTTGATGCGCCGGCAGGAACGGAAGTGTGTGTTGGTTGAGAGACGTTCCTTGCTACGAGGCGAGCGGGAGGGAACAAATTTGAGGTGTGCGGCTCGCTAGGATTGTGCGCCTTGGAGAGCCGAAAGTGCCACAATGCCAAGCATTTCCAACACGTGATGCCTCGCTTCGTTCTCGCCAAGATTTCTCGACGTTTTATCGATAAAGTCCCGCCAACTCATCGTCCTTCCGCTCCCCTTCTCGCCCCGTTTCTCAATCTTCAAGCGCCTCCACAATGAAACTCATTAAGCAAGATATTGACAAACGCACGGGATTTGGCAGCGCCGTTCTCTTGCCGGAAGAGCCGGAGGACATGGTACGTTCTCGCCGTCCCTACCCTCCGGAACGCCCCGCGCAAGAGACAAGTCGTACAATCCTCACTGACCTAGTCCTTAGTGGCATGCCTACAACCTCATTTCCCCTAATGACCTCGTCCGCGCCTCCGCCATTCGCCGCGTTCAACAAGAGACTGCCGTAGGAAGCACAACCTCGAACCGTGTCCACACCGTCCTGACGCTACGGGTCACGAGCACCGACTTCGACTCCGATGCCGGCCAGTTGCACGTATCTGGTCGCGTTGCCGAGGAAAACCGATTTGTCAAACTTGGCGCGTACCACACCCTCGACCTAGAACTGAATCGGAACTTTACGCTCATAAAAGGCGACGAAAGCGGTGGCGTTGGAAGTGTGCAGCTTTCTGGGGCGGATGCAACGGATAGGGTGTCCGTTGTCGTAGGCGGGTGGGACAGCATAGCGCTAGCGACGCTAGAAGAGGCAACGGATGCCAGACGGAGAGCCCAAATCTGGGCCGTCGTCATGCAAGACGGGCTAGCGAATATTTGCTTAATCACGGAGCACCAGACGTTGCTAAGGCAGCGAGTCGAAGTGCCGATTCCGCGCAAAAGGAGAGGCGGGCAGAGCGAACAAGACAAGGCGCTAGCCAAATTCTTTGACACAGTGCTTAGCACTCTCTTGAGACACATGGAACTTCCTCCTGTGTCGGCGGCTGGCTCGACTGCAGCATCTGGCGGCGCTACGGCAAAGAAGAGATTCAATACGAATGGCATCGTCACGAATCATCCGCCTTCAACACCCCCATCAGCGTCCACGTCCGACCCAACCGTCCTCCCTCTACTTCTTGCCTCCCCAGGATTCACGGCCTCGGCCTTCCACACCTACATCAAAGAAACCGCGCAGCGCAGCGCTAGCAAGCCCCTTCTAGCTTTACTTCTTCGTGTTCTCGTCGCTCACTCTTCGACCGGTCATATGCACTCACTCGCTGAAGTTATAGCCTCGCCATCCATTGCCAGCAAATTGGCTGACACACGGTACGCACGCGAAAGCGGGCTAATGGACCGGTTTTTCAAGATGCTGCGCCTGGATGATGGACGCGCTACGTACGGGCCGCGTGAAGTGGAAAATGCAGTCGAGAAGGGCGCATGCGGCAGGGGAGGTGGCGTACTACTGATAAGCAACGCGCTGTTCAGGAGCAACAATGTAGCGGAGAGAAGGCGATGGGTCACTTTGGTAGATAAAGTGAAGGAGATGGAAGGCGGAGAGGTCAGGGTGCTGAGTAGCGCTCATGAAAGTGGTAAGAGGTTAGAGAGCTTAGGAGGAGTTGCGGCAATTCTGACGTTCGCCGTTGAAGAGGAGGATGAAGATAATGTCGAAGATATAGCAAATATATCAGACGGGTAATTGAGAACAAAGCTTCCTAGACATGTCCACTAGCTTTCCGGCGGAGATGATTAGAGTCGTCATAGAACCCAAGTGCAGTATGTAATTTAGGCACCGAATAAATTGTAAAATGCTGTCCAGCACCGTTCGACTGTTACGAGCATGCGACGTAAGCTGCCCACTATAGTAATGTTACTCTGCCGAATAGTATGATAAACTGACGTCAACCTCACGTATGGACTAGCAATTGGAATGTAAAGACTAACTCTACACTCTTGTTTGAAAGTCTTCTACCCAGGCTTAATCTCCGAGTATTTTGACTCTACACGGTTATTTGCAACTCTTTCTCACGGCATTTCTAGTGGAAAGTAATTGACTGGATTGAATACTTTGATGCACGGTAACTGACTTTCGAGAACGTTCTCCTGGAGGTTTACCTTCCAGTCGAATTCATTCAGCGTGATTCTTTCCTTGATCGGTTAAATCTTCACCCTTTGACTCACTGGCGAAGCGATTTCTCCCTGCGACATTCTTGTTTGAATTCTAGGGCCAGACCGAACCATGTTCTTTTCTCGGCGCGACTGTATGGCCTCTCTGTTGTAGTTATTGTCCTTTTAGCATCCCTGAGGGCTGCAAAGGGGGCCTTAGGCCGAGCATAAAGAGCAAAACCTTCTCTCCTACTAATGGCTAAAGTACGTGAGAGTTATGACTGTTCTCTGCCTTTCGGGCTTTTCATTTCCCCTCGCTTGTTTATGGCTGCCGCCTCACTTTTACGCTTCGTACGATTCATCCTTAATTACCCAATCTTCTCGCTATTCGCCTTGCTACAGGATTGTTTATTTTCATTGTCCGTACACAGACACGGATGCGTACGTTTTGATAGTGCCCTATAATCAAGCAAAGAAACTTCTAGGCTTTAATATTCAGGTTATTGAAACGCATACCTACGGCGGACTTATGACATATGCCCAGCCAAGGGTCGGAAAACCCACATTCATTTTCACCGCCTCTATTTCTCTACTCCGTTTGATGAATCAATGCCACAAGTACTTCGACAGAGTGCTTTTGCTTTTTTTTTGTTGGCATAATTAATCTTCCTTCCCACACGGAAATTCTGGCGCTCCATTCCTCGAAATTTTTTATTATTTTTCACAATGGCACGATGAGCACGTCAAGCCATGTGCAGTTGAATTTGATTCCGAGGCGCCCGTCTTGAGGCTGACGAGTGTCGATTGGGGCAAATTGCTTTAGACAGCAGTCTGTACGTACAGTTTGATTGAGTTTGCCTCACTAGTAAGTCCTTGACGCGAACAAATAATTGCACGGTCACGGTGTGGTCTACTAGTATTTTTAGATGTATGTTTGGACTTGAGCTTTCATTCGCCGCCGAACGAATCTAGTTTATTTGGCGGCAAAATTATAAAGTCGTGGTAAATCAAGTCCGCTGTTTTAAGTTATTGGGTATCCGTGACCGACTATTAATTCTATATTAAGTTACTGCTTATATAGTAACAAAATGTATATTTTCGTTCGTCAATGAACAAGCCGAATTACTTTAGGACATCTAGGGTTTTCTTAGATTATCTATTAGCTGATTGTGTAATCGTCCATTCAACATGCTATTAGTACAGACTACGCCAAATAAGTCTGTGGTAGCAATCGAACCTAACACATCGGTCTCTGAACTTGTCGAATGTGTCGGGTCTCCTATTCAGGCTTAGTTTACCGACCCCTGATAGTGGTCCCACCTATGTATTTATGCAGGCTCAGATCGCACCTTTTCCAATGTCAGTGGACTCAGCATTCCCATTCCAAATCTCCACAGGAATCTGACAGAACTACATATCAGCCTTAAGGAGCATGGGTGGAACCTCAGTAAGGCTGGCGCTTAGAATGCAATGGGGCCTCCGCCAATCGTTATTGCCTGGCCGCGATGCTAGTCGAAAATAGACCGCGCCTAGAATTGGTGGCTTGGCGGCTGAATGCGTACATAGGTACATAGGTAGTACAGTATGCTCGCAGCTTTCTTTTGTCTTCTGTGGGAGTGGGTCAACTGATTGTATGTTTGTCTGCACGAGCAATACCGCTATCATGGTGGTTTCGCAGGACAAGTCGAGTTGCATGCAAATTGGTCGCATATTCCGTCGCCCTTTGCAAATTTCCACCCGTGGCTAAAACGATCCGACAGATTGGTCGTGGCCATGCACAGCCACATGTACTCCCGAAGGATTCTGTTGCGTCGATCAGCGTGCTGTTTTGGACCCCAAACTACGATCTTAGCGAACAACTTGAATCGCAACTAAAACCAATGCGCTGCCTCCTCGAATCCGCCTCCTTACTCCTTGTTTAGCCATCCTTCTTTCCTTTCGTGCACCTGCGCATTTCCTCATTCCCAGCATAGCATGTCTCCCATGCTATCGTGCGCACCCGGCTGTTGAACTTAAGTGTTCATCTAGCGCAACTCACAGTTCCTTGCCTCTGTCCAAAAAATGTCGTTCCCTGCTCCATCATTTTCGCCGCCTCCGAAATTGTCGGGTCAGAACTGGGCCGAACTCCAACCCGATGGCACCGCGCAGGTGGTATCGTCAAGTGGAAACATCGAAGTAGTTTCCGGACCCGGACCGAAAACCAACGAAAGTTTCGCGCCTACGCATCTTTACCCAGCGCCGTCAAGATCAGCAAGCCTCTTTGGATGGGGTAAGAAGGCAACGTTCGCCTTCCTCGGCGTCCTCGTGGCGATCATCGTCGGCCTTATTGGGGCCCTTATCGCCGTTGCTGTCTCGATGAGCAGTGACTCTTCAGACTACAGCTCTTGTCCTGGCCAGGCCTCCACCACCAACTCGGCTTCCTCTGCCACGACATCCTTTTCCACAACTACCGTCGCCGTAACCGCGGTTCCAACCCAAGGCTTCGCTACCCTCGATTGCCCAAACGTAAACGACACGTCTTACGAAACCCCGACAGCCTTCAGCTTCACCAAACGATGCGGTGTCGACTATCGATACCAGGGCGGGCCGGCAGATATTGTTGCCCTCACGGCGTACTCGTTTGACGCATGCATAGACGCGTGCGGCTCTTACAACCACAATAATGGCGCCGGCTCCTGTTTCGGAGTTGCGTACAATCCAGATCTGACGTCGAGCCTGCCACGCGACTACGGAAATTGCTGGCTTAAACCGACGAATGACGGCACGTTTTTCAGTGTCGAAAATCCAATTGCGGTGGCAACCTTAGATTAGAATAGAATTATCCATCACTTTATTGTACTGTTTACGGCTGTTGAAATTCAACGAAGCATGATATTCATTAGTTTTCTGGAGCGCTTACCAGAACCCTCTTACACCGCACCTTTGGCCTGATAGAGCACGATCGTTTCGTCGTGGAGTCAAGAGTCGTCTTCAAGAGGAGCTTCACTCTCCGTACACAGCTCGGTCTCGTAGCTCTGAAATCGGCGCAAGACATGTCGGCGTAATTTAATGATAGAAATGCTAGTTACCTGAGTGAACTCAGTCTATTCAATATTTGAACAGCTCAGGAGCCCCTAGATTTTCTGCGGCTGGAAACGTTCGCTCCAGGCTTAATGTTAGACTGATTTTACGCAAGAATGAAACATAATTCACGCTTTATCCTATCCGCAGCCGACGCCAAGATCACCAAAGAACGCAAGATATCGACTCTTGGAAGCTGCAAGGTAAGATTCGGTTCAGTATGACCAGCACATCCCTTACAGAAATCCTTTCTGAATTCGTTTGGACGCTTTAAGACTAACTATGGCAGAGCAAGACTATGGTCTGCCATAAAGAGGTAAGCCTTCTTCGGAAAGTTTTCATTTGTCCATGACCATATACTTATACTGGATTTTTTTTTTATAGCAAGGTTGTCCTTCCAGATGTGACCATCAGCAACTGAAGACCAACGCGTAGAAAATTACAGCTGTTGTGCGTTTGTCGCTGCCGGTATTTGAATGTCCTGCCCTGGCCACAGTTAGGACAATGCGCCGACGAAAGCGGTAGGCTTAACCGTTCTTTGGCGTGGGAGATGGGAAAGCTAACCGTAGGACGACGCGTCGATTCTAGTCCGCACTGCCATCATTTAGACCCCTCTAATCGGAGCGAAGTTTAGACCGGCATAGGATGGCCATTAACGGCTAAAAGGAGTGCTGGCAATTCCCCTTCGAATTTTTTCAAAACACCAACTTCTGGAAAGGGTGATCGTGCCTTCTAAAAGCTCTCCTTTACTAGCGTCCTGTACCTGTTTTTTTGTTGCTTGGAAATTGGATTGATCATTCGACTACTAGATCGTGCAGATTTCAGATGCTCGTCAAGTACAAATAACGTAATCCACAAGCGAGTGGCATTCCCAAGCGAGTGGCACTCCCACCAACCTGAC